>JAVGWX010000018.1:43885624-44178124 GCA_036924085.1 Ariolimax columbianus
TTCAATTCCTTTATATGTTTTCCCACCCTTTTCTAATGTTTCACCTCTATCATTTTGTTCATTAGATGTTTTCCTATCCGTTTCTGAACATGTCCACAACATTCAAATTTCTCAATAGACTTGTCAGTATAGGTTGGTGGTTCAGCTTCAGATACTATCTTTTAACATTTTGAATCTCCATCTCCCAAATATCCTGTGTAATTTAATCCATATTGATTTGTGATCTTCAAATATGTCTAAAGTCCCATCTGATTCCATTTTCCCTGATGCTCCTTCATGCTTTTGGTCACATTCATTTCGGTTCTTGTGTCCGGCAAACCAGTCGTGAAATGCTTCTGATTCCACGCCCAATCTGTTCTTGGCTTTGGCAGACTTGTCAACTGCAGTTATACTTCATCTCAATGACTTTTGCTGGTGATGACAGAGCCAGTGCAGTGGCTATGCCATTTTTTGAAACAAATACTCTTCTCTGCCATGTACCATCACACGAAACAGTGACATCTTCTATTTTACATGCATTGAACTCTGTAGCCGATAGCTGCATGCTGTTTTTGTCATTTGTTTTAGTAGCATGATTGATGCCAGCTTTGAAAATATTGCTTCTTCTTTAACTCACTGGGGGTGGTAAGTCTATCAGTAAATCTTCTCTTCTTGAACCTTCATAGTGGGTGCCAATGCAAAATATAGAATACTGAAACCAAATGTTTATGTTTTCCAGACTGCTTTTCAGAGATATAGTTTATTTTTACAGTTTCTGCAAACCCTTGATAGTTTCTGAAACTTCAAAAATATTTTTACTTTCAGTTCCTCTTCATTCATTGTGAAACAGGATGGACAGAAAAATGTTGGCATGAAATTTCAAATTTGGATGACATCAAACGATACTCAACTGATCGAGAAGAATTATCAAAAGCATCAGATCTTGTGACATTATGTATTCTATTATTCGGCTTCTGATAAGAGGACGATGCTTTCGTTGTCTCAGTCAACTCAGATCTTATGGGATTCTGTATACTGTTTTTCAGTTTCTGATAAGAGAAAGATGCTCGCGTTGTCTCAGTCAACTCAGATCTTATGGGATTCTGTATACTGTTTTTCAGTTTCTGATAAGAGAAAGATGCTCGCGTTGTCTCAGTCAACTCAGATCTTATGGGATTCTGTATACTGTTTTTCAGTTTCTGATAAGAGGAAGATGCTCGCGTTGTCTCAGTCAACTCAGCGTCATCGTGCACATTTGAGAAATCTAGTCTGACAGTCGTGACACTCTCTTCTGGTTGATGTGTAATAGTAAAACTATTAATATATAATGTCCTTTTTGCTGGTCGGTCAGTCCTACTTTTTTCCTTTTCAGTTTCTCCATACCCACACAGTAGTTTAATAAAGCAATATTTTGAATAACAGTTGATCAACAACACAAACTATCAACCACATGCGTTTGAGAACAAAACGCCATGAGGTAAACATTGGTCAGACATCTTGTGACTGTAAGCTGTCACCTGATTGGCTGAAAGCTACTAGTCTCTAGTAATAGTATTTGAAATAGGCCAATTAAATTTGATGTTTTAATTTGTTTTGGTTTCTTATTTGAGGTTGTTAAAAATATGAATTGTGACTAGATACGGAAACAAATTCCTCAATGGGACAAATGCAAAGAAAGTTATGAATTAAAAAAAAAATTGCATATTTAATTAGGTAAACAAGTGCCGTAGTCATGACAATTAAAAATAATTTTAAAATACTTCTAGTTACTTTTTTCAGAAAATATATATGTAATAAGATGCATAAAAGGTTGCTTCTTCTAATGGTGTTTTTGAAAATATGATTTTTTATTGCTAATTCATCATAATTATGGGTTCAACCTGCAAGCACTAGACTAAAGTAGCTCCGCAGCCTGTTAGGCGCCATGCTTTCAACAAACTACCTAACCATGACCAGTGTTACGCCATGTCACACAGTTAATCGCCTTTTACGATATGATCTGTGTGGCAGTGGTGCTATTCTTATTTGTATCATACATAGAGACCCCGCCAAAGACACCTTCAGGTCACTCAATATGTGTTGACCAATAAATTTATTAAATATATACTTATTGAAATTTGTATTTGTTTTTTATAAAACAACAACTATGTAGAAACAGTATAATTCATTTATTCCTAGTGTTCCACTTTAAAAAAAACAGACCTCCAACTGCAGTTGTCCATCGATTTCTATATTTTGGGCCGAATTCTCTGACTTCGCCCTTAAAAATTCAAATTACCATGGTTTCCTTGTCCTATTCTGGTTGTGCGCGAATTCTTTGCGTGTGTTCATTTGTTCTTAAAAAAAATATATGTCTGCCAGACTGTCTGTCTCCTTGACTATCGATATGTGTTGATCAATTAATTTATTAAATAAATATTTATTTAAATTTATATTTCAACAAATATAAAACAATAACTTTATAAAAACGGCATAATTGATTTATACTTACAAGTTCCGATTAGAACATAGGTTTACATCGGCATCTGTGTATCGATTTCGATTTAAAGTCAACTTCTTAGGGCTCGCCTTAAAAACTTCAAATTACACTAATTTCATTTTCATAAGCACTTTGTTGTGCATTCTTTATGTATGTCATACGTCTAATAGTATAATTATATCTGTCTGTCTGCTTGACTGTTAACATGTGTTCCGGTAAAATGGCGACCAAGCAACAGCTGCTGTGATGGTCTGCGATTTTCGTGTGATTTGTTCGTTCAAATTAATGTATGGAGAGCAATGTTGTGTGGCGATAATTTTATAACACATTCTACGCTATTCACAAGAAGTCTGTGTGTGTAATTTTCCTCGGAATTAGGAGAAAACACAATCTGTTCTTCATGTGTAATAGAATACACGTTGTTGGATAGGACGTCACTACAGATTGCTCACCGTCCTTGGTTGGTGTGCACGACCTATTTGGAAATTGCGTCCATATTCATTGCATGCCACGACCGGAATCTCTCCCTCAGCCATGGGTTAATGGTCCCTCACCTAGACCTATATACGTGGGCGCTGGTCAGTAGCAGCGTCATCTAGTCTACGCGTGGGGGCTGCTGCTATCGAGAGGTACGGCATTCGCCTCTCAAATCGTCAAGGAAATGGGGACGATCGACTCCCACAAGTTTCAAGCGACCCCTGGTCTTACGGATTGTACGACCTGAATGTCTGCATCTTGAGCTACTTCCTGTCGTCTTGATTGTACGACCTGAATGTCTGCATCTTGAGCTACTTCCAGCCGTCTTGATTGTACGACCTGAATGTCTGCATCTTGAGCTACTTCCTGTGGTCTTGATTGTACGACCTGAATGTCTGCATCTTGAGCTACTTCCTGTGGTCTTGATTGTACGACCTGAATGTCTGCATCTTGAGCTACTTCCTGTCGTCTTGATTGTACGACCTGAATGTCTGCATCTTGAGCTACTTCCTGTGGTCTTGATTGTACGACCTGAATGACTGCATCTTGAGCTACTTCCTGTCGTCTTGATTGTACGACCTGAATGTCTGCATCTTCAACTACTTCCAGTCGTCTTGTTTGTATGTCTTGTCCCCGTGTATGGTGACAAAAGTGTGTGGAAGACAACAATGAAGAACTGGACAACAATGTTTAAAGAAGGAAATGAGTTAACGAAAGATCTTCCGAGACCAGGTCAGGCGCATATTGTTGTGTTAACTCACGTCCTTTTTTAAACATCGTTGTCCAGTTCTTCACTGTTGTCTTCGACACACTTTTGTTTTAACCATACACTGTCTGGACTCTGCCATGAATGCCCGTCGTACGTATGTTTACTTGCTGCAGTCTGGTCCTGTTACATTTGAACACGCCTCGTATGTCTGTATTGACAGTTGTGCATTCACTTATATTTGTGGTCCATTTCTCAAGATTCACCCTTAACAATTTTATTTACTCTGGTTTCTTTTTTAAAATGCGTTTATCGTGCATTCTTTATCAACCCTCTTTCCCATATTGCTGAGACTAATTTAGTCAGGGTCAGATGACACATACTGATCAGACTATGTTAGTCAGGGTCAGGGGATACATACTCATCAGACGCTAGTCAGAGACAGGTGAAACATACTGATCAGACTAAGTTAGTCGGGGTCATGGGAAACATACTGATCAGACTATGTTAGATATGATCAAATAAAACATACTAATTAGATTGTGGTAGTCAGGGTCAGGTAAAACATACTGATCAGATTGTGGTAGTCAGGGTCAGGTAAAACATACTGATCAGATTGTGGTTGTCAGGATCAGGTAAAACATACTGATCAGACGCTAGTCAGTATTTATTGAAACATAATGATCAGACAGGGTCAGGCTAAGCATACTGACCAAGACCTCAAATCACTTCCACGAAGTTCTCCTTGGAAACAGACTATTTAAGTCTGGCTAACGAGATGGGGTATCGACATGATCCCCGTAGTGGCGAGCGTCACGCAGATGAATCCACGCATAGCACAACCGTCTGGTAGACCCCAGTCTCCATTCATCAGCACGCTTGGAATATGTATAAAGCTTCTGCGAATGACAACCTACCGCCCTTTTCTGTGCGCATAAAAGGGTAACGTTACTCATTTTAGTAACTCAACAACAACAACACCAATAACAACAATAACAACAACAACAATCTGCAATATCAACATAAATTCGTCATTTACTGTAAGGGACTGATCACCTATAGATCTGCCAGCAGTGCATTTCCATCGATGCTCAACAGAACAGAAAAAAACCAAGCCCTAATTGCGAGTTCGTTAACCCAATGCTTACGAGATTGAATGAATTTGGAAAAGAGAGATAAAATCGGAAGAATTTTGTAGAATTAGTCAACACAAAGATGAGAGAAGACCATATGAACGCCATATCAACAAAGCCCATCCTTACTGTACGCAAGCCTACATGGAAGCTGCAGCTTTTTCCAGAGGTTACAGAAAAAAGTACTAGGTATGTGAAGCAAGAACAGTTAGACGCAAAATGTTATAACTCTGAGTTACATAGAGAAAAACTACCCAAGCACTGACTGAACCCATACATTCACTGTACGGATAATCTGTTCACAATAATTGAAATTCTGCAGAGCATGCAGAGCTATAGTTTGCTTTCAATTTTAAGATTCAACTCCACCAGAACAACATCCACTAGCCGCAACTGCTTATATATTAACATGATATCTGCGTGTTCTGATAACAATATGATATCTGCGTGTTCTGATAAAGAAGTGATTATAACGAAGCGTAAACGTTGAATAACTCGCGGTTGGTGTGGAACAGTTACTGCTAAATTTGCATTATCTCAGTAACTTTAAAAAAAAAAAGCAAGTAGCATGTTCTTTGCACAATGTCGTTACTCACAAACGCCAACCTATTTGGCTGTTTTAAGTTTCTTGGCAAATTGCCATTATTTTCCGGACGTAGGAGGAACCAAAAAAAATCCATGTCTGCCAAAATGGACACCAGCGTGATTAGAACCGGGTACGTTGGGATTGTGAAACGGCACTTCACCCATAAGCCACGCAGCTTATCTCTATCTCTCTATCTCTCTATCTCTCTCTCTCTCTCTCTCTCTCTCTCTCTCTCTCTCTCTATATATATATATATATATATATATATATATATATATATATATATATATATATGTGTGTGTACATTTTATAAACATTTTACAAAACATGTATATAAACATTTTAGCTTGATTGTCGTTTCGCTTAGCGGTTGTCTCTTGTTGCAGTGTAACCGTATCTTATAATAATTGATCGACATCTCTGTAACCTAGGCTAACAACGTTACATCTCCGCTTTCTGTCAATCAGAATTCCGCTCTTTGATTAGCGGTATAACCTCCGCCTGTGCGCTTCCTTATTTTACTCGTGGCTACGTAAAATGGCGTTGGTAAAAAACACAGCACAGAAACCAGTTGCACAGACAAGAGGCGAAAATCCGGCTCTGCAAACCAGCCTGGCGAATGATTCAAATGATTCAAATTCCCATATTTCCTTAGCTTGTGAATTTCGTTTGCATCGGCCAACCTTAACCAATCTTTCAAAAGCCAAATGAGGGACTTAATTTGAAGATGCCCAAAAGATGTGTCTAACAGTCGTTTCTGGAATCATGTTGAGTAAGTCGTGAAAATTGAGAGAAAAAAAGGGGAGAATATTAAATAGGAAACGAACAGAACTTGTTATTATCTTCCTTGTTCCATTTTCATCTGTTCTTTTCTTGTATGAAAGCGCCTTTTGAGAAATAATTATGGTATCTTTTTTTTTCTGTTTTATTTACTATTTGGAGATATGGGGCATACGATATTTCGTCTTGTTCTTCTGATGTCCTTTTGAATTATCATTCGTCTTCTTCTTCTTCTTCCTCTTCGTCTTCTTCTTCTTCTTCTTCTTCTTCCTTTTCTTCTTCTTCTTCTACTTCTTCTTGTTCTTCTTCTTCTTCTACTTCTTCTTGTTCTTCTTCTTCTTCTGCCTTTTCTTCTTCTTCTTCTTCTGCCTTTTCTTCTTCTTCTTCTTCTTCTTACACCCCTTAATTTTCACTAATCGGCTGTCACAAATTATAGACACTAATGAGACCATAGTCCACTGCCCTAATGTCAATAAAACACAGAAAGCCATCGTCCTCCTTACTAGCGGAAAGGCTACAGGATCTGACTAAATTCCTGCCGAGATCTACGACGATAGGAGACCAAGACTGACTGAGAAGCTGACAGGACTCTTCTTCGAAATGTGGAATCAACAGCGTATCCCACACGACTTCAAAGATGCATCTATTATTCATCTCTATAAGAGAAAAGGAAATTGGCAAGTCAGTAACAACTATAGAGGGATATCTCTGCTTTGCAGGAAAGATTCTGGCAAGAATTCTATTAGACACACATTCGTTTCCTCTAGAACAAGGGCTATTTACAGAGAGTCAATGTGGATTTAGAAAAGGACGAAGCACCACTGACATATTATTTGCAGCTGGCAAATACATGAAAAGTGCCAAGAGCAAAATGTCCACCTTCTCACCACATTTATGGATTTAACAAAAGCTTTCGTGACGGCCCATGGAAGATCATGGCCAAATTTGGATGTCCCGAAGCATTTATTAAAATGATTCGACAGTTCCATGATGGCATGTTAGCTCGAGTTCAGGATCATGAGGAATACTCTGAGCCATTTGGTGTTACAGATGAAGTGAAGCAAAGATATATCTTAGCCCGTACCCTTTTCAGCATGATGTTTGCCGCCATGTTAATGGATGCATTCAAGGGCAGTAATGCTGGAGTAAAAGTCCGCTATCATCTAGGCGGTGAGTTGTTCAATATGATGAGACTGCAAAAACAAGAGCACAAATTGAGACCATTTGTGAACTTCTCTTTGTTGATGACTGCGCTCTTAATACCCACGCAATGTACTGTTGACATGTTTGCAGCGGCTTGCGTTAACTTTGGTCTCACAATCTCTACCAGCAAAACTGGTGCTGTACAAAGCAGCCCAAAGAACTAAGTACAGTGGGGCACTGGCACTATCAATGGTCAGAAACTAAAGTCGGTAGAACGCTCTGCATGCCTTGGCAGGCCACTCTCTAGAGCAATCTAAATTGATGAGGAAGTAAACTCGAGAATAGAAAAAGCCTGTGTAGCATTTGGAAAACCAAGATCGTTAGTTTTGGACTCCTGTGAAACTTGGACTGTGTTCAGTCGACATGTCGAAAAATCTTGACCATTTTTATCTGGGCTGTCTAACGGAAACTGCTGAACATAAAATGGCAAGATAGGATTACAGATATAGAAGTTCTTTCACGGGCTGGCATGACAAGCATCCACTCAACTCTGTGAAAATTGCAGTTTAGATAGACTGGCCATCTTGTCAGCATGTCAGATGAGCAGCTTCCAAAGAAAATATTTTACGGCCAGCGTGAGTCTGGCAAGCGAGCTCACGGTGACCAATTAAAACGTTACAAAGACACTCTGACAGCCTCATTAAATAACTGCAACATTGACACTTACAAATTGAGAGAACATTGCTGCTGCTCGCTCTGCCTGGCGTAGTAGTGTCTCCTCTGGCACGACACATAAAGAGCAGACAAGAATCAAGATAGCTGCAAGGAAACAAGCGACACGCAAGGCAAGAGACGAGTTGCCTCCGTTTGACGGTCAGACGCACTCTTTCTGCCATCATTGTGACAGACGCTTTCGGGCTAGGATTGTTTTGATCAGCCGTCTACGAACATTGGATTGACAGATGAGAATGTGGTCCTCCTCGGAAACGATGGACAAACAACTACTACTACTACTGCTACTACATTATCAACTACTACTAAGTGAACTACTACTACTACGCCTGCTGTTACTACTACTACTACTACTACTGTTACTACTACTACTACTACTACTACTACTACTACTACTACTACTAATACTACTACTACTACTACTACTATTACTACTACTACTACTTCTACAATTACTAATATTACTAATGTAGCAGTACTATTACTGTTTCTACTGCTACTGCTACTACTGCTACTACTTCTACTACTACTACTACTACTACTACTACTACTACTACTACTACTACTACTACTACTACTACTACTACTACCATACTACTACTACTGCTACTAATACTTCTACATTTACTACTACTACCGATATTTATACTAATATATCTTCTACTATGATACATATATACTACACATCCACCAACACTACTAATGCCACAACTAACAGATGTTAACATTACTGCTACTATAAATAGTAATGCAACTGCTAGTTGTAGTAGTACAAATAGTAGCAGGAGCAGTAGTTACAGGAGTATCAGTAGAAAAAGTACTGGTAGTAGTAGTAGCAGGAGTAGTAGTTGGAGTAGTAGTCGTAGTAGTAGGAGTAGTAGGAGTTGTAATTGGAGTAACATGATTAGAAGTAATAGCAGTAGTAGTAGCAGTAGCAGGAGTAGTAGTAGGAGTAGTAGTAGTAGGAGTAAGTAGTAGGAGTTGTAATAGGAGTAGTATGAGTAGTAGTAATATTAGGTGTAGTAGTAGTAGAAGTGGTAAGTAAGTAAGTAAGTTGCTCATCGCAAGCGAAGATGGCGACGTCATCAGACTGTCCTCGTCCTGAAAATGTAACTTGCGTTTGATTTTGATTATAGTGAGAAAGAAGCTGCGCTGGACATCAATCTCACTCTCTCGTCCTGAGTTACCGGGAACCAGTGGCAAGACATACAATCAAGACGACAGGAAGTAGCTCAAGATGCAGACATTCAGGTTGTACAATCCGTGAGACCAGGGGTCGCTTGAAACTTGTGGGAGTCGATCGTCCACCGTTTTCTTGACGATTTTAGAGGCGAATGTCGTACCTAATGTAGTCTGGAAAGATGGACTTAGAGTCAAGCTAAGAAGAAGTGATGTTTGTGGGAAAATGTACAAGTGGATCAACCACTACCTCTAAAACAGAACGGCCAGAGTCCAAGTACAAGGGCAGATGAGCAAAAAGGTGACACTTGAGCAGGGAGTACCCCAAGGGGGAGTACTGTCACCCACACTCTTCCTGGTGTATATAAACGACATTACAGAGAATATACCAAGAAGAGTTCATATCTCAATGTTTGCAGACGATCTGGCTTTGTGGACCTCTGAAAAGAATCTCACCATAGCAAGAAATCGGATGCAGCAGGCCCTAACATCGCTGGAAGAGTGGGCGAACTCATGGCTGGTCAAAATAAACGAGGAGAAAACCACATGCACAATATTCTCGCTTTCAATCAAACCCCAAAATACCAAATTAAGTTTAAATGGCAAATTCCTGCAGCCAAACGACAACCCAAACTATCTGGGAGTCACATTTGATCGGCGCATGACATGGAAAAGTCAGATCGAGAGAAACCGAATGAGAGCCAGAGAAAGAATAGCAATCATGAGGAAACTTGCTGGCACAAGCTGGGGAGCAGACGAAAGCATACTAAAGAAACTGTACACTGGAAGAGTGAGACCAGTTCTCGAGTATGGCATTGCGGCATGGACAACAGCAGCAAAGGCGAACTTCGATAAAGTTAGCAAACTTCAAAACCAAGCCATGAGAGTTATAACAAGGAGGCATGAAATCAACGCCAATTGTAGAACTTGAAAAGATTACAAAACTGCAATCCATGACCAATAGAAAAGACTGCAGAGCCCAGCTGCAGTCAGAGAAACTCCGAAGACTGACTGACCATCCATTGCACCAGAGACTAAACAATTTGGGAAATGGGAAACTAAAGCGGAGAAACTTTGCAGAAATAGCCAAAGCAAAGATGCACGAAGATCCCATAAACGCACTAACAACACCAAAACCCATCACTACTGTTCGAAAACCTACCTGGAGGCAGGATATATTTCCAGAGGTGGTAGAAAATATACCAGGTATTGGAAACAAAAACTGCCAGACTGAAAAAGAAAGGAGAGATACTACCCTAAGCTTTATATCGAAAAACTACCCAAGCATGGACTGGACCCATGCATACAGCGACGGTTCTGTAACAAACACTACACAGAACGGAGGGGCAGGAGCATTCCTGAACCTACCAAATGGCAGAAAAATAACACTGTCATTCGCTACTGGTAAGTACACAAGCAATTTCAGAGCGGAGGCAGAGGCACTGAGGGCGGCAGTGGAAGAAATGGTGACACACAAAGAAAATGAAAGCCATATAGTCCTGCTTACAGATGCTCTCGCCGTAGTCACAGCACTAAAAAGCCAGAAAAACACTGAGCTAAATGACTTAAGAGCAGCACTCTGCAAACTGTGCCAGCAGTCCGCACCAAAAAGGGTAGTGGTACAGTGGGTCCCATCACACTGCAACCTCCAAGGCAACGAGGAGGCAGACAGACTGGCAAAAGAAGGTGCAAGACTACCACAAACAGATACTAGTATGACGTACGAAGAGTCAAAACGGCTAATCAAAGCCAGATACATGACCAAATGGGAAACCGAACATATTGGTTACACCAAAAACGATGCCTATTACCAGTTGAACCGAAGAGAGCAGGTCGTTGTCTTCAGACTTCGCACTGGCCACAATAGACTGAGGTACCACCTATTCAACAAATTAAAGATAGGTGGTACCGACGAATGCCCGTGCGGTACCGGTAAAATGACCGCTGAACATCTGCTGCAGAACTGCCCGACATACGAGGATCAGAGAGAGCAGATGTGGCCATCACCAGTGGAACTGCAAGACAAGCTCAATGGTAGTGTCGACAGCCTCAGGATGACCGCCGCTTTTTTCGAAAAAATAATGGTTACTGTCTGACTGCGTACGAAGAAGAAGAAGAAGTACCATATGTAGTAGATATCACAAAGTAGTAGTAGTTGTTGTTGCACTACTAAGAGCAGTAGCAGGAATAGCGGTATTAGGAGTAGTATCTTCTTCTTCTTCCTCGTTCATCTTCAGACCTCAACTGCAATGACTCTAACGAAAACAGCAGTCGACTCATGGCTTTGTACACTTCCGTACAGCTTCTCGTGGAAGAACTCTGGCTGTTGCCAAATGCTACTTCTTTTGTCGATATACAGTGGACATGACTGCAAAATATGTTCTGCCTTCATAGGGGCTGTGCCGCAGGCACAAAAAGTCTGTAGTGCCAATCTTGAACTTGTTGCGTCTAAGTCTGTTGTGACCTGTGCGTAGCCAGAGAATGATCACCTGGTCTCACCTGGAGATTTGATGGTAGGCATCGTTTTCTAAGTGGCCAGGATGGTCTGTTTTCCATTTTGTACTGTAGGTTGCCCTGATGTATTCTTTTATCTCATTGTATGTGATTTCTGCAGCACTCTACTGCAGCATTCCTCCCTCTCTGGCTAGTCCGTCTGCCTACTTGTTGCCTGGAATGTCGCAGTGGGCTGGTATCCACTGGACCTTGCTTTTTTTGAAGCACTTAGGACAGGCGTTCGAGCGAGTCTGCCAGAGCACAGAGTTCATTTTAGTGCTGGTTCTTGAGTGCCATTAACACTGCGAGGGCGTCTGTGAAAATGACCACTTGCTTTTCTGCCTGCTCCTTATGGTCAATAAGGGTTTGAGCTGCTTGTCTCAGAGCACTGGCTTCGGTACTGAAATTGCTGCAGCGTCTCCCAGTTGCAAATGCTGCTGATTATACTTTACTTTTCAGTTTTATAGTGATGCCTCCTCCCCATTTTCCAATGGCATCTTTGGCTGATCCATCCGTATAGGCGTATGTTCAGGCTGTTAGTATACATTTTTGGTTGATGTAATTTGTAACTAGGGAGTAGTATTAATAGCAGTAGGAATATGCGTACTTAGAAGTAGTAGTAATAGTAGTGGTAGAAAAATTAGTAGCATCTGTTGTTTTAGTACATGTCGCCACTGAAACAAAAATGATAGAAAAGATATTAACACATAGAACACGCCAATGAAAAGTAAAAGAATGAACAATAATTATAGGACAACAGGAAATGGGAGAAGGTTGCAAAGAAATGTGTGCAAACTTGTTTAGCAGGTGCTAAACGCTCACTACCTACCTGTTCTTTCTGTCACTCTCCCATATGTTACAGACACACGCTTCTGTCGTTCAGATAACTTCCTTACCAAACAATTGACAAGCTAACATACACATATACAAGCATATACATACATACTTACATGAACAACACACACATAGACATACACATATCTAGGGCATGCAATGCTTTCAATGAACGGCATCTATATTTTCTTCTTGTATTTATTCTTCTTCTTCTTCTTTTTCTTCTTTTCCTTCTTCTTCTTCTTCATTATGCTCCTACTCATTCTCTTCCTCCTTCTTCTGTTTTACTACTACTTCTTCTTCTTCTTCTTCTTCTTCTTCTTCTTCTTCTTCTTCTTCTTCTTCTTCTATTTCTTCTTCTTCTTCATCCTCGTCATATTTTCTTTCTTATTCTTTTTCCTCTTTTACCTTCGTCTTTTTTATCTTTTTGTATTTGTTGTGTTCTTCTTCATCTTCTTTCATCTTTTCTTCTACCTCTTCTTTTTCCTCTCACCTTCTTCTTCTTTTTCATTTTTTCCATCTATTCTTCCTTTTCCTTTTTGATTTCCATCTATATGAAAATAATTTTAAAAAATAACATAAATATAATGAAACGAAATTATTAAAACAATAATTTTGAGGCACGGTTCTTGGCTAAAGAAATAGAGGCCACCGTAAAATGCACTGGGAAGATGATGTTCAGAAATGGACTGGCAAAACCTTGAAAGGGACCAAGGCACTAGTGGTGAACTGACTTAGGTGGCGACAGATGGATCGTAATGTAGTGAGATGTGATGACGCATCAGACCTCTAAAGTTGCATGGAAGATGAGATGAGATGATACAAGATTAGACGAGACCAGACGAGACGAAACATAATGTGTTATCATGATAGGTTCTACGGCAAAATGGGTCATGGTGTGGGTGGGCGTGTGAGGGATGGGGTGGGGAGAGAAGATCGTTGTATAGGTTGGAAGGCGGTGTCGAGCGAGAACGATATAGGTCGCTGGTCCTTGCAGTCCTCACTGAGTGTGCAGATTGGTGTTTATTTCATTCCCCGTTAAAAAAAAAAATACATTTCCAGGGTTTTGAACCCGTGCCTCCTTGTTCAGGAGACCCGCACCCAGAACATACAGTTTATGCCTCAACTAGGTCGGAGAGGGCCATGTCGTTGTTCTGATTTCATCATTGAGTTGTCATAATTGTCTGCTCTCCACATACGAGCACATGTTTGTGTATCTATACTATATTTCTGAAAGTATTTGTATTTATAATCTCTAAAACGTTTCTAGTATCAAACGGAGTAAAACAAGGATGTGTACTCGCCCCGACTTTGTTCAGCATGATGTTCGCGGCCACGATGACAGACGCCTTCAGATCATTGGAGCTTGGAATACCCATAAAGTACCGCACAGATGGCAAGTGACTCAATTCCAGAAGAATGAAGGCCAAAACCAAAGTGGCTGGCGACATAATCAGGGAACTTGTATTTGCTGACGACTGTGCTCTAATGAGCAACTCAGAACTGAACATGCAGGTTGGAATGGACCAGTTCTCTGCCGCATGCGAAAATTTTGGCCTGACCATAAATGCCAAAAAAACAGAGGTCATGTACCAACCAGCACCAGGCATGCCGTACACAAAACCAGAGACTACAGTCAGCGGGCAGACGTTGAATGCCGTAGACAAATTCACATATCTGGGCAGCACTCTGTCGAGATCTGTCAGCCTAGACGATGAGGTGGCAAGCAGAATAGCAAAGGCCAGCACAGCCTTTGGTAGAATGCGCTCGATGGTCTGGGCACGTCGTGGCATCAGCGTCAAGACCAAATTGAAAGTCTACCGTGCAACCATCATTCCAACCCTACTATACGCTTGCGAAAGCTGGACTGTATACTCTGGACATGCAAGGAGGTTAAACCACTTCCACACAGGTTGCCTGAGGCGAATATTCCACATCCGATGGCAAGATCGTGTCACTGACATCGAGGTTCTCTCGAGGGCTAACATGCCCAGCATACATGCACTGCTAGAAAAAGCACGACTAGGATGGGCCGGACACCTCGTCCGTATGTCAGACGAGCGGCTCCCAAAGAAGCTTCTCTACGGCGAGCTGAGAAACGGATGGCGCGAGAGAGGGCGCCCAAAGAAACGTTTTAAAGACGGTCTGAAGGACTCACTAAAAAGTTGCCAGATAGACTTCGACACCTGGGAATGTCTTGCGAAAAACAGATCTGACTGGAGAAGTGCAGTCAAATCGGGTGTAGCTGCCGGTGAAGATGACCGTGTTGTGAAAGCCCAGAACAGATGCGAGACGCGGAAATCCCGAGCAGCGGGAACACCATCCCCTTCTACAAACCTCGTGTGCCCGATATGTAGCAGATGTTTTCGTGCTCGCATTGGCCTGTTCAGCCACATGCGCATCCACACCCAACAGGGAAATCTGTGACAAGGATGATGTCGGCGGTCCTCATCGACAACGATGGACAGCTATTATTATTTGTATCTGTGTGTGTGTATATGTGTGTTTTTGTATGTGTGTGTGTGTGTGTGTGTGTGTGTGTGATGTGTGTGTGTATGTGTGTCTGTAGACGCCAAAACTCGTGAACGAACCGACATGCCAAAATGAAATTGTCCTGGAATATTCTGTGACCTGGTCTTAGATCAACGCAATTTAGTTGAACTCGTTATGTCATTCCCTTTGCGAGTTATTGTCATATGATTATACGTATGCACGAAGAACATTGTCTACCGGAAAATACTGACAGTATTATCTGATTATTACATATACAGTCCGTCCAGCGATCTGAAACAAGAAGAGAGGAGATGGGCGGGACGTAGCAGTACTGGCGTGGAGATCGATGAGGACATATTTAGAAGCGGTATTAGAGGGGCAGAGGGATAAGTGGATTGATGTGGATAAGTTTTATGACCTCTTCTGAAGCAATCACATATATCTTTGGAGGCAACGGAAATATGATTTTACAGAAGAATACTGCAGATCTGATGAGCTGCAAAGAAAACTAATGATGCAGTACTCGAAGAGGTACACACACACAGACAACTCATTGCAAAGATCAGAATAAGGCAGTCATCCTTTTTCGGGCATGTTTCTAGAAGAGACGGCTTTGAATACGTTGTAACAACGGGTAAGGTTGCAGGAATAAAAATACATAGGAAGGCCGAGAGAGAAGATGTTGGACAGCTTGAGAGAAATGGCACGGGCGACAATCAACAACATAATTGGTAAATGATACTCGTGATAGAAGTGGATGGAGGTCCATCATCGCCAACGTCAATCAGCAAGGCACCTGATGATGATTATTATTACTGTCAATAGTTGTCTGGGATAAAGATGCTGAGCAGCGCAAGAGCTGCAGTGGTCATCAACCCATAGCTGACTGCCAGCGTCAGGGCCAGCGAACCAGAGCTGCCAAGACCCTTCTACATCTCCACGCGGTGTTCCTGGATAACAGACTGCAGCAGGGTAGATTGGCCAATGAGAAGGGATCAAAGAGGGAATGCTAATCCGGTACTAAAAAAATGCTTTCTAAAGTCGGATGTGTTGGACCGAAAGGTGCAAATATTGCGGTCAAACTGTAAACTACGATACAACGCATTCCGTTATCTAGACTACAATCTGCTACTTAAACCCTTTCAGGGTTTGGTAGGGGGAGATTGAGAACGAACGAAGCCAAGCCATTAGTTGTCTACGTCACTCTATGTAAGACCATGTTCGTTTGATCTTTCCTTTTCTATCCAGCTCACTCTTTGCATCCCCTGAGAACAGTTAATTTTTCAAGCTTCTAATGTCTTTTACTTCTTTTTTTGTGTTTTTTGTTGTCCATGTTTCAGGACCATGCAACGCTACGGACCACATATGTGGGATGATTATCCTTTGTCAAAGTTCACTGTTGATGTTATTTGTTGTTAGAAGTTCACTTTTCTTTGTAGACACATTGACAAACTAAATTTAGGGAACGACATTGGCTAGTGGTTAAGTGATACGACACACAACCAGTAGTTGCTGTGATCGCTCCTCATCACAGCACCGACCGGCAGATGCACTAGACCAACAGGCCCAAAAAAGGAAACATAACGCAACGCACACCGACTTGAGCAAACGCATAAAAAAAGGGAAAAAAAATAATTCGTGCTGAAGTTGGATGCATGAGCCGTCAAGCGCAAAGAACAACACAACGTATTCCATCTTATAAAAAACATATACTGAAACAAAGACAGTGCTTCATTATATTTTAAACAGCAACACTAAATTGAGTTTAAACGTCCATTAGGAGGACTAGAGCTTTGTCTGACATAGGAAGTTGCTCATTTGGTTGTGATCCTTCATCCATGACTAAGTTGCTGATTTAGTTGTGATCCTTCATCCATGAATAAGTTGCTCATTTGGTTGTGATCCTTCATCCATGATTAAGTTGCTCATTTAGTTGTGATCCTTCATCCATGACTAAGTTGCTCATTTAGTTGTGATCCTTATTCCATGACTAAGTTGCTCATTTAGTTGTGATCCTTCATCCATGACTAAGTTGCTCATTTGGTTGTGATCCTTCATCCATGACTAAGTTGCTCATTTAGTTGTGATACTTCATCCATGACTAAGTTGTTCATTTAGTTGTGATCCTTATTCCATAGCTAAGTTGCTCATTTAGTTGTGATCCTTATTCCATGACTAAGTTGCTCATTTAGTTGTGATACTTCATCCATGACTAAGCTGCTCATTTGGTTGTGATCCTTATTCCATGACTAAGTTGCTCATTTAGTTGTGATACTTCATCCATGACTAAGTTGCTCATTTAGTTGTGATACTTCATCCATGACTAAGCTGCTCATTTGGTTGTGATCCTTATTCCATGACTAAGTTGCTCATTTAGTTGTGATACTTCATCCATGACTAAGTTGCTCATTTGGTTGTGATACTTCATCCATGACTAAGTTGCTCATTTAGTTGTGATACTTCATCCATGATTAAGTTGCTCATTTAGTTGTGATCCTTCATCCATGACTAAGTTGCTCATTTGGTTGTGATCCTTCATCCATGACTAAGCTGCTCATTTGGTTGTGATCCTTCATCCGTGACTAAGTTGCTCATTTAGTTGTGATCCTTCATCCATGACTAAGTTGCTCATTTAGTTGTAATGCTTATTCCATGACTAAACCAACTCATCAAGCTGCGCCACAGGCTGATGCCAATACAAATATAGGCGATCAAATAATAGATTGAGAATCTTCTGCAGCACGTCATGTGACGTCTGTTATGGGAGAGGTCATTAGAGGAAGGCGAATGGATGTTCAGATGTGGCGGAATAATTTGTGTTGCGATTGGGGAAAGGTGGTTGAATGGAAGATTAATAGACGGTGTGAGAGAGGAGGAGAGAGAGGGGAAAGAATAGCGAATTTGGAGGTGGTTAATGTACAGAGCGTATGAGAGAGACTGAGAAATAGCAAGGAACATAGAGTTAGATAGATAGAGAGAGAGATAGCGAGAGAGTGATAGAGAGAGAGAAGGAGAAAAATAGTGAAGAAAGAAACTAAATATAAATATTAGTAGCCAATCGCAAGCTATGATGGCGACATCAACATACGGTTTTGTATTGATGGTTACCTTGCGCTGTATTTGGATTATAGTGAGAGAGTAATTGCGCTTGTCACCGATCTCACTCTTTGGTCCCGAGCTACCTTGGACCAGTGGCAAGACATTAGTCAAGACGACTAGAGGCAACTCATGCTGCAGGCGCTCTGGCCCCACCTCCCGTGAGATCAAGAATCACTTTAAAACTTGTGGGACTTGATAGTCTACCGTTTCTGTTCATTTCATCGCTTTGGAAGGCGAGTGCCTGACCTCTCGACCACAGCGATCCTCAGAAGACTCTGCAGTCTGTAGACAACCAGTGTTACATTCCAGTCGTGTAGTTTTAGCTCAAAGTGACCAGCGGGTGAATGGGATGTACATGCCCTCCGAAGTCACTCCCGCGCAAACAAGCTGGCGTTGTAGGGGTCAAGGCTGATAAATCTGGGGTTATCACTGACTAGCTTTTAAATGATCAGAGGGGCAGTACTGATCAGGAACGATGCTTTAATTCTCCCCCATCCCCCGCTTCATACCGCTCCGTCTGCTTCCACCCTATGCTGTTTATGTATATATTTATATATAAGGCAAAGGCAAAGGTCGCCGTCCATCGTAGACGATGATGGTATAATTCATTTTGCTGGCGATATTTTTTGTAAGGATTAACTGCGCTACTTTTTATCCTCACTCTCTCGTCTCGTACTGCCCGACCTTAGTGGCAAGTCAAGGACAAGACGACACGGGGGTGACTACGCGATGCAGCATCAAGCACCCGGGAAAAAGACGGTAGAGTCCGGAGTCGAACCCACACCACCTGATCACGAAGCCGACGGCTTAACGACTTCGCCACGGACTCCAAATATATATATATATATATATATATAGAGAGAGAGAGAGAGAGAGACATGTGAGAGTTTACAAGAAACAATTAGAAGACTCGATGATTTGAATCCAGCTACAAATTTGCAAGATTTAAAATACAAAAAACTGTTGCTACCGGACAATTATCTCCACAATCTTCATAATGACAAACAAGCACTCTAACCACTATCATATTCAGACGCTCACTAAGACAGCAGAGGGAGGAAAATAAGATAATGCAAAGAATCGATAACAAAGATTACAATCAAACTGTATACATGAGCATTGCAGAGCCTAATAATGTAGAAAGGTCTCATGAATGAACGTGGAATCTTGCTTTACAGCTGTATGACTTAAACTTCCAAACAACTGAGCAACAGAGACCAATTTAATCCTATTAGTTCTGTCTAGAATTTTGGGGAAATTTGGAACA
This sequence comes from Ariolimax columbianus, assembly GCA_036924085.1. Lineage (NCBI taxonomy): Eukaryota > Metazoa > Mollusca > Gastropoda > Stylommatophora > Arionidae > Ariolimax > Ariolimax columbianus. The sequence goes on from JAVGWX010000018.1 coordinate 43,905,005, forward strand.
ATTTTAACAAAAATCGGATATGTAAACAGGATAGGCTTTCCAAAAAGTCAGAAATATAAACAGGATATAATTCATGATGAGTGATAAATAATTTATGAAACTGAAGGTCAGAGCACAATCAATAAATTTTTGGCTTCTTAACAGAGCTTATGCCATAGACTTCTTCGACATGCTGGAGTAACATGTGAGTCCCTTTCACAGTTTAAATAAACATATGGACATATTTTACAGCCTGAAGAGTAACATATGGACACATTTTGAAGTCTGGAGTAACATATTTACACATTTGACAGGGCAGAGTAATATATGGGCACATTTGATAGGCTAGAGTAACATATGAACTCATTTGGCAGGCTAGAGTAACATATAGACACATTTGACAGTCTAGAGTAACATATGGGCCCATTTGATGGTCTGGTGTAACATATTGGCACATTTGACAGGCTAGAGTAACATATGAACTAACAACAGTCTGGAGTAACATATGAACTCATTTTACATGCTAGAGTAGCATATGGACACATTTGACAGTCTGGAGTAAAATATGGACACATTTGACAGTCTGGAGTAAAATATGGACACATTTGACAGTCTGGAGTAATATATTGTCACATTTGACAGTCTGAAGTAATATATTGTCATATTTGACAGTCTGGAGTAACATATGGGCTCATGTGACAGGCTAGAGGAACATATGGACATATTTGAAAGGCTAGAGTAACATATGGACACATTTGACAGTCTGGAGTAACATATGAACACATTTGACAGTCTGGAGTAACATATGAACTAGTTTCACATGCTAGAGTAACATATGGACATATTTGACAGTCTAGAGTAACATATAGACACATTGGACAGGTTAGAGTAACATATGGACACATTTGATAGTAACATATGGACACATTTTGTCAACCTGTCAACATTTATCGCCTTCATCATTCCCTGTCAACATTAGGGCTCTTCATTGTTCCCTGTCAACATTAGCCCTCTTCATCGTTCCCTGTCAACATTAGCTGTCTTCATTGTTCCATGTCAACATTAGCTGTCTTCATTGTTCCATGTCAACTTTAGCCCTCTTTATTGTTCCCTGTCTATATTAGCCCTCTCTATTGTTCCCTGTCTACATTAACCATCTATTTAGCCCATTATTTTAGAATATTGATTTAATTTGTTATTCAGAATCGATATCACTGCTCATTAGCTGATCCACTTGTGATCATGCAGTTAATCTAACGGTAAGATGCAGGGATAGTGATGTTAGTTAGCTGTTATATTCATCAGATCCCGCAGCCCAGGCGTTGATTCCTGATTGACTGACGCTGGATTTGACACTTCTGTTGAGCGTCAGATTAACGTTGTGGTATTAAACTCGTTCTTCACAGCAGTTTACTGCTTGGTTGGAACCAGCGTGTGTCGAGATCGGGGAGTGAACCTGGTCTCTCGGTCGGGAGAGACATTTGCTGAAGCGACTCTGTCACTAAGACCCTAATTCTTTAGGGAAACAACCTCACTACTTCAGAGTTGGATTAGCGCATCCAGATTTTTACAGCAAAAAACCGAGTGGAACGTTATTGCCCCGATCCAATCTCAGTTCAGTTCATTCCATGATCTCTTGGGATCGTTGGAGCACAACTGCTGACACCCCTACAATTCTACGCCATCCTACTCTGTCTGCGATTGCTTTTAATAACTCCCCGGGTCGTAGGTTAGTCCATTCATGGATGTTGTCTTTCAATCGTTTTCTCGGACCCTTCGATTGCACTTTGGATGGGCTAGCTTCTGAGAGGGCACAAACCTAGGAACCTAGGATAGGTACATACAGAAGCACACATGCATCCAGGCACTGGTTTATGCGACCTGATATCGCCCAATGGACTGCGGTCTGGGGTGGAATGTGCGCGCCTCCGCCAGTAGAAACTAGTTAGGCAAACATCTAAGCAACAACAACAACAAACGTCGTCCACTTGCATTTTCGATTCTTTGTCGTACTCTATCCCATGTGATACGGTCTTTGTAGGTGATATTCAGTAATCTTTTAAAACATCTCATCTGCATGGTCTGGATTATTCTCTGGAGGTCTGCTGTAATAGTCCATGTTTCGCAGGCGTAGAAGAATGTCGAAAGAACCAGTGAGCATATTAGTCTGACCTTTATGGTGAGGGAGAGTCGTTTATCTTTTTATATGTTTCGATCGTGCAACCGCTGTTGTTGTTCGTGCTATTCTGGCCTGGACCTCTAGTTTTGATCCTCATCAATGATTGTTAAGTCCAGATATTTGGCGCGTGTCACTGTTTCAAGGTCCTGTCCATTTGCTGTAATCACATTCGAGATAGCTGTAAATGGGTACCTAGGTTAATGTTATAGAAGTAAAGATAGTGAGAAAGGGGACTATTCACCCAGTGTCATAAACAAGCTGTGGTTTCGTACAATAAAGTCTCTAAGACTTCATTCCTGACAGTAATGATAGACTATTGATGCCTTTAAGTGGTGTATGTGTGTTGCTGTATAACCGGTTTGCAACATCATGGTCGAAAATTTGGATGGTGATTATTTTAAGTGCGCCACCCTTATCTAGGGGTGCTCAGTCGCTAGTAAGGTTAGATGCATCATGCGGAGAAAGATTCTACCACACGCCTATGCCGTTTACCTGGAAACAGTCGAAGTTACAGCAGCCTGACCAGCGAGATCGGAATCGACACTGTAACCCCCCTATATTGGTAATTGTACTGAGAAGCTTACAATTTAACTACAGCCTGAGCGCCCAGTCTTCCCTGTCCCTCTGCACTACGCCCCTGGATATACGAGAAAAAGACAAACCCCTTCAACACGCTACCAGTAAACAATCGGGAAAATTGCGAACTCAGCACGTGTAGTTTTTACATCATCATCAACAACAACAACATCTCTATTCACTTATAATGTCCAGATTTGATCCCACCTCGTTGGCGAGAATGCTGTGATGTAATGTTTCTAGTACCACTAATGAGATCGTCAGCTGAAGTCTTGATCAGTTATGTTTCACCTGACATTGATTATTCTTCGTTTTCGTATTTACAGCTCTAATCTAGTCAGACACGCGAATCTAGTGAAACATTCCAAACAATCAAATTATTTGGGGGAGAGGAGACTAACGTCCGGTCAGGCAAAACATACTGATCAGACAATGTTAGTCAGGTGGACACACTAACCAAGACTCCACCTCACTTTCACGCAGATCTCCATGGAAACAGGCTGTTTCATGGCAGTCTGGTCATCGAAAGCAGGGATCAACGTGATCCATTTATTAGTGAGTAATATATGAAGAAGCCAAGAATTGTACAACCGCAAAGAGGACCCATCCACTTTGACCAGCACGTTCGAAACGTGAGGAAAGCTACTGCAACCCGTCGCATAACCCCGTTCTTTCTACTCAAGGGTATCATAACGGATAATAATTAAATGTTGTTTTTCTTGTTGTTGTTGTTGTTTTTGCTCTTGTTGTTTCTGTTGAATGTCCAGGATGAGTAACAACAATAAGAATAACAACATGTAATTATTTTCCGTTTTGACATCCTTGAGAAGAAAGGACGGGCTGACAGTAGTAATCTTTCAATCATGGCTTATAAAACTTCTTCTTCTTTTTCGTACGCTGTCAAACGTCAACCTGTATTTTTTTAGAAAAAAGCAGCGGTCATCCTGAGGTTGTCGACACTGCCATAGATCTTGTCTAGTGTTGCCACTGGTGATGACCACATGCGCTTTCTCTGGTCCTCGTATGTCGGGCAGTTTTGCAACATATGTTCAGCGGTCATTTTCCCGGTAGCACAAGTGCATTCGTTAGTGCCACCTATCTTCAGTTTATTGATTAGGTGGTACCTCAGTCTGTTGTGACCTGTTCAGCTGGAAATAGGCATCGTTTTTTGTGTAGCCAGTATGTTCTGTTTCCCATTTGGCCATGTATCTGGCCCTAATAAGCCTTTTGGACTCTACGTAGGTCACACTAGAATCTGGTTGTAGTAGTCTTACACCTTCTTTTGCCAGTCTGTCTGCCTCCTCGTTGCCTTACATGTTACAGTGGGATGGAACCCACTGTACCACTTTTCTTTTTGGTGCGGACTGCTGGCATAATTGACAGAGTACTGCTCTTAGATCATGAAGTTCAGTATTTTCTAACTTTTTAGTGCTGTGACTACGACCAGAGCATCTGTGAACATGACTATACGGCTTTCATTGCTTTCGCCTGTCAGCATTGCTTCTACTGCAGCCCTCAGTGCCTCTGTCTCCGCTCTGAAATTGCTTGAGAATTTTCCAGTTGCCACTGACAGTGTTATTTTTCTACCATTTGGTAGGCTCAGGAATACCCCTGCCCATCCGTTCTGTGATGTGTTTGTTACAGAGCCGACGGTGTATGCATGGGTCCAGTCCATGCTTGGGTAGTTTTCCGTTATGTACCTCAGGGTTATGTCTTCTTTCTTATTAAGTCTCGCTGTTCTTGTTTCCAATACCTGGTATATTTTCTACCACCTCCGGAATGATATGCTGCTTCCAGGTAGGTTTGCGTACAGTAGGGATGGGCCTTGGCATTGTTCCGGTGTTCATAGGGTCTTCGCTCAACTTTGCTTTGGCTATGTCTGCTAAGTTTCTCTGCTTTAGTTTCCCATTTCCAAATCTATTTAGTCTCTGATGCATTGGATGGTCTCTCAGTCTTCTGGGTATCTCTGCTTGCTGCTGTGCTCTGCAGTCTCTTCTGTCGGTCATGGATTGCAGATCTGTAATCTTGTCAAGTTCTACAATTGGCGTTGACTTCATGCCTCCTGTTATTTTTTTTTGTTCTTTTGTTTTTTTGCGTTCGCCTGATTTATCTATTCCCCAAGGCGTGTGTGCGTTACACTGTGGTTTTTATTTTTGCGCCTGTCGGCCCAGTGCATCCGACTTCAGCATTTATTTTATGTAAGGGTCTGCTTCCTCCTGCATTTTCTAAGGGTTTGCTTCCCCGGGGTAACGGCCGGTGCTGTGATGGGGATCGAACCCAGCACCTTCTGGTTGTGAGCCGTGCCACTTAACCACTAGGCCACGCCGTACCCACATGCCTCCTGTTATAACTCTCATGGCTTGGTTTTGAAGTTTACTAATTTTATCAAAGTTCGCCTTTGCTGCTATTGTCCATGCGCAATGCCATACTCGAGAACTGGTCTCACTCTCCCAGTGTACAGTTTCTTTAGTATTCTTTCATCTGGTCCCCAGCTTGTGCCAGCAAGTTTCCTCATGATTGCCATTCTTTGTCTGGCTCTCATTCGGTTTCTCTCGATCTAACTTTTCCATGTCATGCGCCGATCAAATGTGACTCACAAGTTGTTTGGGTTGTCAATTGGCCGCAGGTATTTGCCGTTAAGACTTATTTTGGTGTTCTGGGGTTTATTTGAAAGCGAGAATATCGTACATGTTGTTTTTTCCTGGTTTATTTTGACCAGACATGAGTTTGCCCACTCCTCCGACGATGTTAGGGCCTACTGCATCCGATTGCTTGCTACGGTGAGATTTTTTGGCTAATAAAACAACTTACAGAATGTAAGTTGTCATAATGTAAAACTAATTAGTTCTGATAACACCACTTCAGAAGGACAAATAAAATGATTATATACAGCTTTGAATAAGAAATGCTCTCCAAATATAGATGTAAATAGAGGAGTAAGACAAATTTATGTATTATCTCCTTGTCTTTTTAATATCATCGGTGGCGTGGCAATGAAGAACTTTAAATCTGCTGATAATAGTTTTTATGGTAGAAAGTGAGCAAGAATTGTAGGAGTTTGTCGCAACAATATATAAAGTAAGTCAAGAGTTTGGATTATACATTGACATGAAGAAAATATAAACTGTGATATTTAGCTCATATAACGAGAAACTATGAATGCAGAAACAAATACAAGATCAACTACTGAAACTGGTGCACTTTTTCCTATCTAGGTCAAATAAAAACGGAAGAAAGCCGCTGTGAAAAAGAAATCACAAAGAGAATAGGTTTGGCCAAAAGGGTATTCAGCAATATGCTACACATACTGACATTCAAACATTCAAACCGAAAATTGAAACTGAGAATTGTCAGGTGTTATGTATACGCGTCACTACTTTATGGCACAGAAACATGGGCAAGCTAGAAAAGAATATTGAAGCGCTTGAAATGTGAGTATAGCTATGATTGGGTTGCATTTCTTGGAAAGAGAAGAAAACATGTGGAGGTATTGAACAAGTTGGTGGTGAAAAGACAATTAATGACCGAATTCTGGGTTAGACAGTTAAGTTATTTTGGTCATACAACAAGACATACCTCATTGTTGAAGACCTTGAGAGCAGGGTGGATGGCAACCGTTCTTGAGTTAGACAACGTTATAAGTGGGTGGTTAACATCAGGAAATGGGCTGGAAAAAACATGTCAGATTGCACCATTACAGCAAGAAATAGAGTATACTGGATATGCATTGGAGCCGACTTTCGAGACGGAGATGGCACTTGGACTGAACTAAACTGCACAATAAGACCATCTGGCGTGGTTAATGCATTGAGCATTTAATTCATATTTTTACTTCTGGTGAAGTACACATCCACCACTACGGCTTTGTTTTCTTTGCCGGACGCATGCATAGTTGCATTTGCAGTTGCAGTTTCATATAAATGGTTCTACATGATGAGGTTGCTAGTTTTATGCACATCCCTCTTTGACCATCTTTAACGATATGCATCGAATGCTGTTACAGTGAGCGTATATCTTTAAACAGAATTACAACTTGCGAGGCAGTTGTAGCTCAGGTCAGGTCAGGTCATCCCGTAACCGGTGAGGTCGTTGGTGCACACATGAAGACTTCCTCAGAACCGCGTTTTCCCTTTTCTGTCAGCGGCCGGTGCCTGTGCCTCTTCTGGTCGGAGATTGGTTCATTCTTATATGTTGTCCTCCCACCTCTTTTTGGGTCGGCCTCTTCGTCACCTGCCTTGTACCTTTCTGTGCAGGATCGTATTTGCAAGACCATTTGATCTCGATATGTGACCGTACCAAGTGAGTTTCCTTCTGTTGACAGTTGCCAAGAGGTCTTCAAAAGGCAATATTGCTATTGTAATTTTATCTCGTATTTCCTCATGTGTAACTCGATCTTTGTACGTGACGTTTAAAAGTCTTCGGAAACATCTCATCTGCAAGGCCTGTATCCTTCGCTGAAGGTCAGCTATAACTGTCCATGTCTGACAAGCATAGAGAAATATATTGACAGGACCAGTGTACGCATTTAATTCTTAATCTGATTTTCGTGCATAGTGCTAACCGTTGATCTTGCCAGATTTTGTTAAGCCGTTCATGTGCCGCTATTGTCTGTGCTATTCTGTTCAACACCTCACATTTTGATCCTTCATTACTGCCAATCGGCATTAGATATTTAAAACGGCCAACCACTTCGAGTTTCTGACCGTTAGCTTTTATCCTGCTGTTGAAGCCTTCGACACTGTTGGTCATTAAATTTGTCTTTCCAATGTTTATCTCCATACCATAGTCACGAGCTGTTCCACCGACAATTCTGAACCATTCCGGGAGTTTTGCTTCTGAACCCGCCAACACTTCGATGTCATCTGAAAAACGAAGTTTGGCAGTCGTTCGGCCCCCAATCTTGACAGTACCAACGTGACCTCCAAGTGCCTCACTCATAATTTCCTCAAAGGAATATATTGAAAAGAGTTGGAGAGAGTGTACAACCCTATCTCACATCAACTGATGTGCGAAACCTATCCTCTCTCCTCCCATTCACAAGAACTGCGCTGGACGCCTTGTCATACAGGTGTTCAAGGACCGTTATCACATTTCCTTTGATTTTATACATCCCCATGGTTACCCATAGCGCTTTATGCCATACCCTATCAAACGCATTCTTAAAATCAACAAACACATGATACAGTTGTAGATAAGTACACCTTAATCTAAAGTGAAAATAGGGCAAAATAAAGAACTTAACTGCAAATTGTATTTGCAAAATGCAACGTCAGTGATCAAACCTTGAATAATGCATTCAAATACTCAACACGAGATTGTCTTACATAATCCCGAAATACGACTACTCATATCTGATACAGAATACGATACAAGGAAGATATGAATATTTTAGTACTGGTGAAGGGCGCTGCGAAATGTAAATGAAATTATTAAATTATTTGATCCAGTCATTGATTAAATAGGAGACAATAAGTGAAGATAGTGGAGTCCACTTGACTGACAGGGAGAGGTTCTGGAATTAAATGAATCCATCAAACGGTCTGCGACAAGCTCGGAATGAGATCCCATTCTTCCTCGTCTTCGAGACATCGTTTCATTTCATGGCTACTTAATTCTAGCTCAGGGTGAAAATTGTCACTGCCTGAAACCGTTGTCAGGGACGGAAATCGGGAAATGGAAAGTGTGTGTATAGGGAGACAGACCCTAATAATATTCTGCGGTGAAGCTAGGAGCTTACAGAACAGCCTTAGAACGTATAGTCAACAATTGTTTTTTTACTAGCTTTAAAAATGTATTGAAGGAAGAATAATATGCTAGTCTTCCATCCTTTGTACCACATGTACAGAACATGTTTCTACTAGTCTGTATTTTTCAACGTTGTTGTTGCCCACAATGCGTAGAGTCACTTTTTTGTGCACCCTGAAAAGGACGTTCTGTGGCGGGTTGCAGTAGCTTTCCTTACATCCCGAGCGTGCAGTTGAACGTGGACGGGTTCCTTCAAGCGGTTGTGGTGTGCTTGGCTTCATCTCAGTGTCGCTCACTACTACGGGAATAACGTCGATCCCTCATCTCGTTAACCAGGCTGCCATTAAAATAGCCCGTTTCTAGGGTGGGCTGCGAGGAAGACGAAGTGAGGGTCTTGGCCTGCAATTTTTGCCTGACCCTTACTAACATGTCTGATCAGTACGTTATGTCTGATCCTGACTAGCATGTCTGATCAGTATGGTGTGTCTGACCCTGACTAACATGTCTGATCAGTATGTTGTGTCTGACCCTGACTAACATGTCTGATCAGTACGTTGTGTCTGACCCTGACTAACATGTCTGATCAGTATGTTGTGTCTGACCCTTACTAACATGTCTGATCAGTACGTTGTGTCTGACCCTGACTAACATGTCTGATCAGTATGTTGTGTCTGACCCTTACTAACATGTCTGATCAGTACGTTGTGTCTGACCCTTACTAACATGTCTGATCAGTACGTTGTGTCTGACCCTGACTAACATGTCTTATCAGTATGTTGTGTCTGACCCTGACTAACATGTCTGATCAGTATGTTGTGTCTGACCAGCCGTTAGTCTTCCTCACCATCTTCTTTAACGTATACCACATTTATAGAACATTTATCTACTAGATTGCCTGCACTAACACATTTCACAGAACATTTATATATATATATATATATATAAAATATATAACTTAATAAAGATCTTCAACTGGTGAAAACAGATTTGGCCATCCCTTTTCATGTCCTGATTTCTATGTCGCGTCTTTCGTCCACCGTTATTATATTACCAGGTTTTGACCAGTTCTGGAATTTGATCTCCCGTTCATATCATCACATTGTCACATTATCACAGGTATTAGCCTATTATCTTACAGTCACTGTGAATACATTCTTCCTTTTTGAAAACATATGTGAGAAATTAACATTCTAATCGTTATCTTTATAATCTTCCGTGAAATCTGTCGGTGTCAATCTTTGTTTGTTACGTTCATCACCTTCTCTGTTTGTTCTATTCATCAACTTCTAGGATTGTTCCATTCATCACCTTCTAGGTTTGTTCCATTCATCACCTTCTATGTTTGTTTCATTCATCACCTTCTATGTTTGTTTCATTCAACCTTCTTTTAGGTTTGTTCCATTCTTCACCCTCTACGTTTGTTCCATTCATCACCTTCTATGTTTGTTCCATCCATCCTCTTCTCTGTTTGTTCCATCCATTCCCTTCTTTGTTTGTTAAACTTAACACCTTCTCTGTTTGTTCTATCCTTCCCTATTTATGTTTGTTCCATCCATCCCCTTCTCTGTTTGTTAAACTTAACACCTTCTCTGTTTGTTCCATCCATTCCCTTCTCTGTTTGTTAAACTTAACACCTTCTCTGTTTGTCCCATCCTTCCCTATTTATGTTTGTTCCATCCATCCTCTTATCTGTTTGTTCAATTTATCACTTCTCTGTTTGTTCCATCCATCCCCGTCTCTGTTTATTCCCATCAATTCCGATCTTTGTTTGTTCCATTTATCACTTCTCTGTTTGTTCCATCCATCCCCGTCTCTGTTTGTTCCATCCATTCCGATCTTTGTTTGTTCCATTTATCACTTCTCTGTTTGTTCCATCCATTCCGATCTCTGTTTGTTCCATTTATCATTTCTCTGTTTATTCCATCCATCCCCTTCTATGTTTGTTCCATTCATTCCGATCTCTGTTTGTTCCATTTATCACTTCTCTGTTTGTTCCATCCATCACCTTCTCTGTTTGTTCCATCCGTCACCTTCTCTGTTTCCTTCATGCATCAGGTTCTCTGTTTCTTCCATTTATCACCTTCTCTGTTTCCTCAACCCATCACCTTCTCTGTTTCCTCCACCCATCACCTTCTATGTTTCCTCCATTCATCCCCTTCTACATTTACTTCATTCAACACCTTCTCTGTTTCCTCACTTCATCCCTATCTTAAATACGCTCTAGAGTAGGGGTTTTAAATTTAAAACAAAACTCTCATGGAAACGCTGACAATTTATAGAGTCATTCACCACAGTGACTACTTGCCAATAATAACATGTCCCTTCGCTCGCAATATTGATCTTATATCTGTCCAAGTGTGATGGGACACTAAGCGCCAATCATTGAAAAGTCCCATGTAAGGCGCAGACTCCCGTATCGACCCGGCATTTCTATCGGAGGGGAACAAATATTGCTAGTTGCACCACACAAAGAGTCAGATCAACTATTTCTCTTAGTCAAGGAGTCTTAGCACAAAGAGTCAGATCAACTATTTCTCTTAGTCAAGGAGTCTTAGCACAAAGAGTCAGATCAACTATTTCTCTTAGTCAAATAGTCTTAGCACAAAAAGTTAGATCAACGATTTCTCTTAGCCAACAATAGAAAGAGTTTATTGACACTTTTCATTGGTCATGACCTAAAAAGTATCCTTTTTAATTTTGTTTTAATAATCCCATTTTTAACCCAATCTTGCTATTGACGTCAGTCATATACTTATCTTCTGAATGTTATGTCGTTTTGGGTCGATTAAAAACATAAATGACCCAGTTGCCCCACCGGAACAAATACATAACGATACTTATGTTTTGACATTTATGTTACGATCATAAAGTCTTCGTCAGGGACAAAAGACGATCGAAAACAACTAAGAAATCACACAAAAGAAAACCAGACAAGATAACAGTCTTCAAAAGACGAGGTCGTAACGTATGCAGTTCAAGAGACAGACACCATTTTAAGTGGGTGAATAACATCAGTTGATGGACTGGAAAACGCCTCTCAGATTGTGCCATTACGACAAGAGAGAGATAACACTGCAGATCCATTGTAGCCGATCTTAGACGCGGAGATGGCACTTGAACTGAACTGAACTGAAAGTAGATATTGTTTTGTGGTTGTTCTGGTGCAGTCACTGAGCCTTTACCAATTTGTTTTTTTATCGACTCATACAATTCAGTACCATTGAAGTTTCAATCAATTTATTTCAGTTGTTTGTAAGGTTTATAATTCTTTATTGCAATGGCAGAAGTGACATTTTGGTTGACCAACGATCGACTCTTGACTGAAGACTAATGATTATTCAACGATGCACAGATGACAACGTTTTAAAATTATACACAGACCCAGCTGAAAAAGACGTCTGAAAAAGACGTCTGGAAAGACTGAGCAGGAGTATGCACAACCAGCGAGCTACTGGAACCACTAGCATATGCATACTTCGCCATTTACTGAGAGGGTCTTTCTGGAATGCAGTGACGTCGATTCTTAACACAACTGAGAGCAGATATTGCAAAGACTCTACCTTTTATTTTTTTCTTTGGCTTGGTTAAAAGTTTGCCGCTCTGGATTCTATTGGGGAATACATGCTACTTTCCACCACATGTCGTAGTCCCTTAGGCAATATCAGGACGTATTGGCCAGTGTATAGATGCGTGTGTATTTGTTTGTAATGTCGACGCATTGGCTAGCCAGTGTATGGAAGCGTATGCGTATTTGTTTGTAGTGTGGACGTATTCGATAATGTATAGATGCATGTGTGTATCTGTTTGTAATGTGGACGTATTAACCTCTAACTTTCAACCGCAGATACATTTAGCTATAGTATGGCGTATTGTTACCAGGGTGTTACCATAGCCAGAAAAGAAAGCAAGGAAACGATGCACCGTAACCTGATAGGGGATGACGTGGGCCAGTGGTTAAGTGACGCTGCTTACAATCCGAAGGTGCTGGGTTCGATCCCCATCACAGCACCGGCCCTTACCCCAGGAAGGAAACCCTTAGAAAATGCAGGAGGCTGCAGACATAAAATGAATGCTGAAGTCGGATGCACTAGGCGGAAAGGCGCAAAATAAAAACCCCAGTGCATTGCACACCGCATTGAGGAATAGGAAAATAAGGCGAACGTAAAAACCCTAACTTGCTAGGAATATAGTAAAAGACGTCCAATGAAGACTGAGCATGGTTAACTGTATAATCTAAAAGCCACAAGAACAAACAAGCGAAGACCATATTTGCGCACAATAGGAAATGTGCAAGATAGCAAATGAAATATAGTGATCTGAGTGAAGAGACTAATTGTGTTGAATTTGTAAAAGAAAGACGATATCAATCAATGATTCTCAGCCCATGTTCAAACTGAAGATAGGTGGCACTGACGAATGCACCTTTAGTACAGGGAAAATGACCGCTGAACATCTGCTGCAAAATTGCCCGACATACGAGGACCAGAGAAGGCATATGTGGCCATCACCAGTGGCAACACTAAACAAGCTCTATGGCAGTATCGACAGCCTCAGGATGACAGCTGCTTTCTTCGAACCAATTCAAGTTGACGTCTGACAGCCTCAGGATGGCTGCTGCTTTCTTCGAACAAATTCAAGTTGACGTCTGACAGCCTCAGGATGGCTGCTGCTTTCTTCGAACAAATTCAAGTTGACGTGACAGCCTCAGCATGACAGCTGCTTTCTTCGATCAAATTCAAGTTGACGTCTGACAGCCTCAGGATGACAACTGCTTTCTTCGAACAAATTCAAGTTGATGTCTGACAGCGTACGAAGAAGAAGAAGAAGAAGACCGTGTTCATGAGATCCCCATAACGCCTTCAAGCTGACCCTGGTAATGTCTCCTTTCACCGATTTAGTCAAAATGGAGCATAAAGAGACTGCTGCAGTCGTGCCCGGACATACAGGAAGACCGTACACATGTTAACGTGTGCTCTTGAGGCAGTGGGTTTTGTAACATTTATATTACCAACAAGGTTGCTAGTTCCATGCCCAGCCCTCTTTTTGCTACATTTTACAGCAAACTTGAATCATAGCTACATATGTTCGGCTCTGACCTCTTCAAGAACCACTCGCGCGAGAAATGCAAGCAGTGACCTTTACCTCACATCTGGAGTAACCATTATATGGCTTTTAAGTCTGCTTTATTCCGTTTGATTACCCGATAACCTACGGTCTGGTAGACACAAGCGTCGCTTTTGGTTGGGTTAAGAATCTAATTGAGTTAGATCTGGCAGAGAAAAAAATTCATATCAGCGTTTATCTGCCGGTTTGCGATTCGCAAATTTTTAGCATCTGTAGTGGAACACTGTACAGCCCCCAAATACCTGGATGCAAAATTGGGCCACACACTGTCATACATGATACGGGTACAAGATGCTGAGCAGCGCATGAGATGCAGCGGTAAGCGTCACATAGCTGACTGCTAGAGTCAGGGCCAGCGAACCAGAGCTGCCAAGACCCTTCTACACCTCCAGGCGATGATTCCAGGCGGATCGAAAGATGCCAATATCGCAATCAAGCTGTAACTACGACACAACGCATTCCGTTCACTGAACTACATTCGGTTACTTAAGCCTTTTTCAGGGTTGGGTAGCGGGAGATTGAGAACGAACGAAGCCAAGCCATAAGGGATACACTTGTCAGGAAAAATAACGGAATAGACATGCGAGAACAAAAATGATCCGAAAATTGATCGCCACAACATGTAGAGAACAGCCAGATCTCTTCCGAACATCAACATTCACCCTGTGTTTCTCTATGACTGAGTACGCCGCGTTTGGAAAAACTCTGCACATGTCAAACGTATAGATACAGCAATACATACGACTGGCTGGATAGTTACAGGTTGCCCAAAACCTGCTCCAACTGAAATAAGTATGCTGTTCCTCCATCACGCATGATTAGGACCTTTCCCTTTTTATTTTAGCCAGGCCTCCCAGTCGAGTATACTGTACTTCCGGGTTGTGGAGGGGTGGGGAGATGGCTGACAAGTTCGATTTGGGATCTGCATACTCGCAGGCAGTGAGGGCATGGAAAGTTCGCTTCGCGAGACTGTCATATTTCACAGGCTTTTCTGGCCTTTCTCCGTTGTTCTGCTGCAGTCTTTTTAGAAGCCTCGCATGACACTGCTTTTCTACAGAAAGCTGTACGCCAGGTTGTACGGTCGTTTGCAGCATCTTCCCATGTTTCGAGGTTTGTGCTGAAAGCTTTTAATGACGTTTTTAGTGCGTCTTTAAACCGCTTTTTTTGCCTCCGCCCAGCGAATCTGTGATTTTATCATGATGGTATCAATGCTAGGGATACCAGCTCTCTAAAGAACAACAGGGTCTAGGACCCTGTCTTGCCATTTGACATTCATCACCCTCCTGAGACAAAGTTTGTGAAAGTGAATGAGTACACCGTAATCTGCATAGCACCACTTGAAACACGAAGAAGTGTCGTTTCAGAAATTCAAAGAGAAAAACAGGCAAATCACCCAAGGCACCCTGTGTATGGACACCATGTGCAATGCATAAGGCTGAAGTCTAGACTTTATTTCATACAGTCAATGCACCTCCCTACAGACAAGTTCCGGGGCACGCCGTTTCGATAAATGGACTGAACTGACACAGGCTCCCTGGATCGAGCTACAGTTGGAACCTGTGTCTGGACACAGTAAGTAAGTGGTGCCTAGAACATGGGAAGTAAGTAAGTGGTGCCTAGAACAGGGGTAGTAAGTAAGTAGTGCCTAGAACATGGGAGGTAAGTAAGTGGTGCCTAGAACAGGGGTAGTAAGTAAGTGGTGCCTAGAACAGGGGAAGTAAGTAAGTGGTGCCTAGAACTTGGGAGGTAAGTAAGTGGTGCCTAGAACATGGGAGGTAAGTAAGTGGTGCCTAGAACATGGGATGTAAGTAAATGGTGCCTAGAACAGGGGTAGTAAGTAAGTGGTGCCTAGAACAGGGGAAGTAAGTAAGTGGTGCCTAGAACATGGGAGATAAGTAAGTGGTGCGTAGAACATGGGATGTAAGTAAGGGGTGCCTAGAACAGGGGTAGTAAGTAAGTGGTGCCTAGAACAGGGGTAGTAAGTAAGTAGTGCCTAGAACATGGGAGGTAAGAAAGTGGTGCCTAGAACAGGGGAAGTAAGTAAGTGGTGCCTAGAACAGGGGTAGTAAGTAAGTGGTGCCTAGAACAGGGGCAGTAAGTAAGTGGTGCCTAGAACATGGGAAGTAAGTGGTGCCTAGAACAGGGGCAGTAAGTAAGTGGTGCCTAGAACATGGGAAGTAAGTAAGTGGTGCCTAGAACGTTGGAGGTAAGTAAGTGGTGCCTAGAACAGGGGCAGTAAGTAAGTGGTGCCTAGAACAGGGGTAGTAAGTAAGTGGTGCCTAGAACGTGGGAGGTAAGTAAGTAAGTGGTGCCTTGAACGTGGGAAGTAAGTAAGTTGTGCCTAGAAAAAGGGTAGTAAGTAAGGGGTGTCTAGAACAGGGGAAGTAAATAAGTGGTGTCCAGGACAGAGGAAGTAAGTAAGGTTTGCCCAGTACATGGGGGAGTAAGTAAGCGGTGCCCAGGACAGAGGAAGTAAGTAAGGTGTGCCCAGGACAGGGGAAGTATGTAATTGGTGACAAGGACAGGGGAAGTAAGTAAGGTGTACCCAGGACAGGGGAAGTAAGTAAGTGGTGTCCAGGACAGGGGAATTAAGTAAGTGATGCCCAGGACAGGAGAAGTAAGTAAGTGGTGTCCATGACATGTGAAGTAAGTAAGTGGGTCCATGACAGGGGAAGTAGGTAAAAGATGCCCATGACAGAGGAAGTAAGTAAGGTGTGCCCAGAACAGGGGAAGTAAGTAAGTGGTGTCCAGGACAGGGGAAGTAAGTAGGTGGTGTCAGGACAAGAAAGTAAGTAAACGTTGGCCAGGTCAGGTAGAGTAAGCAACAAATGACCGCAAATGAACCTAGAGGAAGAAGATGAATATAAGATACTAATTATAAAAAATAATCCTTACCATATATGACATGTCTGTGACGATGCATTGTTGTGGAACATGGACAATAACTAAAAGAGAGGTTAACTATTTGCAGGGAAGGAAGACTAACGTCTGGTCAGGTACACTATAGTGATCAGACATGTTAGTCAGGGTCAGGCAAAATATGTTGGCCAAGACCCTCTCCTCGGCTTCCTAGTAACCCTCCCTGGAAAACGGCTGTTTTCATGGCAGGATGGCTAACGAGATTAGGGACCAATGTGGTCCCCGTAGCAGTGAGTGACATGCAGATGAAGCCAAGTATGGCATAACCGCCTGGAAAACCCCGGTCCACCTTCATCAGCACAAATGTGAGGACAACTACTGCAACCTGCCATTTAACGTCCTTTTCAGGACGCACAAAAGAGTGAACCAACTCTTTGGGGGCACTCACAAAGAAGAACTATTTGCAGGCTTTTGAGATTTGGTGTTACGGAAAGATGAACACAATGAGTTGGGCAGAGAGAAAGTCAAACGAAATTGTATTTGCGGAAGTGGGAGAAGAAGTTTAGTTGCTACACAAGATACTCAAAACAACGAATGGTTTGACTGGGACACAACCTACGTCACGTGGGCCATTTGAAGAAAGTCTTGGAAGACTTGAGAGAAAGAGGCAGATTAAGAAATACCTTTGTCACACAAGCATGCAAAGACATGGCGGTGAAAACTTAGCTGAGCTGAAGACAGCCCCCACATGAAAGACAGAAATGGACAGAGAATCCTGTTCTTGCTAGCCAGTCCCAGGTCTGGCTGACATGTTCAACGTGAAACTATCCATATTGCGTTTGTTACAACCCATATTTCATGTGTTTCAATACACATTTCATGTGTCACAACCTATATTTCATGTGTTACAACCGAAATTTCATATGCAACATACCATATTGTATGTCTTGTATTCCATATTTCATGTGTTATAAACCATATTTCGTGTATATCATTCCATATTTCATTTGTTACAACTCATATTGCATGTCTAGTATTCCTTATTTCATGTATTATAAACCATATTTCGTGACTATCATTCCATATGTCATGCATTATAAATCATTTTTCGTGTCTATCATTCCACATTTCATGTATTTTAAACCATATTTCATGTCTATCATTTCATATTTCTTCTATTATAAATCATTTTCCTTGTTAATCATTCACTATTCCATGTGCTACATCCCATATTGCATGTCTTGCATTCCAAATTTCATGTATTATAAACCCTATTTCGTGTATATCCTTCCATATTTCATGTGTTACAACTCATATTACATGCCTATTATTCCATATTTCATGTATTATTAATCATATTTCGTGTCTATCATTCCATGTTCCATGCATTATAAACCATGTTTTGTTTCTATCATTCCAGATTTTAAGTATTTTAAACCATATTTCATGTGTTACAACCCATATTGCATGTGCTGTCGTCGTACTGTCGTTGTGCGACTTTATTCTGGGTTAGCTCTGGTTCTTAGGCAGAGGACTACAGGCCGCTACGCCACTGCTGTTGCCACGTCGTGTGTTGGCTTCGTTTGTTTATTTCACCCCCAAAAGAAAAACTACATATGCCTCACCGGGGATTTGAACCTCTGCTCTTCTTGTCAGCAGAAAAGCATCGAAACCATTCGGCCACGAGCTCCTATGTGCTACAACCGTTTTGTGCATTTGTACAGCTATATTTAAAATGCTTCACCCCATTTTTCATGTGCTTCACCCCATATTTCATGTGATACACCCCATATTTCATTTGATACACCCCATATTTCACGTGCTATACACCATATTTCGTGTGCTACAGCCCTAATTTCATGGTCACACAACAAGACATGGGACCGCGGTAGCGCAGTGGTTAGTGTAACGGCTTTCCAATCAGGCGATTAGGGTTCAATCACCGGTGGTCGAACATGGCTTACTTTAGTATCAACAGTAGACTGTGGGTCGACCCAGCCACAAAATTGGGTACCAGAAACAAATATGTCAAGTAAAGGCGACCAGTAGTCACGTACTATGGACCTAACACCATAATTCCTATACGCCGCATGACTTGATGGGATCTTTACTTTACTTTACTGTTAATACTCTACTAAGGAAAACATCTAGGGAAAGCTGAAACAAGAATAACGGGACAAAAATGGGAAAAACTAAGGAAATACCACAGGACAGACCTGCTTAGGGATGATTGGTGGATATTCTCTCCATCCCAGGGTGATAATGAGGAAGAAGAAGTATATTTTACTGGGTAGCGGAGCGATTGGAAAACCCATCTCCTAGTCTAGTCACACGACTCGGTCCTTGGTACTACTTTTTTTGGTCCATTAGAGAACAATTTATTCCTCTTGTATTTCTGTATCAGATAAGGGAAGGGGGGGGGGGGGGAGGGAAGTCTGATTAGCATAGTGGCAGAGCGCCCCATTTTTCCCCGGCAGATGTATACTGCGGTCAACTCCTGATAACTATACTCACAATTCGACCCAACTCTAAATGGGTTCCTGGTTTACTTTAAGGAAGGAAAAACATCGATGTAAGGGAGTGGTCACAATTATCTCATAACAAATAAGTCGTCTAATAAATAGTGAAATACTTTATCCCCGACAGCAATGATCTTTTTGCGGTCTTCATGTGGTGCATTTCTCTTTTGGAAGGTTGTTGTAGGGAAGAGTTTTTCAAGGCTTCCAAATAGCTTCGTGGGGAGGCTCGTATCCGTGGGCAGTGCTTATAAAACAGCATTAGTCTTAGTTGGTCTGTACTTCTACAGGGGCGTATGCCCTTGTGCAGGTCCCAGTTTTTGCACCAGCTTGATGTAGCCAGGAGAAAGATTTCCTGCTTAGGGGGCTAGGCTCGAGCAGCTTATTAATTCGCTGCGTTGTACGAGTGCCGCGGAGGGTGGTTAACCGATGTGCGGGTTCATCTTAAAAGACTCAATAACTAAAGCAAAGTAGGCCCGCAGCCTGTTAGGCGCCATCTATGCTGCTCTTAACAAACCACCTAACCACAGCCGATGTTATGAAATGTCACACAGTTAATCGCCACTTACGACATGCTCTCTGTGAGGCAGGGATGCTGCAGTGTGGCAATGGTAGTTTTTCCCACATCCTACATTCTGATGAAAGTAGATGATCGTCCTTAACACAACTGCGCTATACTCGGCTTAATCTGAGTGATGCTCACAACTGCAGGGATCACGTCGATCCACATCTCGTCAGCTAGACTGCATTGACAACAGCCTTTTCCCAGGGAACTCTTCGTGGTCGAAAGATAGTGGTCTTGGTCAGTATATTATGCTTGACCCTGATTGGACGTCCTGGTAAGTATGTTGTGCATAACCGGACTAGCGTCTCAGTTCCCCACAAATATTCTCATATTAATGTGTATACCAAGAACATCTGATATCTCACGAGATTTCGTTGTTAAGTTATAACTAATGACGCTCCCTCAGAAACCATCATATCCGATGCCTGCAGGCAATTTAACGTTACTTTTAGCCGAAGGTTGTTTTTAGCCAGACGTCTAACGTATTAATTATACATGTAATTCAAAAAATATTTTGGGTAAGTTTTACTACTGGCCACAAACACCTTTATGAACCCACAATTGGCTCGCAGCGCAAATAGTTGCAAGACCTTGTAATGTACCTTTTTTCAAACCAATTTGGCCATCTGAACTTGTTGAGATGCACCAGACAAAATATTGGGGAGCCTTCTACTCTCAACAATTAATCAACACGTTTTCAACTTCCACAAATACATCCAAAGTCATCAAACATTGATTTGTCTAAAACTGTTTTTCTGGATTAAATATTCTAGAGCAGTGTTCCCCAACCTTTTTACACTCACGGACGGGTGAAGATAGAAAAACAATTGTTCGCGTACCAGCATAAACAGGAAAAAAAATTGTTTTCGTACCAGTATAAACAGGAAAATTTTTTTTTCGCAAGCTGGTAGAAACAAAAACAAAATTCCTCACAGACCGATAGAAAAAGGAACAAATATGTTCGTCGACCAGTATAAACAGGAAAATATTGTACATGGACCAGTGAAAATAAGAAAAAATTGTTCGCTAACCGATGAAAATATGCCCAATATTTTGCAGCTCACTGAGACAGAAAAAAAATCAAACTAATCCAGCTATTTACATAGTATTTCGTGTATTACTTATTAAATCTAATATTATTGAATGAAAATTATATAGCTATTTAAAATAGAAAATAGACAAAGGGTTCAGCAGTAATGTTCTCTTTTCGCTGACCGGCAGGGAATTTCTGCAGACCGGCAGCTGTCCGTAGACCGGCAGCTGTCCGTAGACCGGCAGTTGGGAAACACTGCTCTAGATTATAGGGTAGCCAGCCCTATGCCCAACCTTCCTCAGTCGCCCTTTACAACATGCTTGACAAGTTTCAGTGTTTCTGTTATTTATTCCTCTTTCGGGTTCCTGCAACACTCGGGCTATAGTAGTGGCTAAACAATGACAAACAATGTAGTTGATAGCACACTGTGTACACATATTCGCAATGTTACTCAAAAATTGCGTAATCTTGAGATGTAAAGCTATAGGTGGTGGAAGGGTGTCTTTACAGTGAATACAGTTCTCCTATGTCAGTGTCACTCAGCTGTTTTCTGTAATAAAAACCGACATCATAGCAATACAAGCAAACTCATAGACGAGTTCACTATCTTTCAGCAAAAGCACTCGCTAAATCGTTATGTTGGCTCATCGTACTGCGCAACCCATGTGTGATTTCATAATTCTGCACTTGATAATTACCAGTTCATCTATTGTTATCTCATCATTTAAGAACTGGCTTGTCATCAACTTGAGAATTTCACCCCTATCCATTTCTAGTGTCCAAGTTATGAGTGACATCTAGATCAGGCGATGGAATTGGACATGCAGGTCACACAAAGAGAACCACGAGATAATATAGAAAGGGAACTGATATGCCAGCTAAATAAACTCTCAGACCACAATACAATCACCCTGAAGTAGACTCCAGCTCACTGCGCATACCTGGGAATGAATGGGCGGAAAGACTCGCCAGGGAGGGAAGACAAAGAGAACAATTCACTCACCCAGTGTCACTGCCAGAAGTCAAGGCCACATCCAAAAAAAATATAAACAACAGTGGAAAGAGAGAACAAACAGCAAATACCCACAGGACCCAATTAATAGACTTGATTGTAAACAGTATACCACAATTTTCCGCCTCAGAACATGTAATTGAAGACCAAATGCACACATGTATAAAATGAAAGCAGCATAGACTGCACAATGTACATGTCAGAGAGGACCCCAGACTCCAGAACACATCCTCCAAACATGTCCACTGCACCAAGGCTCCCGTGAGACGACCTGGCCCGAGGAAAGAATCATACAAGACAAACTGTGGAGAACCATTGAGGACCTGCGACTGACGTGTCACTTCATGGAGGCATAAAACGAGCATACGAAAGCGAACGCAAAGAAGAAGAAGAAGAAGGACATGAAAAAAGCTGATAATTTAAAGCTGATCAATGAAGATCTCTTATATAATGGCACCACAATTCGAAAAAAGAGATGATATAGTCCATATTCTGCGACTTGAACACCTTTAGTTAGTTTATATTCTACGTCCAGAAATGTACTTCCGCTGGTTTATATTTTACCAGGACAAGTACTTTAGCTGGTTTATATTCTACAGCAGGTCAAGTACTTTAGTTCGTTTATATTCTATGTCTGGAAAAGTATGTTAGTTAGTTCATATTCTATGACGGGAAAAGAACGTTTGTTAGTTTACATTTTACAATGAGAAAAGTTCATCAGCTAGTTTACATTCTATAATGAGAAAAGTTCATTAGCTAGTTTACATTCTTCAATTAGAAAACTTCATTCGTTAGTTTACATTCTACAATGAGAAAAGTTCGTTAGCTAGTTTACATTCTACAATGAGAAAAGTTCATTAGCTAGTTTACATTCTACAACGAGAAAAGTTCATTAGTTAGTTTACATTGTACAATGAGAAAAGTTCATTAGTTAGTTTACATTCTGCAATGAGAAAAGTTCATTGGTTAGTTTTAATTCTACAATGAGAAAAGTTCATTAGTTAGTTTCCATTTTACAATGAGAAAAGTTCATTAGTTAATGTACATTCTACAATGAGAAAAACTCATTAGTTAGATTATATTCTACAATGAGAATGGTACATTAATTAGTTTACTTTCTACAATGATAAAAGTACATTAGTTAGTTTACATTCTACAATGAGAAAAGTACTTTAGCTAGTTTATATTCTACGGCGAGAAACGTACTTTAGTTAATTTATATTCTACTGCAGGTACAGTACTTTAGTTAATTTATATTCTACAGCAGGTAAAGTACTTTAGTTAGTTTATATTGTACAGCAGGAAAAGGACGTATTTAGTTTATATTTCACAATTGTGGCAATGCTTTGCCAGTTCACTTTATGCGACGGGAATAAGGCTTAACCAGTTTATATTCTAATACAGAAACAAGGCTTAGACCGTTTATATTCTATGACAGGAGCAGGTCTTAGGTAGTTTATATTAAATGATAGGAGCATGACTGAGTTTATATTCTGTCACATGAATATAACTTATCTAAATTATATTCAATGACATGAACATGACATAGCTAGTTTATATTCTAAGACGGGAACATGACTTAGCTAATTTATATTCTCAAACATGAGTTTGGCTTAGCTAGTTTATTTTCTATGACACAATTATCACGTAGCTTATTTATATTCTCTGACAACGGCATGGCTTAGCTAGTTTATATTCTAAGACGGGAACATGACTTAGTTAGTTTATATTCAATGACGGGAATATGACTTAGTTAGTGTATTCTAAGACGGGAACATGACTTAGTTAGTGTATATTCTAAGACGGGAATATGACTTAGTTAGTTTATATTCAATGACGGGAATATGACTTAGTTAGTTTATATTCAATGACGGGAATATGACTTAGTTAGTTTATATTCAATGACGGGAATATGACTTAGTTAGTTTATATTCAATGACGGGAATATGACTTAGTTAGTTTATATTCAATTACGGGAATATGACTTAGTTAGTTTATATTCAATTACGGGAATATGACTTAGTTAGTTTATTTTCAATAACGGGAATATGCCTTAGTTAGTTTATATTCAATGACGGGAATATGACTTAGTTAGTTTATATTCAATGACGGGAATATGACTTAGTTAGTTTATATTCAATGACGGGAATATGACTTAGTTAGTTTATATTCAATGACGGGAATATGACTTAGTTAGTTTATATTCAATGACGGGAATATGACTTAGTTAGTTTATATTCAATTACGGGAATATGACTTAGTTAGTTTATGTTCAATAACGGGAATATGCCTTAGTTAGTTTATATTCAAAGACGGGAATATGACTTAGTTAGTTTATATTCAATGACGGGAATATGACTTAGTTAGTTTATATTCAATGACGGGAATATGACTTAGTTAGTTTAAATTCAATGACGGGAATATGACTTAGTTAGTGTATTCTAAGAAGGGAACATGATTTAGCCGATATACATTCAAGGCATGGATGATTCTACATTCTACAACGAGTTTAAATTAATCAAGTTCCTAAATAGATTACTGGTTTTAAAAAAAAAAAGAAAATACTAGCTTTCAAAAGAAACTGCGCAGAAAAGATGGCCCTGCCTGAAAAGATGTACTTTAGAAAATTGGTACTGTAGATAATGTGACGGTGTGAAAAACAAAACAAAACCGTCGATTAGGAGTAATACTAACAAATAACTTTGGCTAGCCTAGCAGGCAGAGTCCGTAATAAAAAAGAAGGACTTTCCCTGCTGTCTTGGCTTTCCTCTCTAAGCCGGTCATTTATCAGGGCATCAGACAAAGGTTACACAAGATCAATAATACAGGGGAGGGGGGGGGGGGTGATGAAGGAAGAGATATAATGGTTGTGAAAGTTCCATAATAATTCTGTTAAGAAAACTACAGATAATTTTTTTGATTTTGTGAGTAAGAAGTTTTTTTATTACTTGGGACTGCATACGTTACAAATAGCAAATTTGGTCTGAAAGAGTTTGTCTAGAGTAGATCTTTTCCACGAAATGTCTCAAGAGATTCAGTGCCAGAGACTGTGATTCCAAAAAAATCGAATTAGTTATAGAGCATTGAAGTCATATATTTGTGAAGCCGGCTCAGATCTTATTTGTGTGGTCAGTACTCAATTAACTTACTACTAGCGGAGACATTCAGAATATCTGTTCGACAGTAAAACAACATCAGTTTAACTATTGAAGGTTCTCTCCTCTCCTTCCCGCACCCCTGCCCTGCCTAACATCCCCAATGCACGCCTTTCCCACCTTTCCTTCATCTTCTTGTATCTTCCTAATTCTTCTTCTTCTTCTTCGTACGCTGTCAGACGTCAACTTGTATTTGTTCGAAGAAAGAAGCTGTCATCCTGAGGCTGTCGACACTGCCATAGAGTTTGTCTAGTGTTGCCACTGGTAATGGCCACATGTGCTTTCTCTGGTCCTCGTACGTCGGACAAGTTTGCAGCAGATGTTCAGCGGTTATTTTCCCTGTGCCGCACGAGCATTCGTCAGTACCACCTATCTTCAATTTGTTGAATAGATGGTACCTCAGTCTGTTGTGGCCTGTGCGGAGTCTGAAGACCACGACCTGCTCTCTTCTTTTCAGCTGGTAGTAGGCATCATTTTTTGTGTAGGCAGTGCGTTCTGTTTCCCATTTGGCCATGTATCTGGCCCTATTAAGCCTTTTGGACACTTCGTAGATCACACTAGAATCTGGTTGTGGTAGTCTTGCACCTTCTTTTGCCAGTCTGTCTGCCTCCTCGTTGCCTTGGATGTGGGATGGAACCCACTGTACCACTACTCTTTTTGGTGCGGACTGCTGGCGTAGTTGACAGAGTACTGCTCTTAAATCATTAAGTTCATTATTTTTCTGCCTTTGTAGTGCTGTGACCACGGCCAGGGCATCTGTGAACAGGACTATCTGGCTTTCATTGCTTTCGTCTGTCAGCATTGCTTATACTGCAGCCTTCAGTGCCTCTGCCTCCGCTCTGAAATTGCTTGAGAATTTTCCAGTTGCCACTGACAGTGTTATTTTTCTACCATTTGGTAGGCTCATGAATACCCCTGCCCCTGCACATCCATTCTGTGTTGTGTTTGTTTCAGAACCGTAGGTGTATGCATGGGTCCAGTCCATGCTTTGGTAGTTATCCGCTATGTACCTCAGGGTTATGTCTCTTCTTTCTTTTTCATTCTGGCTGTTCTTGTTTCCAATACCTGGTATATTTTCTACTACCTCCGGAATGATATGCTGCTTCCATGTGGGTTTGCGTACAGTAGGGATGGGCTTTGGTGTTGTTTCGGTGTTCATAGGGTCTTCGCTCATTTTTTGCTTTGGCTATTTCTGCAACGTTTCTCCGCTTTAGTTTCCCATTTCCTTCTTCTTCTTCTTCTGCGTACGCAGTCAGACAGTAACCATTATTTTTTCGAAAAAAGCGGCGGTCATCCTGAGGCTCTCGCCACTGCCATAGAGCTTGTCTTGCAGTTCCACTGGTAATGGCCACATCTGCTCTCTCTGATCCTCGTATGTCGGGCAGTTCTGCAGCAGATGTTCAGCGGTCATTTTACCAGTACCGCACGGGCATTCGTCGGTACACCCTATCTTCAATTTGTTGAATAGGTGGTACCTCAGTCTGTTGTGGCCAGTGCGAAGTCTGAAGACAACGACCTGCTCCCTTCGGTTCAACTGGTAATAGGCATCGTTTTTGGTGTAACCAGTATGTTCGGTTTCCCATTTGGTCATGTATCTGGCTTTGATAAGCCGTTTTGACTCTTCGTACGTCATACTGGTATCTGTTTGTGGTAGTCTTGCACCTTCTTTTGCCAGTCTGTCTGCCTCCTCGTTATCTTGGATGTTGCAGTGTGACGGAACCCACTGTACCACTACCCTTTTTGGTGCGGACTGCTGGCACAGTTTGCAGAGTGCTGCTCTTAAGTCATTAAGCTCAGTGTTTTTCTGGCTTTTTAGCGCTGTGACTACGGCGAGAGCATCTGTCAACCTCACTATATGGCTCTCATTTTCACTGTGTGTCACCATTTCTTCCACTGCCGCCCTCAGTGCCTCTGCCTCCGCTCTGAAATTGCTTGTGTACTTACCAGTAGCGAATGACAGTGTTATTTTTCTGCCATTTGGTAGGTTCAGGAATGCTCCTGCCCCTCCGTTCTGTGTAGTGTTTGTTACAGAGCCGTCGGTGTATGCATGGGTCCAGTCCATGCTTGGGTAGCTTTTCGTTATGAAGCTTAGGGTAGTATCTCTCCTTTCTTTTTCAGTCTGGCAGTTTTTGTTTGCAATACCTGGTATATTTTCTACCACCTCTGGAAATATATCCTGCCTCCAGGTAGGTTTTCGTACAGTAGTGATGAGTTTTGGTGTTGTTAGTGTGTTTATGGGATCTTCGTGCATCTTTGCTTTGGCTATTTCTGCAAAGTTTCTCCGCTTTAGTTTCCCATTTCCCAAATTGTTTAGTCTCTGGTACATTGGGTTGTCCGTCAGTCTTCGGAGTTTCTCTGACTGCAGCTGGGCTCTGCAGTCTCTTCTATCGGTCATGGATTGCAGTTTTGTAATCTTTTCAAGTTCTACAATTGGCGTTGACTTCATGCCACCTGTTATAATTCTCATGGCTTGGTTTTGAAGTTTGTTAACTTTATCGAAGTTCGCCTTCGCTGCTGGTGTCCATGCCGCAATGCCATACTCGAGAACTGGTCTCACTCTTCCAGTATACAGTTTCTTTAGTATGCCTTCATCTGCTCCCCAGCTTGTGCCAGCAAGTTTCCTCATGATTGCCATTCTTTCTCTGGCTTTCATTCGGTTTCTCTCAATCTGACTTTTCCATGTCATGCGCCGATCAAATGTGACTCCCAGATAGGTTGGGTTGTCGTTTGGCTGCATGATTTTGCCATTTAGACTTCATTTGGTACTTTGGGGTTTTAATGAAAGCGAGAATATTGTGCATGTGGTTTTCTCCTCGTTTATTTTGACCAGCCATGAGTTCGCCCACTCTTCCAGCGATGTTAGGGCCGTCTGCATCCGATTTCTTGCTATGGTGAGATTCTTTTCAGAGGTCCACATAGCCAGATCGTCTGCAAACATTGAGCTATGGACTCTTCTTGGTATATTCTCTGTAATATCGTTTATATATACCAGGAAGAGAGTGGGTGACAATACTCCCCCTTGGGGTACTCCCTGCTCGAGTGTCACCTTTTTGCTCATCTGCCCTTGTACTTGGACTCTGGCCGTTCTTTGTTTGAGGTAGTGGTTGATCCACTTGTACATCTTCCCACAGACATCACTTCTTCTTAGCTTGACTCTAAGTCCATCCTTCCAGACTTTGTCAAATGCCTTTTCCAGATCCACCCAAACAGCTACTGTGTGTTTCTGTGCCTGGTAGGCATCTTCTATCTCCTGGGCTATGAGGATGACCTGGTCCTCAGTGGATCTGTGCTGTCTAAAGCCGGCTTGCTGTGGAATTAGTATTCGTTTTTCTTCCAGATGCCACATCAGTCTGGTGTTTATCATCCGTTCCATCAGCTTGCCGACACAGCTCAGTAGGCTTATGGGCCTGTATCCATTTGGATCTGTTTTGTCCTTTCCTGTTTTTGGTACTGGTACCAGTATTGCATCTTTCCATGCCTGTGGTACAATTCCCCTTTTCCAGCTTTGGTGTAGGACCGATAGCAGTTTCTTCTTCGCTGTTTGGCCCAGCCCCATCAGCATTTCGTTTGTTATCCCGTCTTTTCCGGGAGATTTCCTTTTCTTTAGTGTTCTCATAGCCTCTTCCATTTCGCGCATTGTTAGTTTGGCCATCATGTGCTCTTCAGGAGCCGTATTTATGTTTTCGTGTCCCTTTAGCTCTTCGTTAATGTCTGTATGCTTATCTGCAGGGACCTCGATGTGGTTTGCTCTGGCATAGTGATCGACAAAGGCGTTTGCGGCTTTCTTACCTGTGATCAAGTTCTCGCCCTGCTTGATAGTAATTTGTTTATTTGACGGGATTTCATCGTTCATGGCTCTGACTAGCTTCCATAGCTTGTTCCCGTCTTTGTCCAGGTTTAGACTTTCCGTTTTATTTTTCCAGCTTTCTCTTGCTGTTTGCTTGAGAGTGTGTTTGTACTTCGCCGCGGCGGCTTTGAGGGCGATGTTTGCCTCCATGGATTTTTCTCGCTCTGCCATGTTCCTAGCATTTGTTACTGCATCTTCCACTTTCTGCAACTCATCATTCCAGTAGGGCTTATAGTTTTTCCTAGCTCCTCTTGGGATGGTTTCAGTGGCGGCTTGCATTATTGCCTTGCTTAGGCTCTCTACCATGGGCTTCATTTTTGTGTTTCGTGTGTTGATGGTTTCACACAGCCCATCTGTCAGGATTGCAAATCTGTCCCAGTCGGCTCGTTTGTAATTCCAACGTGGGAGCGGTTTTGTTTCCTGTGGGCCTACTTCCATGTCAATGGAAAGTCTGATCGGCCTGTGGTCGCTACCTGCCAGTTGGCTTAGCACCTGGCGGTCTATTTTATGGTGTATGTCCTGTGTGGAGAAGGCCAAATCTGGAGTCGAGGGGGTATGCCATGTTCTTGAATAGAAGCTAGGGCTATCCTCCGGCCTATTGATTAGGGAGAGATTTGCATCTATCTCCCAATCTTCCACTTCGTCACCTCTGCTGTCTGTGTCAGAGTATCCCCATCTCTCCGAGTGGCTGTTGAAATCTCCAACTACTATGCAGTTGGAGTCTCTGACCTCCATACTCGAGAGCGATAGGTCTCTATTTGGTGGTCCGTACAGATTGAAAATGCGGAGCTTCGTCTCTTGAGCCATTATGTCAACTCCTACAATTTCTGCTTGTCCGGTGTGATGGACAGATACCGCGCTACTCGGTATGCAGTTTCTGGTCAGTATCAGGACCCCTCCTTTGTGGCCTTCTCTATCTAGACGGAAGGTCTGGTATCCTCTGATTGAGAATTTATGGTTATTGTTGAGGTGCGTTTCCTGGATACATGCCACGTCAATCTTACCTTCATGCAGGTGGTGTGTTAGGGAAAGTTTTTTGTTAATGACTCCCTCCGCATTCCACTGTAGTATTTTGAGGGTCTTGAGGTTTTGGCCAATATAAGTTGCCCCATAGCCATGTGCCTTGACTCCACGACACATGGGTGGGTGACCACCAGTAGTCAAGGGTGGGCCCCTTCGAGGCGTGAGGCCCGGCACTATCGCTGCCTGGCGGGACTCCGCAGGATGAGCGCCATGCGTTTTTCTAATAGGTTGTACTGCCATCATACTGCGATTTACGTTGCACTGTTTTGTTAGGCTTGCGGCCCCGTGCATCCGATTTCAACAGGCGTTTCTGTAGGGATGCCCTCCTTAGCCTTTGGCTGTCCCCAGCCTTTCTGCAAGGCAGCAGTTGTTTATGATCAGAGTTGTCTCTCTTATGGAAGTTGTCTTACTAGACTATCGAGTCTTCACTACTCGTGTCTATAGGGTGCAATGATGATATGTGAGATGATATATGAGATGGACTGGTTTACCCGGAAGAGAGGCAGTCCAGTGTGTCTGTATCCCAGGATCGTCACGTCCTGCCAGAAACGTAGCATTTGCATGTGAGTGGGGTATCTCTTTTTCCCTTTATTTTCTTGGCTTCTATGCAGGGATGGTACGCCTAGCATTCCCTGCCACCTGGGGTGTTGACACAGTGGGGCAGGTGTGCAATGTCCGCTGGTCTGCATCTCTTCTGCGTCCAGCATGATAGTTATATGGCTGATAACGTACAGAGGTAGATATCGTAGCCGGAGTGCATTTAGCCAGAGGACAAGCCTGGTAATGTCACAGAGATGTTGTTCGCCTGGTGTGCGGACAACTCTCATGGTCAGTGGTTGAGTCTTGACAGTTCACAGTGAGGTGGCTGCTCTACTGTTTTCGACACCCCGACCAGGTACTAAGTCTTTGGTTGGTGGTTTCGCACCCCATCGCCGTATAAGGTGAGTATCAAGCCGTTGTCCGCCCGCTTTGATTGGCGGACGGCAAGGACCTCTTACTGTGGCTCTACCTGATAGGGCTGGGG
Source organism: Ariolimax columbianus (assembly GCA_036924085.1). Classification (NCBI taxonomy): domain Eukaryota; kingdom Metazoa; phylum Mollusca; class Gastropoda; order Stylommatophora; family Arionidae; genus Ariolimax; species Ariolimax columbianus. The sequence continues at coordinate 43,935,642 of JAVGWX010000018.1, forward strand.
CGCAAGCCCCAGGTCCCGAGCATGTAGGAGCCTCCCATTGCAGTGGTGCTGAGATTTTGGGCGGGATTGCGGCTTACAAGGGTTCGGCCGTAATCCCCCACATGGTAGCCTCGCTCCCTTGGCTTATCAGCCTGGTACGTGAACCAAAGTGTCTGCGGCTCCTCTCGATTTGAGCTGGTTTTCCGTAGCAACGCCCTGTCATTTGTAGGGTAAAACTGACCTGTCTTCAGATGATCTATTTCCAGCACCCGTTCACTATTTGGTCAGACGAATTTATTGAGGGCTTTTGTTTGTCAATGACCAGGTATTTGAAATCTGCGGTTTCTGCGGAGTTTAACACGATTTCCGTAGCATTCTTTCATTTGATCTAGAAATTTCGCTCTGAAATTGCTTGAGAATTTTCCAGTTGCCACTGACAGTGTTATTTTTCTACCATTTGGTAGGCTCATGAATACCCCTGCCCCTGCACATCCATTCTGTGTTGTGTTTGTTTCAGAACCGTAGGTGTATGCATGGGTCCAGTCCATGCTTTGGTAGTTATCCGCTATGTACCTCAGGGTTATGTCTCTTCTTTCTTTTTCATTCTGGCTGTTCTTGTTTCCAATACCTGGTATATTTTCTACTACCTCCGGAATGATATGCTGCTTCCATGTGGGTTTGCGTACAGTAGGGATGGGCTTTGGTGTTGTTTCGGTGTTCATAGGGTCTTCGCTCATTTTTTGCTTTGGCTATTTCTGCAACGTTTCTCCGCTTTAGTTTCCCATTTCCAAATCTATTTAGTCTCTGATGCATCGGATGATCTGTCAGTCTTCTGGGTTTCTCTGCCTGCTGCTGTGCTCTGCAGTCTCTTCTGTCGGTCATGGATTGCAGATTTTAATCTTTTCAAGTTCTATAATTGACTTCATGCCTCCTGTTATAACTCTCATAGCTTGGTTTTGAAGTTTGCTAATTTTATCGAAGTTCACCTTTGCTGCTGTTGTCCATGCCGCAATGCCATACTCGAGAACTGGTCTCACTCTTCCAGTGTACAGTTTCTTTAGTATACTTTCGTCTGCTCCCCAGCTTGTGCCAGCAAGTTTCCTCATGATTGCCATTCTTTGTCTAGCTCTCATTCGGTTTTTCTCGATCTGACTTTTCCATGTCATGCACCGATCAAATGTGACTCCCAAGTAGTTTGGGTTGTCGTTTGGTCGTAGATATTTGCCGTTAAGACTTAGATTGGTGTTCTGTGGTTTATTTGAAAGCGAGAATATCGTACATGTTGTTTTTTCCTCGTTTATTTTGACCAGCTATGAGTTCGCCCACTTCTCCAACGATGTTAAAGCCTGCTGCATCCGACTGTTTGATATTTTTTTCATATGTCCACATAGCCAGATCGTCTGCAAACATGGAGTTGGGGACTCTTCTTTGTATATTCTCTGTGATGTTGTTTATACACACCAGGAAAAGTGTGGGTTACAGTACTTCCCCTTGGGTTACTCCTTGCTCTAGGTTCACCTTTTTGGTCACCTGTCCTTGTACTTGAACTCTGGCTGTTCTGTTTTCGAGGTAGTGGCTGATCCATCTGTACATTTTTCCAGATACTTCACTTCTTCTTAGCTTGACTCTAAGTCCCTCTTTCCAGACTTTCCTCTATTTCCTGTGCTATGAGTGATCTGGTCCTCAGTGGATCTGTGTTGTCTAAATCCTGCTTGCTGTAGAATTAATATGTGTTTTTCTTCCAGATGCCACATCAGTCTGGTGTTTATCATACGCTCCATCAGTTTTCCTACAAAGCTCAGTAGACTGATGGGCCTGTATCCATTTGGATCTGTTCTATCTTTCTCTATCTTACTGGTATAAGTACACCCTCATTCCATGCCTGCGGTACAATTCCCCTTTTCCAGCTTTTGTTCAGGACTGATAGTAACTTCCTCTTTGCTGTTTGGCCCAACCCCATCAGCATTTCGTTTGTTACCCCATCTTTTCCGGGCGATTTCTTTTTCTTTAAGGTTCTCATTCATTTCATTCATTGTGAGTTTTGCCATCATGTGCTCTTCTGGTGCCATCTTGATGTTGTCGTGGCTCTCTTGTTCTTCACTAATGTCTGTATGCCTCTCTGTAGGGACATCAATGTGGTTTGCTCTGGCATAATGTTCTATAAAGGCGTTTGCTGCTTTTTTTCCAGTAAGCATGTTGTCGCCCTGCTTGATGGTAATTTGTTTATTTGATGGTATTTCGTCATTCATGGCTCTGACTAAATTCCATAGTTTGTTCCCTTCTTTGTCTAGATTGAGGCTTTCTGTTTTGTTTTTCCAGCTGTTTCTTGTTATTTGGTTCAGTGTTCTTTTGTATTTTGCAGTGATGGCCTTGAGGGCGATATTTGCTTCCATAGATTGCTCTCTCTCTCTCTCTGCCATGTTCCTAGCATTTAAGACTTCATCCTCGGCTTTCTGCAGTTCATGATTCCAATATTGCTTTTAGTTTTTCCTTGCCCCTCTTGGGATGGTTTCGGTGGCTGCTTGCAGTATTTCTTTGTTTAGGCTTTCCACCATAGGTTTCATATTGTTATTTCGTGTGTTGATAGTTTCACACAGTCCATCTGTCAACATTGCAAATCTGTCTTTCTCATTCAATAGGCCCATCATCTCCCGTCATCTCCAACCTGCTCACCCGCCCCCCTACTCCCCCTCCTTCAACCCGCCAGTCTCTACTTCACGTTTATATACCCCTAGAGTGTATTTGTTAATCAGTGCAAACATTATCGATAACTAATTGGGCTACGCGGCGTTGCCAAGGGCAGTAATGCAAATATTAATCCCTTAGAGTATTTTTTCCCTGCAGCATTCCTCAAGTTCAGATCCCCACTGCACGTTTATCTCCAGTTTCATTTTCAGATATTAAAAATCGCTATAATTACACAATTCCATATTTTGGTGAAAACGATTAACCCGAATTAGGCGTCTCGCTGGCATGCAGATGTGCTGTGCATTACACCACTAACCAAGCAAATTGTAACAAAATAGTGACAGTTAATATATATTTATGTCGACTTTATAGAAAATGCAAGATGCAGCAGACGCTTACAAAAAATGCACGCCGAAGTCAGATGCACTGGGTCGACTGGCGTAAAATAGAAAGCAAGTGCAACGCACACCCTCCTACGGAACATAGAGAAATAAAGTGAACGTCAAATAAAATAAAAATATATGGACTTGATAGAAATGTCTTTTAGTAATCGTCTCCATTTTTAAAAAATCAGGAGATACGGTTGCGTGCGCGTGCGCGCTCGTGTGTGTGTGTGTGTGTATGTATGTATGTATGTATGTGTGTGTGTGTTTGTATGTGTGTGTGCTTGTATGTATGCATTCATGCATGCGTTCGTGACGTATATATATATTGTGCACACGCAACTCCTATTCCTAAGTCTAGCTGATCGTTCTTAGAAGGCATTTCATTACGCTTGGAAATTAACAGTGATCTATCAGACACTAACAGAGATTTCCCGGCCAGTCGAACTGTACAATAGAAAAGAAACAAAATATGAGCAATTTAAGGTTTTTCTCTCACCCATCGCTACTGTACTCTTTTCACACCCATCTCCATTTCTTCTTCAACCAGCGCGTCTCTCTGCCCCACCTCCATTTCTTCTTCAACCAGCGCGTCTCTCTGCCCCACCTCCATTTCTTCTTCAACCAGCGCGTCTCTCTGCCCCACCTCCATTTCTTCTTCAACCAGCGCGTCTCTCTGCCCCACCTCCATTTCTTCTTCAACCAGCGCGTCTCTCTGCCCCACCTCCATTACTTCTTCCCCGACAATCTCCATCCTCTATCTTCCACCAGAAAAGTGCGTTTCCGTTATATTTTATTTCAAATTGAACTTTTTGTTGCTGTTGTTGCTTACTTTATTCTAAAATTGTAAAAAGTGAAGATGTCAAATCCAAGGCTCGATTGGAATTAGACCTCTAGCACCATTTGCGAGGATCACGCCTCTTGACATCCGATTGAATATATAGTTCTGTAAAGACGTATCTAGTATAGCTAACGTTTTGACGATGGTACCAACCAGCACCAGGCATGCCGTACACAAAACCAGAGACTACAGTCAGCGGGCAGACGTTGAATGCCGTAGACAAATTCACATATCTGGGCAGCACGCTGTCGAGATCTGTCAGCCTAGACGATGAGGTGGCAAGCAGAATAGCAAAGGCCAGCACAGCCTTTGGTAGAATGCGCTCGATGGTCTGGGCACGTCAGGGCATCAGCGTCAAGACCAAACTCAAAGTCTACCGTGCAACCATCATTCCAACGCCTGTGAAAGCTGGACTGTATACTCTGGACATGCAAGGAGGTTAAACCACTTCCACACAGGTTGCCTGAGGCGAATATTCCACATCCGATGGCAAGATCGTGTCACTGACATCGAGGTTCTCTCGAGGGCTAACATGCCCAGCATCCATGCACTGCTAGAAAAAGCACGACTAGGATGGGCCGGACACCTCGTCCGTATGTCAGACGAGCGGCTCCCAAAGAAGCTTCTCTACGGCGAGCTGAGAGACGGATGGCGCGAGAGAGGGCGCCCAAAGAAACGTTTTAAAGACGGTCTGAAGGACTCACTAAAAAGTTGCCAGATAGACATCGACAACTGGGAATATCTTGCGAAAAACAGATCTGACTGGAGAAGCGCAGTCAAATCGGGTGTAGCTGCTGGTGAAGATGACCGTGTTGTGAAAGTCCAGAACAGACGCGAGACGCGGAAATCCCGAGCAGCGGGAACACCATCCCCTTCTACAAACCTCGTGTGCCCGATATGTAGCAGATATTTTCGTGCTCGCATTGGCCTGTTCAGCCACATGCGCACCCACACCCAACAGGGAAATCTGTGACAAGGATGATGTCGGCGGTCCTCATCGACAACGATGGACAGCTATTATTGACGATGCAAGCAGACAGAAACACGTTCGTTTCATACTAAAATGACTTGACTTTATGCATTTAAATAAATTAGCTCGCTCTGCAGCTGGAAAAAACAAACAAACCGCAGCTGTTTCTAGATATAAACTATTGATTGACACTGTAATGGATGGTATGTATCGATAATATTTGATACAAGCAAATGAAATGGACAAAAATATTAGTGCTCGTCTGCGATGTAAATCCTAGACCTTTTATATGTCGCACATTAAGCGAGATTGATACAACATGATTCAATTTCATAAATAAATCATCATGCAAACTCGGAACAGACACAATATCAGGAGAAATTAAGTTTACACAAAAACAAAAATCTTCAACTATTGTCCCTGGCGACACAGGCAGGTAGCACAACATGTTCCGCACACGTTTTAATTTCACCTTCAACGGGAAATTATGTTATAGGTATGATACATCAATTCAGACAATCAAGGGTGAGGCTGAGAAAATGTTGGACACCAATCTTGATCGTCAAGCTGTAGTGAGAGGCGTGTTCAAATGAAACTGGATCTAACAGCAACAATGGATCATACGTACGATGCGCATGATGACGTCACTTCGGATGTAATCAGCTCATACCAACCTTTAAGTTTGCAACATTTCATTACACTACGACTCATAGTTTTCTCAGCAGACCGTTGAAAACATGGCGGGTGTGATACGGATTCCGTCCAGAGTTGATCAGCGGGCGGTAATTCGGTTTCTAACAGCTGAAGGATGTCGACCAGTTGACATTCATCGTAGAATGCAGGCAGTGTATGGTGACAAAATTGTGGCGAACGTAAGCCCCGGCGAAAATCAACCTGAATCTCTGCATCAACTTTGGCGATGGCATCTTCTGATATGCGCCTGACCTGGTCTCGGTAGATCTTTCATTAACTCACGTCCTTCTTTAAACATCATTGTCGGCAAACACTGCCTGCATTCTGCGATGGATGTCGACTGGTCGACATCCGTCAGCTGTTACAAACCGAATCACCGCTTGCTGATCAACTCTGGACGGATTTCGTATCACAACTGCCATGTTTTTAAAGGTCTGCTGAGGTCACTATGAGCCGGAGGATAATGAAATTTTGCAAACTTGACGGTTGGTATATGCTGTTTACATCAGAAGTTACATCATCATGCATTGTTTGTATGTTCACTTGGCGCAGTTAGGTCCGGTTTCATTTGAACACACCTCGTATTTCTAACAGATGCGAAATCAGTAGTCTGTGATGCTGTCAGGCCTGCGTGCTCTAATGTCTGAACTAAGTAATCAGGGCAAGATTGTCATGCAGCGGATACCTTATCATTGTGGAAAACTAGATAACGAGAGAACAGATTGACTGGCAAGTGAAAGTGCTGCAGACTAGTAACCGGAAGTACCAGTTACACACCAACAGAATAAAAGGATGATCAAATCAATGAGAGAGCCTATCGACACAAGAGGACTATCATAGTGCACGCAGACACAATAGTCTTTCGCCTCAGAACAGGATACAACTGACTGGACATCCACATGTAAACACCATTCATGATTGATAACTCGACCATATGTACATACTACAGAGCACGTACTACAGAACTGCCTCGAATATTATATACAGAGACAAACTCAGTGCTTATATCAACAACACTGAGAGATACACTTTATATACATGTACATCAAAACCAAACACAGTAAAGTTTACACAAGAAAGAGACATGAGAACTGAGACGATAGTCCGGTCAGGCACAACATACTGACCAGGATGTCTTGTCAGGATCAGGCACAATATACTGACCACTATCTCTACTCCATATTGCGTTTACTGAAAACATGCTGTTTTCAAGGCAGTCTAGCTGACTAGATGAGTATCTACGTGATCCCAGTAGTAGTGAGAGTCACGCAGATGTAGCCAAGCACAGCACAACCGCATGGAGGACAGTGCCCACTTTCATCGGCACGCTTGGGATGGGAGGTAAGCTAGCACATCCCGACACTTTACGCACTTCTCAGGACGCACAAAATAGTAATCTTAATCATTGCGGGCATGCAACAACAACAACCCATCTTTTCACGTCACACAGAACACAGCATTTTCATCATAAAAGCCGGAATCCTTCAAAGAAAACAGCGGGGAAAGAACCCGCCATTTAACCCACATTCAAACCGGCCCAAACAAGATAAGGCAGAAGTCAGTGCTAGGATTATCTCCCTGGTGATTTAATCTTCTGCTTCTTATTCTGAGCAGAAGTTGGAATAATGTATGACAGCGAGTGCTGGAATGTAAAACAGGATTAGAATTTAGATTGTTGTCTTTTTCTTCTTCTTCTTTGTTCCTCCTATTCTTCATCTTTCTTATTATTTCTTACGTTCGTCTTCTTTGTCTTCTTTTTCTTCTTCTTCTTCTTTTTCTTCTTCATTTTCTTCTTCTTATTCTTCTTTTTCTTTTTCACTTCTTTTTCTTCTTCTTTTTCCTTCTTTTTTCTAGTTTGACTTGCTATTTTCTTGTTCTTCATCGTATTCATCTTTTTCTTCTTCTTGTTCATGTTCTTCGTCTTCTTTTTCTTCTCTTCTTCTTCTGTTTTCTTTTCTTGTTCTTCATCTTGTTCTTATTTTTCCTCTTTTTTTTTCTTTTCATTTTTATTAACTTTTTTCTCTTCACTAGGCCTTCTCCAGGAGTAGTATGAAGCCAAATCTGCCGTTCGCCACCGTTATGAAAATTATCTTCAGTAAACCTTTTTTTTTATAGCCCTGAAGTGGAGGTTTTTGTAGCGAATTGTTTCTCACAATGAAATTGCTAGCCCCATGATCCAATCTCTTTAGATATCTTTCACAACATGCAGGGACTTGCAGTGATCTCATTCTTCCCCCACAGTAAGGGATCCTAGAGTCCAATCCGGGATCAGTTAAATCAGTTGTTATTGTTGTTGTTGTTTGTGAATCCCCACAATGAGTAGGTTACTCTTTTGTGCGTCCTGAAAAGGACGTTAAGTGGCTGGTTACAGTAGCTTTCCTCACATCCCGAGCGTGCTGATGAAGGTGGACTGGGGTCCTTCAGGCGGCCGTGCTATGCTTGGCTTCATCTGCGTGTCACTCACTACTACGGGGATCAAGTCGATCCATCACTCCGTTAGCCAGACTGCCATGAAAACAGCCCATTTCCAGGAAGAGCTACTAAGAAGCCGAGGTGGGGGTCATCTATTCTTGATCTCTCTGAACATTCTCCGCAATAGTGCTGCCCCAGTCTGTGCAGTTGGTGACAGTTCTTTCCCGGTTATTATGGTCAATACCGCAGTGGATCATATATCTCTTAAGTGTGTACTTGTACCGTTTCCTCTGACCACCGCTTGCTCTCTTGCCGTATTGCAATTCACAATAGAGTAACTCTTTTGGTGGACGTTGATCCGAAATGCGAACCACATGACTAGCCCATCTCAGCAGTGCAGCACATATCATGGTGGGTATACTGGACATACCCGATTGCGCTAACACATCTGCATTTGCTTCCATGTCCTGTCATCTAATCCTCGGAATCAAGATGCGGAGCAGTGCATGAGCTGCAGTGGTCAGCGTCAGCGAACCAGAGCTACCAAGACCCTTTTACACCTCGACGCGGTGATCCTGGATAACAGGCTGCAGCAGGGCAGACTGGCTAAGGAGAAGGGATCGAAGAGGGAATGCTAGCCCGGTACTCAACAAATGCTTGCTGGTCGGATGTGTTGGACTGAAAGCGGCAAATATCACAGTCAAACTGTAACTACGACACAACGTATACCGTTCTCTGAACTACATTCTGCTATTTAAGCCCTTTCAGGGTTTGGTAGCGGAAGATTGAGAACGAACGAAGCCAAGCCAAGCCAAGCCATCTAATTCTCAATAGTTTCCGAAGGCAATGCATGTGCAAGGAGTTTAATTTTCCAACATGGCGGCTATAGACGGTCAAGGTCTCACACGTTTATAAAAGGGTAGGTAGAACAACTATAGTGAAGATCTTAGTTTGTGTTCTATTTCTGATCCTTTGCCTATCCCACACTCTACATCGAAGACAGAAGAGACAAGTGCGCATGACACATGATCACCATCATTTTGTAATTTGTTTGTGACGTGTTTGGATGTCAATATATGACTCGTTTTGGTGAGATAAGATTTGGCCATCTTATTGTCATCTACTGGTAAAATATTTATGGAAATTACGATAAGGGATAGGATCTGAAAAGAAGAAATTCGACATTGAACGTAGTTTCGGAAAGTTGTGGAGTAAGCGATATCACGCAAATATCGTTGGGCTGGTTATGTAGTACGCATGTGAGACAGTAGATGGACAAGTAGATCAACGTTTTGGTAGTCATATGCTTTTATACGTCAGCAGGGAAGCTTACCTATGTCATGGAGGGATGGTCTGACAAAAGACTAGACCCGCATTAGTTCAGCTCTGCAAAAGATCACCTCGCACACAGAATATTGTTATCTTTCTAGCATACGGCAGATTTGTCGGATTGACGCCTAGAATAATATGAATGTGAATGATCAAATAATAAGCGTCTGATCATATCGCAAGCACGTGATAATGTGATATGACGCTCTTATTTTGTTCCGTTACGCATTTTCTATTTCCCTTTATTATTTTTCCATGATACAGAAGCTCTTGATCTGTTCCAGTATTTGTCTGTCCATTTTTATCTTCAAAGTAGATGTCAAGTCTCCTTTGCTAATTATCATTGATGTCACAATCTTGGTGATAATAAAAAAGTAGGCTTAACGTTCGCTGCAAAATTCAAAATTATTTTAAACAGCTATTCAATCTATTACGGGATATTCGCCGGTGTTACGGACTTCATGCATTGTGTTGAGATTCTCCAAAAATAGGGAGATAAACAGAGCACTTATGGGCTGAACCACAGCCTACTTTAGATAGGGCGTCTGACTCATAGGAAAATTCCTGCGAAACGTCACATTCCACCGCCGACTAAATAACGGATTTCATATTGTACTAAGGTTTATAATCAGTCTATGCTCCCCACAGAGATAAAATACATTCACGGTACAAAACAAAACAAACGACTGTTGAGAGCGATCCTTTCTCCGATTCCTACTTGAAACAAACTGCATATCCATCTTTGTTTCCCGAACACGCCGTTATAGTTGCACTGAAAGTTGACATGTGCAAGTTCCGTTATTAAATCAGACGTGGAATGTGACGTTTCAAATGGTGTTTCTCCGTGAGTCAGAAGGCCTATATCTACAGTAGATTGTGGTTAAACCGTGTGCAATGACTTTTTATTAGTCGATTAAACTAAACTAAACTAAACTAGGGATAATACCCAATTCCTACACATGACTTTTGATTATTCGACTAAACTAAACTAAACTAAATTAGGGATAATATTCAATTCATACACATGACTTTTGATTATTCGACTAAATTAAACTAAACTAGTGATAATACCCAATTCATACACATGACTTTTGATTATTCGAAACTAAACTAAACTAAACTAGTGATAATACTCACTTCATACACATGAATTTTGAATATTCGACTACACTAAACTAAACTAACCTAAACTAGTGATAATACACAATCCATGCACATGACTTTTGATTATTCGACAAAACCAAACTAAACTAAACTAGTGGTAATACTCAATTCATTCACATGCCTTTCGATTATTCGACTAAAGTAAACTAAACTAAACTGAACTAAACTAGTGATAATAACCAATCCATGCACATGACTTTTGATTATTCGACAAAACTAAACTAAACTAAACTAAACTAAACTAGTGATAATACCCAATCCATGCACATGACTTTTGATTATTCGACTAAACTAAACTAAACTAAACCAAACTAAACTAAACTAGTGATAATACGCAATCCATGCACGTGACTATAGCTCTCGTAGGCCCATCACGTAGGCATCAGCCTCAGATGGGCCTTTACAACATTCACATCCTGAAAGGTCACACGAGAGAGAAGTCCTGCAGCATGGCACCAGCTCCACACACCGCTGGATTGGCTAAAGCACAACAACCAGCACTGTGGTACTCGCTCGGAGAAACCTATTGGAAGACCCTCCCACATGCATGCACGCATACACACACACATACACACACACATACACACACACACACACACATACACACTCGACGGCAAGTTTAGCTAACTCTGCACAACAATGTTCGCGACCTTGTTGGATAACCCGTGCCGGTGACAACATAACCGCCTGGAACATAGAACTTGAACTGGGAGCCGTACAAGGCAAAGGCAAAGGCTGCCGTCTATCGTAGACGATGATAGCATAATTAATTTTGCTAGCGCTATTTTTAGTAAGGATTAACTGCGCTACTTTTTATCCTCCCTCTCTCGTCTCGAGCCGCCTGACCCCAGTGGCAAGTCAAGGACATGACGACTAGGGGGCGACGATGAGATACAGGAGACTCGGTATCAAGCACCAGTGAAACAGACGACGGAGTCCGGAGTCCGGAGTCGAACCACACTACCTGATCACGAGGCCGACGGCTTAACCACTTCGCTACGGAATCTCACATAAGCACAAGACCACATAACGCAATACTGCCCGAGCCCATTCCGTTACGCAGTAAAATCCACCTATCAGCTACCACCAACTCATACCAAGGCTGAGACTGCCAAAAGGGCAACCACCCATGTAGAAGTACATGTCGACTAAGAACTAAGAACTACGAATTAGAGTCATCAATTCGTGTAGCTCTTGTCCTATGCATCAACATATTTGAGATTATTCAATGACACTCCACAAACAGTAAGTCCTGGTATCTTCTCTATACGTTAAAGAATATGGCCTTGTTAAAGAGACAAGGGGACAATACTCATTGTTGTAATACGTATCTATCTACATCAATACATCGCAAGTAAAGAATGGCCGATCTTACAGTGGCAGTGCAACAAGCTTATAAGTAAGTTTTGGTTATGTTATAGGTATGCAAAAACTTAATTGTACCTGACTAACCCTTAATTTTTTTCATGAGGTATAGTGCCCAGTTTTATTATTCGCTGATTCTTTTCTTTCAATAGTTATTCAGTTCTAAATAACGGCTTAGTTAGTTATAGAGTGTCGATAGCAAGGTTCAAACGCCGCGCCTTTTCTGCGAGAAGCTAGCGCACTACAACTCTGTTGCTCTGATGCTGCAGCGTTAGCTATAATAGAACGTTAATTTAAAAACATGTCAAAATTCAATTCGGAATAGGCATCTATTTTTGAAAAATTTTGAACAAACACCAATACCCATAATTCTCACCGTTTGTACGTCGGTCATAGCACCAATTTTACATCCTAAGCATAAATATAGAAAATCGAGAAACATTTGTATGAACCATAATAGCTCAGTTAGCTGTTGTTGAATGATGACGTTGAGTAAGTTTACTCTTTTCTGCTCACTGAAAAGGACGTTAAGTGACGGGTAGTTTTATCTTTCCTTACTTTCCGAGCATGCGAATGAAGTTGGACAGCGGTCCTCCGGGCGTTTGTACTAATATTGGCTTCATCTGCATGACAGTCTCTAGAACGGAAACCATGTCAATCCACATCTCGCCACCCAGACTGTCTTGAAAACAGTATGTTTCCAGGGAACGCTGCATGGAAGAAAGAAAGTGGACTTGATCATTATGTTGTGCCTGACCCCGAGACGATGTGCTGGTCAGTATATTGTGCCTGACTCTGAGACGATGTGCTGGTCAGTATATTGTGCCTGACTCTGAGGCGATGTGCTGGTCAGTATATTGTGCCTGACCCTGAGACGATGTGCTGGTCAGTATATTGTGCCTGACTCTGGGGCGATGTGCTGGTCAGTATATTGTGCCTGACCCTGAGACGATGTGCTGGTCAGTATATTGTGCCTGACTCTGAGACGATGTGCTGGTCAGTATATTGTGCCTGACTCTGAGGCGATGTGCTGGTCAGTATATTGTGCCTTTCCAGACTAGCGTCTCAGTTACTCAGCTCAGTTGGTAGAAAGGAAGATTGCAGTTATAATTTAGAAATCGTAAGGTCTCTGGTTCGGATCCAGCTCTTGTGCATTTTTTCCCCTTCAAAGGTTTACAATAGAAGCCTCTTAAATTTCTTATTTGGATTGACATAAAAAAGTAATTTTATATTAAATATAATTAATTTAATTTAGCAATTTCTGATACTCTGATTTCTGATATTTTGATACTCTGATTTTACGAAGGAATATTTAAAAAATGTTTTTGTTCTTGTTTTGTTTTTGAGTTGGTGAATTGTGCAACACACATCGGTTTAGATTGATATGTTTTAGACTGGCTATTGGCTAAGAAGAAGTGATGTCTGTGGGAAGATGTACAAGTGGATCAACCACTACCTCAAACAAAGAACGGCCAGAGTCCAAGTACAAGGGCAGATGAGCAAAAAGGTGACACTCGAGCAGGGAGTACCCCAAGGGGGAGTATTGTCACCCACACTCTTCCTGGTATAAATAAACGATATTACAGAGAATATACCAAGAAGAGTCCATAGCTCAATGTTTGCAGACGATCTGGCTATGTGGACCTCTGAAAAGAATCTCACCATAGCAAGAAATCGGATGCAGACGGCCCTAACATCGCTGGAAGAGTGGGCGAACTCATGGCTGGTCAAAATAAACGAGGAGAAAACCACGTGCACAATATTCTCGCTCTCATTAAAACCCCAAAGTACCAAATTAAGTCTGAATGGCAAAATCCTGCAGCCTAACGACAACCCTACCTATCTGGGAGTCACATTTGATCGGCGCATGACATGGAAAAGTCAGATTGAGAGAAACCGAATGAAAGCCAGAGAAAGAATGGCGATCATGAGGAAACTTGCTGGCACAAGCTGGGGAGCAGACGAAGGCATACTAAAGAAACTGTACACTGGAAGAGTGAGACCAGTTCTCGAGTATGGCATTGCGGCATGGACAACCGCAGCGAAGGCGAACTTCGATAAAGTTAACAAACTTCAAAACCAAGCCATGAGAATTATAACAGGTGGCATGAAGTCAACGCCAATTGTAGAACTTGAAAAGATTACAAAATTGCAATCCATGACCAATAGAAGAGACTGCAGAGCCCAGCTGCAGTCAGAGAAACTCAGAAGACTGACGGACCATCCAATGTACCAGAGACTAAACAATTTGGGAAATGGGAAACTAAAGCGGAGAAACTTTGCAGAAATAGCCAAAGCAAAGATGCACGAAGATCCCATAAACGCACTAACAACACCAAAACCCATCACTACTGTACGAAAACCTACTTGGAGGCAGGATATATTTCCAGAGGTGGTAGAAAATATACCAGGTATTGCAAACAAAAACTGCCAGAGTGAAAAAGAAAGGAGAGACACTACCCTAAGCTTCATAACGAAAAGCTACCCAAGCATGGACTGGACCCATGCATACACTGACGGTTCTGTAACAAACACTACACAGAACGGAGGGGCAGGAGCATTCCTGAACCTACCAAATGGCAGAAAAATAACACTGTCATTCGCTACTGGTAAGTACACAAGCAATTTCAGAGCAGAGGCAGAGGCACTGAGGGCGGCAGTGGAAGAAATGGTAACACACAGTGAAAATGAGAGCCATATAGTCCTGCTGACAGATGCTCTCGAAGTAGTCACAGCGCTAAAAAGCCAGAAAAACACTGAGCTTAATGACTTAAGAGCAGCACTCTGCAAACTGTGCCAGCAGTCCACACCAAAAAGGGTAGTGGTACAGTGGGTTCCGTCACACTGCAACATCCAAGGCAACGAGGAGGCAGACAGACTGGCAAAAGAAGGTGCAAGGCTACCACAAACAGATACCAGTATGACGTACGAAGAGTCAAAACGGCTTATCAAAGCCAGATACATGACCAAATGGGAAACCGAACATACTGGTTACACCAAAAACGATGCCTATTACCAGTTGAACCGAAGAGAGCAGGTCGTTGTCTTCAGACTTCGCACTGGCCACAACAGACTGAGGTACCACCTATTCAACAAATTGAAGATAGGGTGTACCGACGAATGCCCGTGCGGTACTGGTAAAATGACCACTGAACATCTGCTGCAGAACTGCCCGACATACGAGGATCAGAGAGAGCAGATGTGGCCATTGCCAGTGGAACTGCAAGACAAGCTCTATGGTAGTGGCGAGAGTCTCAGGATGACCGCCGCTTTTTTCGAGAAAATAATGGTTACTGTCTGACTGTGTACGCAGAAAGAAGAAGAAGAAGACTGGCTATTGCTAGTTATTTATAATAAGCAGTTGGACGGACCTCTTATTGATGTTGTTGTTGTTGTTGATGTTCGAAGCTACTCTTTTCGAGTTAACTTTTCACGTTCCTTTAGTAGCTGGTTACATTGGTTTTCTTCTTCTTTTTCCTCTTTATCTTCTTGATCTTCTTCTTCTTGTTCCCTTTCTTCTTCTTCATCTTTTGCTTCTCATTTTTCTTCTTGCTCTTTTTCTTGTTTCCCTTGTTGTTGTTGTTGTTCTTCTTCTTCTTCTTTTTCTTCTTCTTCTTCTTCTTCTTCTTCTTCTTCTTCTTCTTCTTCTTCTTCTTCTTCTTCTTCTTCTTCTTCTCCTCCATCTTGTTTTTCGACCTTCGTTCAGAAACTGACGTTTGCTAATCTGTGTCGTAGTTTACTGCGATATAAGTGCCTTTTGAGAATACATATCCGGCTTCTGCAGAGCTTTTTGGAATTAGGTTTGTCTTCCGTGACAGGGATGGATATTATTGATGGTCATTAAGGGCGGATATCAGGGTTGGATATTAATGATGATCATTAAGGGTAGGTATCAAGGTTGGATATTATTGCTGGTCATCAGGGATGGATATCAGCGTTGGATATTATTGATGATCATCAGATGTGGATATCAGGGTAGGATATTATTGATGGACATTAAGGGTGGATATCAGGGTTGGATATTATTGATGGACATTTAGGATGAATATCAGGGTTGGATGTTATTGATGGACATTTAGGATGGATATCAGGGTTGGATATTATTGATGGACATTAAGGATGGATATCAGGGTTGGATATTAGGGTTAGATTTTATTGATGGACATTGAGGGTGGATATCAGGGTTAGATATTATTGATGGTCATCAGGGATGGATATCAGGGTTGGATATTATTGATGACATTTAGGATGGATATCAGGGTTGGATATTATTTATGAATATTAAGATTGGATATTATTGATGGACATCACGGATGGGTATCAGGGTTAGATATTATTGATGGACATCAGGGATGGGTATCAGGGTTGGATATTGTTGATGGATGTCAGATGGATATCATGGATGTAAATTTTTTATGGATATCAGGGATGAATATTATAACTGGACATCAGGAATGGATATCAGGTTGGATATTATTGATGGATATCACGGATTAGTATCAGAGATCAATATTATTTATGGATACCAGGGATTAATGTCAGGAATTTATATTATTGATGGATATCAGAGATGGATATTATTGATGGATATCAGGGATGGGTATTATTGATGGATGTCAGGGATGGGTATTATTGATGGATATCAGGGATGGGTATTATTGATGGATATCAGGGATGGGTATTATTGATAAATGTCAGGGATGGGTATTATTGATGGATATCAGAGATGTATATTATTGATGGATATCAGGGATGAGTATTATTGATGGATATCAGAGATGGATATTATTGATGTATATCAGGGATGAGTATTATTGATGGATATCAGGGATGAGTATTATTGATGGATATCAGAGATGGATATTATTGATGGATATCAGGGATGAGTATTATTGATGGATGTCAAGGATGGGTATTATTGATGGATATCAGGGATGGGTATTATTGATGGAAATCAAGGATGGATATCAGAGAGGGGTATCAAGGATGGAAAACGACAATCTTTGTTATGATCCTCTCTTTTCAGTACCTTCTTATTATTGTTCCTATTGTCCATTTGCTCGTGTTTCGAGGCGTTGCAGAGAGAATGTGTGCGTGGGCTTCTCCGCTGCACTAGGTGGGAGGGTGGGAGGGTGGGTTTTGGGGGAAGAATTGGTAGGGAGGGGGGCTGGGTTGTGCCGCTTACAATTGAACTTTTGGAGCGTTTCTTTGATGCTCTCTATTCCATCCTTGCCGGAGTCGACGTCTTGCTCGTTTCTCTAAAATCGTCATGTAGTTTGATTTCGCTTCAGGTTGATCAAATTGTATCCTTTGTAAAATGGGCAAATCATTTTTATCTTTTATGCGTCAATATAGTCGTTAACTTACTTACTTTCCCTGAATTAGGCACTGTCACACTTCATTCTTCCAGTATTCTGCCACATGGATTTCACTGGCACTCAGCAGGTCATCCATGGTACAACTCTCCGGTAGGTTTGGGCAGATCATCAGATGGTCCTGGTCTTGTGTTACTCCACACTCAATTGTTTCATCATCCCTGTATCCGCATCTGTTTAGGGTTTTCTTGTATCGTGATACACCAGCTCGAAGTCTATTTAGTGACTTCCATGTTGGGTAGAGCAGGGGATGTCCAGGCGCAGGTTCCTCCCGTAACTCGATCAATGGGACCTGTGTCAGCTGTTTCCAACTTTCGATGCATCGTTTTCCTGGACTAGAATGTAGTGGCTGGGTTGACTGTAATAAACTTCGTCTTGACTTTAGTCTTGGACGCTGCACCTGATGTCCGAACATAGAGTGTCTTGGGTCATTTACCTATTTCTCTCTTCCTATCTCGGACGCGACAGTTTTTTGTATCTCTGGTGGCGCTATGCCAATTATGGGGTATGTTTATTTAGTTGATGTAGGTTTCAGGCATCCAGTAACTATACGGCCTGTCTCATTTATTACTGTTTCTATTTGTTTGACATGTGTAGAGTTCTTCCAGACTGGTGCGGCGTACTCAGCTACAGAAAAGCACAGAGCGAGTGCTGATGTTCTGAGGACATCCAGTGGTTAACTGGTGAAGGCCCCACCATATTTCTCAGCGTGTTGTGAATTTGGTCGCGAATTGTCTTTCCTGCTGCATGTCGTACACAATGCATCTCACATGTCTCGATATTACGTGTATGTCTATCTGATAAGGTTCAAGTTTGACTCTGATGACATGACGAAGGGAAGATCAATATGTTTATCAGCGTCTGCTTAGTATAGATAGTGACACTTGGATGTTTCAGTACCGTTGCTAGCTGGTAGTGTTCCATATATGAGTTTTGAATTATATTTTAGATCTCTCTATCTAGTCTGCCGACGTCAGTGAAGAAACTTCCACGGAAATTCCCGTTACTGCTTTGACACAAGTAGCAAAGAAGTAAATTGGAGCGTTCGAAACAAAATATTACAGAAGAATTCTAAAAATTACTCGGATAAAGAAAGAAACAAATAAAACCATCCAAGAAGACCTGAATAATGAGGAAGCTGGCTCATAAACAATATTGTTTCGGAAATTTAATTTTTTTCGTCCACGTTAAACGTCATGATGGACTGGAAAGAACGGCCATGGGTGCATAGATGGCATGGGAAATGGAAAGCGACGCGGCGGTTGACTTAAACGAAGGTGGATACAATATATCAAGACTACTCTAAACATGAATATGTTGCAGGCGGGAAGATTGACTGCAGACCGAGAGTCATATCGACTGGCTGAAAAATACTGAACTTAATGATTTAAGAGCAGAACTCTGTCAACTATGCCAGCAGTCCGCACCAAAATGGGTAGTGGTGCAGTGGGTTCCATCCCACTGCAACATCCAAGGCAATGAGGAGGCAGACAGACTGGCAAAAGAAGGTGCAAGACTAGCACAACTAGATACTAGTATGACATACGAAGAGTCAAAACGGCTAATTAGAGCTAGATACATGACCAAATGGGAAACCGAACATACTGGATACACAAAAAACGATGCCTATTACCAGTTGAGCAGAAGAGAGCAGGTCGTGGTCTTCAGACTTCGCACTGGCCACAATAGACTTAGGTACCACCTATTCAACAAATTGAAGATAGGTGGCACTGACGAATACCCGTGTGGTACCGGGAAAATGACCGCTGAGCATCTGCTGCAAAACTGCCCGACATACGAGGATCAGAGAGAGCAGATGTGGCCATCAAGAGTGGCAACACTAGACAAGCTCTATGGCAGTGTCGACAGCCTCAGGATGACCGCTGCTTTTTCGAAAAAATAAAGGTTGATGTCTGACTGCGTACGATAAAGAAGAAGATATCGACTGGCTGTGATGAGAGCGACGTTCTACAAAGGACAGTCTTCATGATGATGATGATGATAATGATGCCCTAGGGTTTTCCCCACCAGTATGGAAACAGTGCTGTGATAGTTGACGCCTGATTGTCAGAATTGATGTCTTATCACAGCTGATCTTCATATCATACACAAGGCAGGCTGCGTCGAGGCATGTAAAGCCTCTTGTAGAAGAGGCTATTGTCGTCTGAGAAAATCAATTCCTTGAGCAATTCATCGTGGTTATAAGCCATTCTGGTGATTTTATCAGAATAAAGGATGAATAGGAAAGGGCATAGCACACATCATTGACGCTCCCCACTACTCACTGGGAACCAATTTGTCTGTCCGACATGTCTCAATAGCTGACTGGACAAATTGGAAAAAATATCATCGTCACTGTACGAAGTAGGGCCGCGATAGGCCATGCCACAAAAGCGGGTTTACCTACTTACCTAGCTCCTTACCTACCTGTCTATCTCCCTACCTCCCTACCTACCTGTCTGCCTGCCTACCTACTAAAATACTACCTATGTTGCTGCTTATCTACCTTCCTATTTGCCTACCTATCTTCTCAACTACCTTTCTACATCTTCATTTCCCTACTTTTCTGGCTACAAAAGTACCTGCATATCCACCTACTCACCTGTAAACCTACCTTCCTGCCTACCAACCTACTTTTTAAACTACCTGCTTAACTACCTTCCTTCCTATCTACCTACTTACCTACTCACATAATTACCTACCTACCGGTTATAAAATTATATAATTTTATTTCTTTGTCGTAACCACGATTTTTCATGTTTTGTGCAGCCAAGCAGCATAGACAGACGAATATAATCATCAATGGAGAAATAATCAATTACTACATTTTACATAATTATGGCAAACCAAACCATCTCCCCAAAGAACAGCAGTGGGACGGAAATTAAGACGTGGAAACACATTGGCAAAAAAGTCTTCAGAGAAAAATAGATATTACTAGCTTCAAAGAATATTAGTACAGAACTGAGGAAATGCATTGCCGCTACTCATATAGAGCCAATTCCATTTTATGGGGCTGAGACATGCTTTATAGCAAAAAAGGATGAAGACAGTTTGGAAAGGTTTGAAATGTCGTGATACCGAAGAATATAAAGAGGGATTTGGACAGAACGAAGACCCAATGACAATGTTCTAACTGAGGTAGGCGCACAAAGACAGATACTGAAAATAATAAAACAACGAAGATCGAGTTGGCTCGGACACAATATGCGAAGTAAAAGTATTCTTCAGAAAACAGAAGAGGACCAGATTCAGTGAAAAGCGGAGGACTCACATTTATATCTCAGACATGCAGAGATATTAATCTGCGCACCCACGTTGAAATGATGATAGCTGAAGCGGATACGGTCAAACTAAGAGACATGCTCAGACAACTTTACAACCAGTTATAGGACTAACCAACCAGAAGATATGGTCAAATAGAAAGACATGCTCTGAAAACTTTACAACCAGTCTAAGGACTGATCAACCAGAGGATAGGGTTAATTGTAGAGACTTGCTCAGACAACCTCACAACCAGTCTCTGTACTGTTCAACCAGAAGATAGAGTCAAATAGAGAGTCTTGCTCAGAAAATCTCACAACCAGTCTTAGGACTGATCAACCAGAGGATAGAGTCAAATAGAGAGTCTTGCTCAGACAACCTCACAACCAGTCTTAGGACTGATCAACCCGATGATGATGATGATGACGGCGATCGTGAGACATGCAAAGAACGAAACAGTGGTCTTATTTCTCTTTCCAGTATAACCAATCAGATGATATTAATTATTAAATCCGACAATCAAACGTCAAAAATATGACGTAAGCACAGAAAGATGGAGGCCTACAATCTGGATGCGACACACGTAATAACTCTGACCACTAAATCCTGTTTGATCTGGCCTGGAAGACGGAAAATAAATCAATAACCTACGACATAAAAATGCAGATTCATTATGGAATTATGGCACAGAGACTGAGAGGCAATCTTTCACGTTGGTGCATTAAAAGGACCGAGAATTAGGAGTAAGAAATGAGCAGATTAGCGTGCTGGTCTTTCCATACCTAGATGGCATCCCCGTAGCGGACCAGCCTACCTAGGCAAGGAAAAGTAAGGAAGAAAAACAGGTTTTGGTTCTCTAATCTATGTGAAAGATAATCTACATCATTGAATAGGAGAGATGGGACTTGAGTTTGACCAGGTATACCACACTGATCAGGCTATGCTAGTCAGTGTCAGGTTATGGGGGCTGAGTGGTCTCGAGGTAAGACGTCAGCCTTGGGTGCTGGCGGTCGTGATTTCAAATCACCTGTTATTTCCCCGGATCTCTGGGTTGTAGAGATCGGGCGCCCGTGTCACATTAAAACGTATATTAAAAATCCCTTGGCAGTTGGAAATCGAAAAGAGTAGGCTGCTCGGAAAAATTCAAAATTGTGTTAAAATATACCCAATCTTACGGGATCCACACCGGTGCTGTGGAGTTCGTCCATTGTGCTAAGATTCTCCAAAAATATGGAGAATACCAGAGTACTTATGGGTTAAACCGTGTGGAATGATGTTGATTCTTCGACTAAACTAAACTAAGTAAAATACACTGATCAAGATCCCTCTCTTCTATGCGGTTTTTTGTTGTTGTTTATTGTTGTTTTTTTGCGTTCGTCTTATTTCTCAATTCCCCAAGGCGGTTTGCGTTGCACTGTGGTTTTTATTTTGCTCCTGTTGGCCCAGTGCATCGGACTTCAGCATGCATTTTATGTAAGGGTCTGCTTCCTCCTGCATTTTCTAAAGGTGTGCTTCCCCGGGATAACTGCCGATGGGGATCGAACCCAGCAACAACATTATTGAATTAGAGGCGAACCCATATGATGAAATGATGGACGCAAATTATGGATAATGATTGTTTCTTCGGCTCATTGATTGTGCACATTCTTATCCTCTCTGTCAGGCGCTCCATCCTGTTCGATTCACTTTAAATATTAAACACATGTAATATGTATATAACAAATTCATCGAATGAAGTTTAACCAGACAGCAGCCGCTCTGTTCAATGTGTATTTCCTACAAGTATGTAATACCACCATTATGGATATTTGAAAAGTCGAAATGAAGGAAAATCTGCATCCCGTGCTATCTCCTGTCGCCTCGATAATGTCGTGCCACTGGCAAAAGGTAGCTTGGGACGAGAGAGTGAGGTTGACACATTGCGCAAACCTTTGCAACCTTAATCAAAATCACCGCGAAAGTCATCAATTTCAGCGGACAGAGCCTACGAAAAAGGTTGCCCATACGGCTAAACAGAGAGAGAGAGAGAGAGAGAGAGAGAGAGAGAGAGAGAGAGAGAGAGAGAGAGAGAGAGAGAGCGGTATCCATCACACATGATGGATGAACACGACCTTCCAAAAGTAGTGATTGACAATCAGACATATTGACAGCCGAAATTATTCAGATATCAGAAAACAGAATCAAAACTTCAGTTAGAAAAAGCAACAAAACGAAGCTATCATTCTTACTTCTTTTCCTCGCCATCTACAAGGCTTTAAAGAAGGAAAGACACGTATACAACGATCAATGAGGACGGAATCGAGAGACCAGCAGAAAGAATACAAACAAGAAAATGACAACTCTGACAGATGCGGCAGAGATGGGAAGACACAGATTTTCAAACTCACAAAGGAACACTGCAGACTCAAGACCCACCTCCACAGAATGTCTCTTAGAGACACCACCACGGCGATTGCGGAGCACCCAAGTAAACACCAGAACATATCCTGTAGGACTTCCCCATTTTGGCATACCAAAGAAAGGCAGTCTGGCCCAGGAGGGGAGGGGGGGGGGGGGAGCGACAACGCTCGGAAAGCTGTGAGGGATCGATGAATACCTGAAACGCACAGCCTCCTTCTTGAGCCTCATCGTGCTAGCAGAATATCATCAGTTGATCAGTGAAGAAGAAGAAACGTACCTTCGGTCTCCTGAACATCACGTCAGACACAACGGATTGTCTTGTCATTCACCCTCAATATATCATTAACATTACCTTTAGGATAGACCATATTGTGGTCTGGCTCTTGCGTTGCTCCAGTCAGACGTATTATCATCTTTGTATCCCCATCTTTAAGCTCTTCCTGCATTGTGATACACCAGTTCGCAGTCAATTTACTAGTTTCCATGTTGCGTAAGGCAAGAAGTTTCCAATTAGGCGCAGGTTCATCCCTCATCTCGATCCAGGGGACCTGCGGCAGTTCATTTCATTTTTTTTTTATACAGCGTTTTCCAAGACTAGTCTGAAGAGGCTGTGTTGACTGTAATAAAACTTCGTCTAGATTTAAGTCTTGCGCACTGCACCTGTTTTCGTCTAGATTTCCATCTTGCTCGCTGCAACCATTTTCGTAAAGATTTCAGTCTTGTACATTGCATCCATTGTCGTCTAGAAGTTAGTCTTATGGTCTTATGCACTGCATCTGGTTTCGACTAGTAGATTCAAGCCTTGTGCAGTGCAACCTGTTTTGGTCTGGATTTCAGTCCTGTGCAATGAATCCACTGTCGTCTAGATTTCACATTTTTTCGTTTAGATTTCAGTCTTGTCCGCGTCACCAGTTTAATCTTGTGCACTGCATCTGTTGTCGTCTAAAAGTTAGTCTTGTGCACTGCATCTGTTGTCGTCTAAAAGTTAGTCTTGTGCACTGCATCTGTTGTCGTCTAAAAGTTAGTCTTGTGCTCTGCAGCTGTTGTCTAGAAGTTAGACTTGTACTCTGCACTTATTGTTATATAGATGTCAGTCTTGTGCACTGAACTTATAGTCGTCTAGAAGTTAATATTGTGCACTGCACATATTGTCTAGAAGTTAGTCTTGTGCACTTCACCTAATGTTGTCTAGAAGTTAGTCTTGTGCAGTGCAACCTGTAGTCTAGATCTCAATATTGCTCGCTGCAACCGTTGTCGTCTAGATTGCAATTGTGTGCAGTGCACCTGTATTCATCTTTATTTCATTTTAGCACATTTCATCTGTTGTCTAGATTTCAGTCTTATGCACTGCGCCTGATTTCGTCTAGAAGTTAGTCTTGAGCACTGCACCTGGTTTCGTCTAGACGTTAGCCTTGAGCACTGCACCTGGTTTCGTCTAGACGTTAGCCTTGAGCACTGCACCTGGTTTCGTCTAGACGTTAGCCTTGAGCACTGCACCTGGTTTCGTCTAGAAGTTAGCATTGAGCACCGCAGCTGGTTTCGTCTAGAAGTTAGCCTTGGGCACTGCACCTGCTGGTTTCGTCTAGAAGTTAGTCTTGAGCACTGCACCTGGTTTCGTCTAGACGTTAGCCTCAAGTACTGCATCTGGTTTCGTCTAGAAGTTAGCATTGAGCACCGCAGCTGGTTTCGTCTAGAAGTTAGTCTTGAGCACCGCAGTTGATTTCGTCTAGAAGTTAGTCTTGAGCACTGCACCTGGTTTCGTCTAGAAGTTAGTCTTGAGCACCGCAACTGGTTTCGTCTAGAAGTTAGCCCTTGAGCACCGCAGCTGGTTTCGTCTAGAAGTTAGCCTTGAGCACCGCAGCTGGTTTCGTCTAGAAGTTAGTCTTGAGCACCGCAGCTGGAGTCCTAACACTATAAATGCAACGTTAATCCTCGTGGCTTCAGTCTATTGGGATAATTTACAAGGCTGAATAATAAATGCTACTTGCAACTGTAGTCACCACGTTCTGTACATGCTAGGTTTGTATTTCACCTCTGGAAGCCAAAATCTGTGTATTGCTGACGTTTTGAACACATGTCCTCTTGGTCAGAAGAGACGCCCTTCTAGAGTTTAGTGGACTGCCTCACTTTCCATTGTCCATCTGTTGCTTTTTGATGTATGCCCTGCTGCTTTCCTTCAACTTCTTTTGCGAGTGACTGACAAATCGGCCAGGGACCATCACATCCAATGGTCTCTTTCATGGCACCAACAGACTCTCTGCACTTCACTCGGTCTGCAGCTATCCTTTTATACAGCGCCCCAACTTTGATTCATAATTCCCATCTCAGTCTTTACGGTTATTCTCCAATTTGCCTTAGGTCTGCCTCTTTTTCGCCTTCCTTGTTGGGTCAATTCCAAGGTAGTTCTGGTGATGGTGTCTGATTCTGCTCTTTAAACATGATCAACGCAATTCCAGCGTCTGTCGGTTATGATGGTCTTCCAAGTCATCCTGACTTCCCCATGTCCTGCTGTGATTTGGCATAATACCCACCACTTCGTCATTTAAGGAGCTGATACACAAGAACACATCGCCTGACGCACATCTCCTGGTAAAGGTGCAACGCCACGTAGGCCATCCATAAAAGAAGTTCATGAACAGTGGAGACAGACTAGAAAAGCCAATAAGACAAAACCTTCATACGAGGCGTGTTCAAATGAAACCGGACCAAAATGCAACAAGTAAACATACGTATGATGCGCATGATCACGTCACTGTTGATGTAAACAGCACATACCAACCGTCACGTTTGCAAAATTTCATTATCCTCCGACTCCTAGTTTCCTCAGCAGACCACTGAGAACATCAGAGTTGATCAGCAAACGGTGATTCGGTTTCTAACAGCTGAAGAATGTCTACCATTGAACGCAGAATGCAGGCGGCGTATAGTGACAAAAGTGTGAGGAACGTAAGCTTCGGCGACGGTCCACCCGAACTGCTGCATCAATTTTAGCGATGTCATCTTCTGACGCAACATTATGCGCCTGGCCTGGTCTCGGAGGATCATTCGTTAACTCATGTCCTTCTTTAAACATCGTTGTCCAGTTCTTCACTGTTGTGTTCGACACATTTTCAAAAATATGCCCAAGTTATTTGTTATTTTCCCCAAGTGGTTTGTTAAGAGCAACTATATATGATGCCCAATTGGCTGCGGCTCTACTTAGCTCTAGGGTTTGAGTCTATTAAGATTGACTAGCATATCGGTAAAAACCACTCTCCAAGAAACTGTTTGTATACGTACTCTGTAGAGTCTTCTAAATAAGTATAACGATGTGAAGTTAAGGTAAATGTAATTGATTATGTGAGCCATTTTCCATTAAAAAATATTTACCCCAAAATAAAAAGTATACAGAACTTCTACTTTTCGCTTCTGCTTCTGCTTGTGCTTTTCAGCGTTAGGTTAGGAAGAGGTTTCTTGACCGAGCCCTAGTATATGTTTGTACCTTTCAGCGTTAGGTTATGAAGCGGTTTCTTGACGGGGCCCTAGTATATGTCTGTGCCATTCAGCGTTAGTTTATGAAGAGGTTTCTTGACAGAGCCCTAGTATGTGCTTGTACCTTTCAGCGTAAGGTTAGAGGGTTCTTGACCGCGCTCTAATATATGTCAGTGCCTTTCAGCTTTAGTTTATGAAGAGGTTTCTTGACCGGGTCCTAGTATGTCCTTATGCATTTCAGCGTTCGGTTAGGAAGAGGTTTCTTGACCGGGCTCTAGTATGTGTCTGTGCCTTTTAGCATTAGGTTATGAAGAGGTTTCTTGACCAAGTCCTAGTATGTGCTTGTGCCTTTCAGTATTCGGTTATGAAGAGGTTTCTTGACCGGGCTCTAGTATATGCTTCGTACACAGGGAAAGTTAGTGCTTCTGTTATTTTAGCGATCCATCTTTTACGTACTTCATATGAAGAAATAATGACAACGAAAAAAAAGGTAACTTCAAAGACAAATAGTAAAGAGAACGTCCAGAACCTGATATGACAGAAGTATACTACACTTTGTTAGGAAGAGATCAAGTTTAAAAATGAGACCGCGAAAAGGTCAATCCAGACTGAACAATTATTTATTCAAGAGATTGGAGATTGGGCACATACAAATATTGAAGTTTTGATGTAGGGTGAAATGAGGGCAAAGTTCCAAAATGAAATAAAAAAACTGATACAAAATTCGCAAACCATGCAAGATAAAAATGGGTGTAACAGAGGCAGCGTAAAAAACAATTGGAAAAGTGAAATTGAAGCAAGGAAACCATGGATCAACACGAATATTCTACATAAAATGGCAAAACGACGCAAATGGTCGAAAGTGAAAAAAAATAGCATAAGCAGGGAAACGTGCAAGGAAATGACAAACGAACTACACAGAGAATGCAAAAAAGCAAGGTTCAAGTAGTGGGGTCAGAGTTTTAGGGAAATTTAAGAAATATACAAAAGTTAGAGGTAACACCATATATATAAGAAATTTGGCCACAAAATAAGGAGAGCAATCACATATAAGAAAGTAATTACAGACCCAAACAAAAAAAAAGAAGAAATATTAAGGGAACATGTTCCAGAACTGCTAAATATAAATATACTAGCTAGCGAGACAGAAATCGAAACGGAAACCTAACAGATACAACGTAACACATTTCACGAGACTTTCAGCGAGATCCCAAATTCCATTGCCCTAGGTATAGATGACGTACCCATTGAGCCTAAAGAGGCAAGAGGCAATCCACTGCAGGAAAACATTTCCAGCATCTAAACGCTATTTACCGCACAGCAACGTGGTCATCGGATCACACTACAACAATGACATTTCCCTTCCGAAAGAAATCCAATTCGACAAAATGCCAACATTTCAGAACGATAAGCCCGAAATTATATGATTAAAAATCCTCTCAGCAATAATCTGAAATAGAATAACAAACCCTGCTGAAGACGGATGTATCGGACCGAAAGGTACAAATATCGCAGCCAAGCTGGAAACTAGCGACACAACGCATTCCGTTCTCTGGACAACATTTTGCTACTTCTAAAGCCCCATTCAGGGTTTGATAGTGGGAGATTGAGAACGAACGTAGCAGAAGAAGAAGAATAACTAATTCAATTGACGGCTATTGAAAGAAAATCAGAGTGGATTCAGAAGAGTGTTATACACCAGAGGTTGGCACATTGATTGATCAAAGAAAACACCTGTTTGTCTGTTTCATAGACTCGGAGAACACTCTTGACCAAGTTTTCTGGAAAAGGCAATTAGAGATCCTTAAACAATCCGAAATTGAGTGGTCAGTCTTTCGTCTGGTTCAAAACGCACACAAATCAAAAGGCCATCAAATCACTTAAACAAAAACCACATACGCAGTCCCTATAATGAAAGGAGTGAGACAGGTCCACTTTTACCTAGACTGTCCAATGCATATTCAGAGAAGATGATGGCCAAGGCTCTGAAGAAATGCGATCTGGAGCTAAAGCTCAATGACGAACAAAGGGAGGCAATGACGTTTGCTGATGACCAAGCCATTATAATACAAATAGAGGAAGTTCTACAAACACTGCTCAATCAAAATCAGGGAAGAAGTAAAAGTGTAGGACACAAAAAAAAAAAAACAACACAGAAAAGAACAAGACAGTTATCATTGGCAAAGAATAACGGAAGTAAAGATGACCATCCAAGGAAGAATAATTGAGCAAGCATATTCCAAACCTGCGTCAAGAAATAACAAAAGGTTCACGACAACAAAGAGAACCAGAATTGCGTTGGCAAAGAGAGAAACAGAGTCCTGATATCAGGTAGAAATGACATGACACTACGGAAGAGGAACCAGACCACAATTGTTTGGTCTGTGGCGTTGTAAGGTTATGGGACATGAACAATAAATACAAGAGAGGAGCATAAGGTGTAGGCTTTTGAGATGCTGTGTTACTTAAGATGAATAAACTGAGCTGGGCAGAGAGGAAATCAAACGATAAGGTGTTGACGGAAGTGGAAGAGGAAATAAAGCTACTACAAAAAA
This sequence comes from Ariolimax columbianus, assembly GCA_036924085.1. Taxonomy (NCBI): domain Eukaryota; kingdom Metazoa; phylum Mollusca; class Gastropoda; order Stylommatophora; family Arionidae; genus Ariolimax; species Ariolimax columbianus. The sequence goes on from JAVGWX010000018.1 coordinate 43,964,531, forward strand.
TACAAATACATCGACTTGTCTGTTTGGGCTACAACCTACTCCAAGAGGGCCCAGTAACGAAAGTCTTGGAAGATAGAACATAGGGAAAAAAAGGAAGGCGCTTGTCAATACCCAATTTTGGCACTGATCACATAATGTGGGTATGTATTTTGTGTTGTCTAACGTTCTTTATGTTTGCATTGTACTATTGGGGACATTTGCTCAATGATTTAACTTGCTTTATTACATCTGTGTTGGATTTCAATGTCTCCTTTGCCATCTGCTGAGATTGTGTTACCCAGGTACGTGATATTTTTCACCTGTTTTGCTTGTTGATAATCTTCACAATTTACTTTACTTTAATCGTCATAACTTCAATTTTCTCTATGTTGTTTTTCATACCGCAATCCGTTCACGCCTCATTAAGTTTGTTGATATTTTCATGCAGTTGTTTTCCTGAGGCTGACATTATTGGTTGGTCATCAGCAAAGAGAAGTTCATTTAAGTGATCACTGAGGATGTTTCCCTCACTAATGTTGGCTTTTCTTTTTACATTTGGCGTCTATATATGGGGAAAACAGTAAAGGACATAGTACACAACCTTCCCATACACGGGTCCTAATATGAAATTATATGAAATATCCTGCGTTTTTTCTGACTATACATTGACTATTTCCAGAAAAACTTTTACATAGGTTGGTCAAATGTTTATTTACTCCATATTGTTATTTTGTCCACAGTTCGTATCTATTCACTCGATCCAATGTTTTCTCTTGGTCCACGGATGCAACGTGTAGTGTATGATGGTACCATATTGTTTTCTACGCTAATTGTCTGAGTAAAAAGATTGCACATGTAAAGCTCAATTCTTTCCTCAATCTCATCTGTTTTTCGCACAGCTGGGGTTCTTTGACTAACCGTTGTCTTTTTTAAAAGTATTTTACAGAATATCTGGGGGACGCAGTGGGCTAGTGGTGGATTGACACGGCTCACGATCCGAAGGTGCTGGATTCGATCCTCATCACAGCACCGGCCGTTACCCCGGAGAAGCAAACCCTTAGAAAATACAGGAGCAAAATGAAAACCACAATGCAATGCACAACGCCTTGGGGAATAGAAAAATAAGGCGAAGGCAAAAAAAAAAACACAAAACAAACCGAATATCTTTCCAGTGTGGCTAAGTAATGGTGTTCTTCTATATTGTGTACAGTTTATTTTTGCTGATCATTTTTTGTCTTAATGTTTTGGAATGCTATTCTCAATCTTCTAATTTATAAGACCAAAATGGTGCCTTACCGGCTGGGATCTAGTCTTGTTCTCGTGTTTTAGGCCATTATAGATGCGGCTAGGCCACGAATTTGACTGCAATTCACAATAGTTGATGACTTACATTTATGTCCACGTAAACGTTTTGTGAGCAGCAAAGATGGCTTCTAACTGGCTGCGGGTCTACATTGCTCTGCTAATTTAGTTCATTATAGAAGCCTACAGACGATTGATTTGCCAGGAATTCTAACTAGTCTACGACTTACACTTGTGTTCACGGAAACGTGTTGTTGTTTTCAATTTGAACTGGTTAACTCGTTCGTTTTGTGTGTTTTCTTCCGTCCGATTATCCTGGAATGGACATCGGCTACATGAATAGCACTACGCTTAAACATGTGTCATGTTTCACGGTCTAGTTCACACGGCTGAACGTCACGAGATTGGCACCCTTCTCCCTAGCTGAAGATAGGGTCAGCTTTGTTGAATGAAATTTAGACACAACTATAATGAGCTGCCACCTCGAGAGAGATGGGCTCCGTCAGTTGTGTAGCGGCCCAAGGCACCCCATTGTTGTATGATGAGAGCTGGTACGATAAACTGCAATAATGTACATACGGGTCAATAATGGACTAACACATCGCTTTGGAGAGATTGGGTCCTGTCTGGCTAGCAACATATCCATCACACATCGCTTACACCGTGAGAGGTAAGGCACTCGCCTCTCAGAGCGATGAACGGAAACGACAGGCGATCAAATCCCGCAAGTTTCAAGCGATTCCAGGTCTCGATAAAGATGGGATCAGAATACCTGCATACTGAGCTACCTCCAGTCGTCTTGATTTATGTCTTGTCACAGGTCCAAAGTAGCCCGGGATCAGAGATTGAGGTTGATGACCAGCGCAATTGCTTGCTCACTTTAATCCAAATACAGAAAAAGTTACATCACCAAGAGAAAACCGTCGGATGGTGTCACCATTATTTCTTGCGATGGGAAAGTAACAAATTAAAGCCACTTAACGTTTGTGTTGTTGTTGTTGTTGTTGTTGCTGAATACCTACAATGAGTAGGATCACATTATTTACGCCCTGAAAAGTGCGTTAAGTTGCGGGTTGCAGTAGCTCTTCGCACATCTCGAACGTGAACGTGCTGATGAAGGTGGACCGGGGTCCTCCTTGTGGTTGTGCTAATCTTCGCTTCATCTACATGTCGGTCATAGATACTTGGCAATATAATTTACCTGACCCTCACATGTCTGATCAAAATGTTTTTCCTGACCAGAAGTTAAGTCTCCTGTCTCCGATGATAGATTCAGTCCACTTAAGTCGGTCCACTTAACATTTCCTATGCCACTTTCTGTTAGTTATCCGTCCTTCGTGCCTTCTCTACATTTTGTCCGTGTGCGTTTTCAAACTGAGCAGATTTCAGATCCGCGTTCATCTTTGTTGTCACGATTAGTTATGGGAGAAATAGGAAACACGAGTCATTAATGCCAAGCCGCTTCCTTATTACGCAATCAAAGACGATAAACTCCAGGCGGGAGGGAGAGGGATTGAAAAGGAGAGGGAAGAGGGGGAAAGCGGGTAGAATGAAGAAGAGAAAAGGATTGGATCAGTGGGTAGAGGTATGTGACAAAACACGACTTACAACCGAAACATGCAAGTGTTTGGATTCCAGAAACAACATGCACCTTTGGGACATTATCCCATCAAAATAAGATTTTTGTTGAATCACCGTTAATCACCTTCGTCTTTCTTCTTGTTCTTTTTCTTCTTATTCACCTTCTTGTTCTTCCTTCTTCTTCGTTTTCTTCTTCTTCTTCTTCTTTTTATTCTTCCTTCTTCATTTTCCCATCTTTCTTCTACTATTTATTTTACTTCTTCTTCTTTGTCGTCTTCTTGTTCTTTTTTATTTTTCTTCTTTTTATTGTTCTTTTCTTCCTTTTTCTTTTTTTTCTTTTCGTTTTCTTCCACGTTCTTTTTCCTACTTCTTTTTTCTTCTTCTTTTATGTCCTTCTTCTTCCTTCTTATTCTTTTTCTAAATAATGTTCTTCATCTTTGTTTTTTCTTCCTCCTTCTAATTTCTTTGTTCTCCCTTCTTCTTTTTTTCATTCTTTCCTCTCCTTTCATTTTTTCCTTCTTTTTATTTTCTTAATTTTTTTTACTTCTTTTCCTTCGTCTTTTCCCTCGACATACTTTTCATTATGCAGACACGTGAAGTTCAGTTCCTTGGATTAAGGCTTCTGAGGTGGCGAGTTCTTCAAACTTCCAAATAGCTTTGTATGGAGGTCCGTCTTCTTAGACCAGTGTTCAAATCGCTGCTGCCCAAGCCTTATCAATGGCTTGTACTATATGTTCGGCCGTCTGCGCTCCTTGTCTGCACATACTTTGTATGTTTGCCCATTGCAAGAAATGGCCGTATCATTAAACTTGTCCAGCGAGATATATTTTCAAATAACTGCAAAGATTTATCCTTTCATAGCAGACATTGTCGCACCTGGGCCACACACACGAGGAGTCGGCTATGGAGTCGTCGTGCATTCTCATGTTTCGGTGCATTCTCATGTTTCGGGAGCTCGATTACTCTGGACAATGAAATTTCGCTCTGCGATTTGCGCATCTCGTGCAATGGAAGCGTGCCAGGTGGAAGTTATGAGCAAGAAACTCACAGGAGATGACAGAAATGATTCATATTTTTTAGAGACACTTCGAAGGAGCGTCTGTAGCGTTTTTTCTTTCTCCCTTATGATCGTCTTGCTGCTCTGGACTCATCATACAGCAGATGCTAAGTGAGGCGTTCATCGGACATGCCAACAACATGCCCCGTCCATCTTTTCTGGACTTTTTGCAGAAGCGCAAGGATGATCAACAATTTTAACCTACTTATAATTTTAGAGTTTGAGACGTTGCTCTGTGGCCTTATCCTGAGCTGCCTACTCGACCCAATTGACTTGAGATTGATAGGACCAAGTCTGTTTAAGTGACTTTTAAAGCCACTTGTAAGTAAGGACTATCCACAAATGCCGAGGTGTAAAAATAACAGTAAGGATCCCGTCACGTCACGCCATCTGGGGCATAGGAAATATGATGTTAGGCCCATATTGTTTGGTAGCCCACGGCAAATAGTGGATCAACATCACGCCGGCCCCCTTGACTTCCATGATTTGTCTGGTATCCAGTTTCTGTGGCTGAGCACAGGAGCCTGTTTGCGATCAGAAAAAAAAATCCGCACCAACTGGGAAGCTAGTGGGCTTACCACTGCGCTACCGCGTCCGAGGTGTACTGTAGTACAATATTAAGATTTTCAGTACGTTCATCTTTACGAGGATCACAGTGTAAATTCCCCTCGTTAACGAGGCTACCGTAGTTAGGTGTGATATTAGGCCTTATTTTTCACATCACTCTGACTTGAGCCTTTGCTTCCAGCAGAATCCTATTAATGTGTTTGTCCTGCCAATTAGTTACGTAAAGCATGGACAGCGACACTATATTTGATCATATCCTAAACCCTTTCAAAGCAAGCCAGAATTCAGACAATTGAAGTGGTGGTTTCAAAGAAATAGCTGCCAGCTCAATGACATTCCCTTTTACAAACCATTTACTGTATGTTAGGAAGGTGACAGTGGCTCCACTCAGAGGAGAGACATGTTATAAATATTACAAACATGTTTGGTTACATCCTTCTTCTGTTACCTTTCAGATGTCTGGACTGTGGCTCTATACTGTTTTGGAAAATGTATTTCAGTTTTCCCTGCCTTTTATTATTGTGATAGTGGTTTTGCACTTTGCCGTGAAGTGCATCTGACTCACCACGAATTTTTTTTTTTTTACATGTTTTACATGGGTTTATTGTCAATATAATCACTACTGGATCTGAACACATTGCATGTTTGGATTGGGATCCGTTTCACTAACCACTAACCACCCATTCCTACCCCCCCCCCCACCTTTCCCCCCTTCCAGTACGGAAGTTTACATATTTGGGGTAAACTGTCACAGAAGAAGTTCGCAATGAGAAGAAAATTAGAGTAAGAATTGTATCTTCTAAAAAAAAGATCTTAAAAAAATGAAATTGCTAACCTCAAAGTATTTCAGGATAGAACTGAGGAAAAGAATAGTTACTGGTCATGTATGACGAATGACGATGTGACGGATAAAACATGTCCTCTAGCAAGAAATGATGACAAATGTTTGGACGCGTTTGTACTGTGCTGGTACTTTAGAATCGAACGGATGAGTTCGACTGAAAGAAGATCCAATGAAAATGTCATCACCGATGTTTGCGCACAAGGACAAATAATGAATTTGATACAAAAACTCAGATAAACTTGAATGTGGCAATATGCAACATGAAAGTTATCTATAGATGATACTAGATGGCAAGGTCAAAGGGAAAAGTGAAAGTGGGTAACCAAGACTCACCTTTACATCTTAGACATACACATGCCTTCAACTACGAAACTGTTCTGAAATAAAAGAGTTAAAGAGGATAGCACCAAAAGGACAAATTACTCTGATAACCTTACAGCCAGTCTTAGGACTTATCAAGCAGAGGATATGGTCAAATGGAACAACATGCTCAGACAACCTTACAACCAGCCTTAGGAGTGACCAGCCAGGGGATAGGACCAAATGGACAAATTTCCTCTGACAACCTTACAGCCAGTCTTAGGACTGATCGACCAAAGGATAGGGTCAAATAGAGAGACATGCTCAGACAACCTTACAACCAGTCTTAGGACTGACCAACTAGAGGATAGGGTCAAATGGAGAGACATGCTCAGGCAGCATTACAACCAGTCTTAGGACTGACCAACTAGAGGATAGGGTCAAATGGAGAGACATGCTCAGGCAGCCTTACAACCAGTCTTAGAATTTACCAACTAGAGGATAGGGTCAAATGGAGAGACATGCTCAGGCAGCCTTACAACCAGTGTTAGGACTGACCAACTAGAGGATAGGGTCAAATGGAGAGACATGCTCAGGCAGCATTACAACCAGTGTTAGAATTGACCAACTAGAGGATAGGGTCAAATAGAGAGACATGCACAGACAACATTACAACCAGTCTTAAGACTGATCAACCAGGGGATAGGGTCAAATAGAGAGACATGCACAGACAACATTACAGTCAGTCTTAGGACTGATGTTGTTGTTGAATGCCCACAGTGAGTGGGATTATTCTTTTGTGTTCCTTGAAAAGAACGTTTACTGGCGGTTTGTTGTAGCTTTTCTTCCATCCCGAGTGTGCTGATGAAGGTGTAACTGGGTCTTCCAGGCTTTTGTGCTATGTTGTTAATCTGCCTGTCACTCACTACTACGGGTATCACGTCTATCCCTCACCTCCTTAGCTAGGCAGATATGAAAACACCCTTTTTCCATGGAGGACTGCAGTGAAGTCTAGGTTAGGGTCTTACCCAGTATATTTTGCCTTACTCTGACTAACATCTCTGATCAGTATGTTTTTATTGGCCAGACGTTATTCTTCCTCCCTCTTAGGACTAACCAGCCAGATGATGATGATGTCACTGCATAATGAATCCTTGTTCACAGTCTGCAGGCGTACTCATGTCAATCTTAACAGGCCCACGAACTCAAGAGCCTTGGAAAATATTGTTAAAGATTAGAAGGGCTCGGTTGAGCTATTGCAATTAGACGTCAGAAAACTTGTGCTATGATTTATCGACTTTCACCAAAACAGGTCAACATCAGCTTGGTAATAAACAGCTAACAAATAATCAGTATATTAATACCAACGCTTTGCAGCCAGTGTTGAACTTTGTATTTGCCAAGGCATAACATGAAATTTGCAAGGTGTGAAATGAAATGTCTGAAAAATCAATTAATGTTATCGAGAGAAATAAAATGAGAAATGATGGACGGTATATAATGAGAAATGATGGCAGACATAGAAGGAGAAATATGAAAGAGATTGAATGAGAAATGGTGAGAGATATATAATGAGAAATTGTGAGAGAGATATAATGAGAAATTATGGGAGAGATAGAATGAGAAATTATGGGATACATAAAAGGAGAACAATGCAAGCGATAGAATGAGACATGGTAGAAGAGATAGAATGAGAAATGGTGGGAGAGATAGAATGAGAGATGATAGGAGAGATAGAATAAGAAATGGTGGGAGAGATGGAAAGAAAAACGGTGGGTTGATAGACTGAAAAATTGTGGGAGAGAAATAATTAGAAATGGTGGGAGAGAAATAATTAGAAATAGTGGGAGAGATAGAATAAGACAAGGGGAGAGAAATTGAATGAGAAATGGTGGGAGAGATAGAATGAGAGATGGTAGGAGAGATAGGATGAAAAACGGTGTGTTCATAGAATGAGAAATAGTGTGATAGATTCAATAAGAAATGGTGAGAGAAATAGAATGAGTAATTATGGGATGGATAGATCGAGAAATGGTGTGAGGGATAGAAATATCTTTTTAATCAGTGAGTGGGGAATGCTTGAAATGCATTGCCACAGGAAATAGTGAGGGTACGGTTTGTTCATGGTTAGTTCTAGTTCTCTAGAATATATTTGGAGATGGCCATGGTTAGTTCTAGTTCTCTAGAATATATTTGGAGATGGCCATGGTTAGTTCTAGTTCTCTAGAATATATTTGGAGATGGCCATGGTTAGTTGATGCATTCAATAATTGATTGGTTGCGTTTAGTTATTTTTAGATCAAGACCAAGCTACATTAAGGAGGGTTGTCAGTGGCCTATGTCGGAAAGGAGCAGCAGACATGGATGATGTGAAATATTCTAGCCACACAAGACACCTAACTATATATATATCTTCAATCCACGTGTGTCGTTAGACGTCGTGGGAAGGTGTGAACTCCTTTGTTTCATATTTTTTTTGGCAGGCGAAAATCCGCCGATGACTTGTCAGGTCAATTCCAGTATCTGTTACCAACGGTTGGTAGCCCCTGGAACATACGATCGCTTATTTTTGGGACAGGTGTTAGTGGAAGCGTAAAGTAAAGCAAGGTAGACTCACAATCTGTTAGACGCTATCAATTCCGCTCCGCTAACCACATAACCAAGACCTGATGTTATAGCCACAAAGTCCCATTCTTATAAAATATTCTCTATGACGCGGGAATCCATAAAATAATTTGATAATAATTTGAGTAGAATTTTAACTTGAATTCAAGACAGATAACACTGGTACAAAAACAGCAACCAGCAGCTATATCTGTCTGTGTAGATACCATTCAGTGATGGCGTTTACAAATCGACCCAGAACTTTAAAGATATGTTTTTCATGCTAAAAATGGCAACAATTCTATTTTAGTAGCCTCCAAATGTTTTTACTTCATTTTAAAGAGCAGAAGGGCGAGCTAGATAGACAGAATCCTCTCTCAGTTCCACGCAGATGTCAGAGGTGAATGCCGGGAGAAGAGTGCCCTAATGATGACAGAAGAACTGGGATAAGAATAATCGATTTTCTAGAACGAGTTTGACAGGACAAGAGAAAGTATGACAGTTGTGTTTGGGGTCATGTATAAATATCCTCTTGACTGTGTTCTAAGCTAAGAGTTCTGAGATTGTTTGTATGGTTTTATGTGTGTATGTATGACTGTTAGTTTGTGTGTATGGTTTCATGTGTGTATGTATGACTGTTAGTTTGTGTGTATGGTTTCATGTGTGCATGTATGACTGTTAATATGTGTGTATGGTTTCATGTGTATATGTATGACTGTTAATATGTGTGTATGGTTTCATGTGTATATGTATGACTGTTAATATGTGTGTATGGTTTCATGTGTATTTGTATGACTGTTAATATGTGTGTATGGTTTCATGTGTATTTGTATGACTGTTAATATGTGTGTATGGTTTCATGTGTGTATGTATGACTGTTAATATGTGTGTATAGTTTCATGTGTGTATGTATGACTGTTAATATGTGTGTATTGTTTCATGTCTGTATGTATGACTGTTAATATGTGTGCATGGTTTCATGTCTGTATGTATGACTGTTAATATGTGTATGGTTTCAGGTATGTATGTTTGACTGTTAATATGTATGTATGGTTTCATGTGTGTATGTATGACTATTAATATGTGTGTATACAACATATGTGTACGTTTTGTCTATTTCTCACTCCAGTCGGAGTATAGAGCTATCACTTGTATCAGTGTCCTGTATGCACTTCTAGAGTGGTGGTGTCTGTAGCAATATAATGATTTTCACATCGTTGCTGAATCTATGCACATCTCTCTTAAATATTTTATAACATGCACATAACTGCAGTGATCCTACATTCTCTTCCAGTTTCTCATCTACCAAATCGTTGTCTGTCCCAGCCTCTATATGTTTCCCAGTTTCTTTGTTCTATACAATTCCTTACTTTTAATCTGTTTCTTACTCTCTATCCTCTCTCCCCCTAAGTGTCTCGTATCACTCTTTTTCTATCTTTCTATCACTACGTCTCTGTCCACATCTCTCTGTATCTCAGTCAGTCTTCCCCATTCCGATCCGTTCTCCGGGGCGTGTTTCAATGAAACCGGACCAAACTGCAATAAGTGAACATACGTACGATGCGCATGATGACGTCACTTATGGTGTAAACAGCACATACCAAACGTCAAGTTTGCAAACATTCATCGCACAATGCAGGCAGTGTATGGTGAAAAAAGTAAGCTTCGGCGACGGTCCATCCGAATTTCTGCATCAATTTTGAGAATGGCACCTTCTGACGTATTCTGCGATAAATATCAACTGCTCGACATCCTTCAGCTGTTAGAAACCAAAATCCCCCCTCGCTGATCAACTCTGGACGGATTCCGTATTACATCTGCCATGTTTTCAACGGTCTGCTGATGAAACTTTGAGTCGGATTACAATTAAATTCTGTAAACTTAACGGTTGATATGTGCTGTTTACACAAAAATGGCCGTCATCATGTACGTTGTGTGTATGTTCACTTGTTGCAGTTTTGTCCGGTTTCATTTTAATACGCCTCGTACTTCTCTCATTCATATTCTCTTGTCTTGTCTTTCTCTGACTGTACCACCTCCACTTCTCCCTCCATCAAAACTAATGTGATATTGATACACATAGCTGACATATGTGAGGAATTGGCAAGCTGTTGAAGCCTCTGGGTTGTTTGCCAGATAATTGTCTTCGCGCCCAGCGTCATGTAAAGTACGTAATTATTTATTATTTTATTTATTATTTATCTCCTGCGGATATAAATATAAATATAAATATATATATAAACAAGGCAAAGGCCAAATGATCACAGTTTGAGAAACATCTTTGAAAATGCAGAGAATACAATGCTGACCTATGTACATGCTACATAGGTTACATCAAAGCTTTTGACTGTGTACAACACCAGCAACTATGCAAATAATGAAAGGCATGGGCATTGCAACACATCTGATACACTAAATAGAAACACTTTACCCACAAGCTGCTGTTATGACCAACGAAGGTATCGCAGGTTGGTTTGAGATACCCAAAGGTGTTAGGCAAGGCTGCATCCTTTCCCTCTACTTATTCAACATATATCATGTGAAAGTTAAAAACAGATGAAAACTATGTAAATTTCGACCCATTCTCAATTTAGGGAAAGGAGATTCCAGAACTAAGATATGCAGATGATACAGTTACGTTCTCAAACAGGGTTGACTGTAAGGTACAATTGCTTATGTCTGTTCAGAAGAACAGACAAGATCATAATCTTTTCCCTAATATACAAATACAAAAACAAAAAAGGATAATGTCCGTTAGCACACACAGAGCCCAACCAAAATCACTATTGGTAATGAAGAATTTGAACACGTGGATTACTTTGAATACATTGGCTCTTTGATATCAAACGACGGAACTGTACAAGGGAAATAATGGGGAGGGTTGTCCATAGCGATGCAGAAACTAAATAGTTTTGCAAAATGTGTTTTACAACATTCATCATCATCAACAAGTGCCATCTCTGCAACGGAGGTTGACGGTAATGACTATCCTTCTGTCTCTGTCTCGCTAGGCTTGTACACGCAGTCAAACTATGTCCCACCCCATCCTGATGTTGTCTGTCCATCTGTACCTCTGTCGCTCTTTGGCTCTCTTGCACACTACTTTGCCTGTAAAATAACCTTCATCCGAGATCATGACGCTTAATATGACCAAAATATTTATTTTTTAGCTATTAGTTCCTTCAGAAGTATCTTTTCAACCTGCAGTTGTTCTACAACCTGATTATTGGTTTTCCTATCTTTCCAAGAAACTAGACATAGTCGTCTGATGATACACATTTCAAAGGCCTCAATACGCGTCTCCATTTACTTCTCCGTTCAGAGTTGATAAGCGAGCGGCAATTTGGATTCTATCAGCTGAAAGATGTCGACCAGTTGACAGGCATCGCAGAATGCAGGCAGTGTATGGTGAAAAAAGTGTGTCGAATGCAACAGGCAATAACTGGACAACGATGTTTAGAAATGGACGTGAGTTAATGCAACAATATGCGCCTTACCTCGTCTCGAAAGATCTTTCGTTAACTCACGCCCTTTTTTAAACGTCGTTGTCCAGTTCTTCACTGTTGTCTTCGACACACTTTTGTTACCATATACTGCCTGTGATGAATGTTAACTTGGTCGACATCCTTCAGCTGTTAGAAATCAATTCATCGTTTGCTGATCAAATCAGGACGGATTCCGTATCACACCCGACATGTTTTCAACGGCCTACTGAAGAAATTATGAGTCGGAGGTTAATGAAATTTTACATACTTGACGGTTGGTATGTGCTTTTTACAACTGAAATGACGTATTCATGTGCATCGAACGTATGTTCACTTGGTGAAGTTCGGTAAGGTTTTCATTTGTACACTTGTTGTATGACTGGACTGGTCACTCCACATATAAGATGTGACTGGATTGGTAACTCTCCATCCGAACATATGACTGCGCCAGTAACTTTCCATGTAATCATATAGCTGGAATAGCAGTAAAGACGGCGCCGTAACCGACTGCGGGTCAACATTGCTCTGCTGTTTTAGTTCATTATGGATGCCACCAGACCATGACTTTGTCTGGAATTCATACTAGTCGCCGATTTACACTTGCATTCACAGAAACGTGTTGCTGTTTTCCAGTTGGACTGGATAATTCGTTCCTTTTGTGTGATTTCTTCTGTCCGATTATCCTGGAATGGATATCGACAATATGAATAGTACTACGCTTGCACATGTGTCGAATTTCACGGCCTAGTTCACACAGCTGAACTTCACGAGATTGGCGTGAACATAGCCGGGGCTAAAGATGCCAAACTCACTTACACGTTGAGTGATCTACAACCGTTGGCGGTTATGGGAAAGACACGACACACAATGTTTGATGTCATCCCCCCCCCCCCCCCCCTCCGCTGCCTTTCGTTATACCTGTTCACGAGAAAGGCTGGGACGATGAGGCTATCATCTAGTCAGGTAAAACACACTGATCAGACAATGTTAGCCAGGATCAGCAGAAATATACTGGCCAATACCCTCACCTGACCTCCTCGTTGGTCGTCCTGGAAACGGGATGTTATCTAGGACAACAATCTGGCTAAAAAGGTGAGGTTCGACGTGATCCTCGTAGTAGTGAGCGACACGCAGGTAAAGCCAAGCATAGTATGACCGCCTGAAGGACCCCGGTCCCCCTTATTCATCACGCTCGGAATGTGAGAAAAGCTACTTCAACCCACCACTTAATGTCCTTTTCAGGACGTACATAAGAGTAATCTACTCACTGTGGGGATTCGCAAACAACAACAACAACGGAAAAGGCTTCGAGAGTAAACCCTGAGACAAAATCTGAATTCTGTATTATCTCCAGTCGTCTCAATAATTATCTTGCCACTGGGCAAGGGTAGCTGAGGAAGAACGAGTGAGGTTAACAAACGGCGTAATTTCTTCCTCACTTTAATCCAAATCACAGTGCTTGTCACACATTTCAGCGACACAGAAAGAGAATATATGATTTCACAAGTATCTCTCTGTGTAAACATATGCCTTGACCAGTAACTCTCCATATAAACATGTTTACTGGACTGATAACTCTGATAGATGCTCACCTTTTTCTAATTCTGACTCAGACTTTCATCGAACTGCTCCCCACATACGAAAACCCAGCTGAGTTGGACTCCGCTTCTATCCTTTTTACCAAGTCCTCTCATACCTTCTCGTTGTTCTCTTACCATGTAGGTTCCAATACAGTGCGAATGTAATTATATTATTTAGTTAATCTATGTGACAATGGCTTATCCTGCCTGCGCACTCTGTACAATCTCTAGCTTTGCTGTCTGTTGTTCTATCCTCAGCCCCAGCAAGGAAACTGCCAGAAACTCGTGTTTTTCCTAATTCATATCAGCTTGTGTACCATAATTTTTGCGCAATGTCAATTCAAATATGTCATTATTTTTAAGCTGAGTTCAGTTTAGTTTAGTTCAGTTAAGTAGGAGAATCAACGTCATTTTACAAGGGTGTACCCATAACTGCTCTGTTCTTCTCCATATTTTTGGAGAATCTCAGCACAATGGACTAACTCTTTAGCAGCGGCGAGAATCTCGTAATAGATTGGGTATATTTTAAACATAATTTTGAATTTTGCCCCGAGCAGCAGTGTGTAAGTCTACTCTTCTTGATTTTTAACTGCCGAGATTTCTTTAACGTGCGCGACACTGCACACGGGTGTCCGATCTCTAGTACCCAGAGATCTGGGGTAATACCAGAGAAAAAGTTCACGAGAAAAATCCCGGTCTCCAATGTGGCCGACGTTTTACATCGAGGCCACTCTGTCCCCCGTTCTTAAGAGAAACGTCATTCAAATCGATAATTTGCTATTACGTCAGTTTCTGTAGCGGTCCTAATGCTGTATAGGAGGGAAGTTAGCTTCTCGCGAATTAGGTACCAGATCAGCTACCTGGTATTGGCAAATAACAGTTTATTCAGATATAATTATTTACCTGACATACAGAAAGGAATAACAAGGCAGCAGGAAAGGGAATGGATAACTCCTATTCCAAAACAAAAAAGCAGACTGAGTTTTAGAATAATGAAGTATGTCACATATATCTTATTCAGTCGACTGGTTGATCAGTTCTAACACTGGTTGTAAGGTTGTGTCAGTATGTTTCTCCTTTTGAAACTATCCAGTGTAGCTCTTTCATTTTAGCATAGGTTCGTATTTGAATGTTTTTGCATGTCTGAGATTTAAAAGGGAGTCTTGGCTGCCCACTTTCAGTTTTCCACTTGATCTTGCCATCTATTATCTTCTGTAGAAGACTTCCCATGTTACCATTTTTCTTAGATCTTGCTCTCGAGTAACTTCTGTAGAAGACTTCCCATTTCACCTTTTTCCTTAGATCTTGCCATCTATTATCTTCTGTAGAAAACTTCCCTTTTCACCTTTTTTCTTAAATCTTGCCATCTATTATCTTCTGTAGAAAACTTCCCATTTCACCTTTTTCCTTAGATCTTGCCATCTATTATCTTCTGTAGAAGACTTCCTTTTTCACATTTTTCTTAGATCTTGCTATTTAGTATCTTCTGTAGAAGAATTTCGTGTTGCATATTGTCCCAGCCAAGTCAATCTGCGTTTTTTAAAATCCGATTCAGTATACGGCTACCTCAATTACGGCATTTGCATTGGATCTATTTTCAATCCAGCCTGTCCGTGCAATTCTAAGGCAGCATCACATTTCAAACGTATTCAAGCTTTTTTCACGGTTATTTTCAAGGGTCCAAGTTCATACCAGTACAATAATTGGTCATCCATGAGTAGTGGGTATTCTTTTCCTTAGGTCTACCCTGATATTTTTTTAGGCTGGCAATTAATGTTGTTTTTGCGAGTGCATCCTTGTCCTCATTTCTTTGTTGTTTCGGGTATCTTTATTGATGATTTGTCCTAAATATGTCAGCTTCTGTACTTTTTCGATGATTTTCTTCATTGATGATTATTTTAATTTGTCTATGATGCTTGTATATTATCATAGTCTTTGTCTTCAATGTGTTTGTTTTCATACCAAACTCTTTGGCAGTATTGTTAACTATTTTGAGCAACCTTCATATGGTTGCTACTGATCCACCCACTATGGCTATTGATTATTTAAGTCCTATGTTAATTTCGACCCATTCTCAATTTGATGAACAGAGATTCCAGAACTAAGATATGTAGATGACAAACACTCTCAAACAACACTGAGGGACTGGTTCATTTGCTAATTTGCGTTTAGAAGCACAGTGAAAATCATAATCTTTTCCTCAATATGAAAAAACAAACAAAGGTAATGTCTATTGGCACGCACATACCTCAACCCACGATCACAATTGGTAATGAAGATGTTTAACACGGGCAATACTTTAATACCAAACGATGGGGACTGTGCAAGGGAAATAAGGAGACGATTGTCCATAGCGATGCAGAAACTGAATAGTATGCAAAATGTGTGGCACAATACTAACAAACAAAGAATACAAATTGAAGATCCGTTGAACATGCGTATTCCCGGGGGCAATGTACGGATGTAAGACATGGACCATCACACAAAAAAGATCAATGCGTTCGAGACAAAAGGCTACAGGAGAATCCTTAAAATACACTGGACAAAGAAAATAAGAAATAAAGTCATCCCGTAAGTTCCGAGTGTCGAAGTGAGTTGGCTTATAAAGCAGGTTATGTTTTGGAAACTGAGTTTATTCGGCCACTGGATACAGCAATTCTGGAGAACATTGTTCCAGGAAGACGAGACAGAAGCCGACCAAGGTGTAGATGGACACACACCATTAAGATGCCGTAAACATGAACATGGAGCAGGAGAGTAGACTAACTGCTGGTCGAGATTCATATCGAAGGGCTGCGATATTCTCCAAGGACATGCTCCATGATGATGATGATTATGTCAAAACAATTTTTTCCACCATCGTCTCAGAATATGTTTTATCACAACACCTTTTTAATATTTAAACACATCGCACGATGTGTTTACTTTATACGCAAGACTTGCACCATCGGTATAGAGACAGTTGGTGGGAACATTATCACGAAATAAACCAGTGCTAGCATTTGGATGAATGATACATAAGTGGATAAACGACACTCTGTTTTCTGGTATCAGCCAACATTTTTTTTGCTTGTTTGTAAAATATTATGCTGCAGAAAAGATGTTTGTAGTGGTTGTACATGGTTTATAATCTGTTGAGAAGATATAGTTTACTTTCGAATAAAAAAAAGGCATTTGACAAAGTCTGGAAAGATGGACTTAGAATCAAGCTAAGAAGAAGTGATGTTTGTGGGAAAATGTACAAGTGGATCAACCACTACCTCAAAAACAGAACGGCCAGAGTCCAAGTACAAGGGCAGATGAGCAAAAAGGTGACACTTGAGCAGGGAGTACCCCAAGGGGGAGTACTGTCACCCACACTCTTCCTGGTGTATATAAATGATATTATAGAGAATATACCAAGAAGAGTTCATAGCTCAATGTTTGCAGACGATCTGGCTATGTGGACCTCTGAAAAGAATCTCACCATAGCAAGAAATCGGATGCAGCAGGCCCTAACATCGTTGGAAGAGTAGGCGAACTCATGGCTGGTCAAAATAAGCGAGGACAAAACCACATGTACAATATTCTCGCTATCAATCAAACCCCAAAACACCAAATTAAGTCTAAACGGCAAATACCTCCAGCCAAACGACAACCCAAACTATCTGGGAGTCACATTTGATCGGCGCAGGACATGGAAAAGTCAGATCGAGAGAAACCGAATGAGAGCCAGAGAAAGAATGGCAATCATGAGGAAACTTGCAGGCACAAGCTGGGGAGCAGACGAAAGCATACTAAAGAAACTGTACACTGGAAGAGTGAGACCAGTTCTCGAGTATGGCATTACGGCATGGACAACAGCAGCAAAGGCGAACTTCGATAAAGTTAGCAAACTCCAAAACCAAGCCATGAGAGTTATAACAGGAGGCATGAAGTCAACGCCAATTGTAGAACTTGAAAAGATTACAAAACTGCAATCCATGGCCGACAGAAGAGACTGCAGAGCCCAGCTGCAATCAGAGAAACTCAGAAGACTGACTGACCATCCAATGCACCAGAGACTAAACAATTTCGGAAATGGGAAGCTAAAGCGAAGAAACTTTGCAGAAATAGTCAAAGCAAAGGTGCACGAAGACCCTATGAACGCACTAACCACACAAAAGCCCATCCCTACTGTACGAAAACCTACCTGGAGGCAGCATATATTTCCAGAGGTGGTAGAAAATATACCAGGTATTATAAAAGAAAACTGCCAGTCTGAAAAACAAAGAAGAGATACTACTCTGAGTTTCATTACGGAAAACTACCCAAGCATGGACTGGACCCATGCATACACCGACGGTTCCGTAACAAATACAACACAGAATGGAGGGGCAGGAGCATTCCTGAGCCTACCAAATGGCAGAAAAATAGCACTGTCATTCGCTACTGGAAAATACACAAGCAATTTCAGAGCGGAGGTAGAGGCACTGAGGGTGGCAGTGGAAGAAATGGTGACAGGTAAAAGGAATAAAGCCATTTAGTCCTGCTTACAGATGCACTGGCCGTAGTCACAGCACTGAAAAGCCAGAAAAATACTGAACTTAATGAATTAAGAGCAGTACTCTGTCAACTATGCCTGCAGTCCGCACCAAAAAGGGTAGTGGTGCAGTGGGTTCCATCTCACTGCAACATCCAAGGCAACGAGGAGGCAGACAGACTGGCAAAAGAAGGTGCAAAACTACCACAACCTGATACTAGTATGACATACGAAGAGTCAAAACAGCTTATTAGAGCTAGATACATGACCAAATGGGAAACCGAACATACTGGCTACACTAAAAACGATGCCTATTACCAGTTGAACAGAAAAGAGCAGGTCGTGGTCTTCAGACTTCGCACTGGCCACAATAGACTGAGGTCCTACCTATTGAACAAATTGAAGATAGGTGGCACCGACGAATGCCCGTGTGGTACCGGCAAAATGACCGCTGAGCATTTGTTGCAAAACTGCCCGACATACGAGGATCAGAGAGAGCAGATGTGGCCATCACCAGTGGTAACACTAGAGAAGCTCTATGGCAGTGTCGACAGCCTCAGGATGACGGCTGCTTTTTTCGAAAAAAGTAATGGTTACTGTCTGACTGCGTACGATGAAGAAGACGAAGAAGAAGAATAAAAATAACGCATCACTAGATGTGCTGTGAAAGACTGGAGTTTTATGCGAAACTGGTGGACTGGATTAGATCTAACGACAAACACGTAGATGCGCTCAAATGTATATAGTCAGAAAGCAGATAGGAAAATAAACATAAATAAATAAATACCTATCTACCTACCTACCTACCTACATACCCCAACCCCTCACTCCCCCATCCACACAAATCCCACCCACTCACCCACCCACACACACCAACACACACCGACCCCAACCCAACCCACACCCACCCACCAACCCACCCACACACGCGCCCGTGCACGCACACACGCACACACACACACACATATACATACATACATACATACATACATACATACATACATACATACATACATGGCGAGAATAAGCATTATCTTTGAAAAAAAACTTTACACAACCTACGCATGTTGATTGAATAACTTTAGAGTATAGATCCACCGATGTAATGCGTATATGAAACAACATATTAAGCGAAGAAAATGAGACTGGATAGGACATACCCTGCGGAAGGCACATTCTACCATAGCCAGACAGGCTCTTACATGGAATCCTCAGGGGAAAAGAGTGAGAGGTAGACCCAAAAATACATGGAGAAGAGAATGTGAAAAGGCGATAAAATTAAATAATGACACCTGGAGAGAGGCAGAAATAGGAGTACAGGACAGTGTACGCTGGTGAGATGTCGTCGTTGGCCTATGCACCGAGAGGAGCAGCGGGCTTTGATTGATTGATATAATGCGTACACAGACAAATTATCAGACAGAAGAGAAGTGATCAGACTGGTATGGAGTAAATAGCATCCCAGTAATATTTAACATTTAACACATTTGACATACAGCAGAAACTTTCTCAATGACATCAAGTTATGTATAAAGCACGAGAAGGAGCGGATGACCGAGCAAAATAATTTCAATATCAATCCATTGCGATTCATTAAAGTTTCAAATCCTGTGGTATTTCTCTGGAATAAATGTCTATATATTCTGCCTGGTTTTAATACAAAATGATAAATATATATACATTCTGTCTTAGTTTAGTAAAAATACGAAATATTTCAGTAGAATAAATCTCTATACATTCTGTTTGGTTTTGTTAGAAAATGAGAGATATTTCACTAGAATAAATCTATGTTTGGTTTTGGTAGAAAATAAGAGATATTTCACTAGAATAAATCTCTTGTTTGGTTCTGGTAGAAAATGAGAGATATTTCACTAGAATAAATCTCTATTTGGTTTTGGTAGAAAAAAGAGATATTTCAATAGAGTAAATCTCTGTTTGGTTTTGGTAGAAAATGAGAGATATTTCACTAGAACAAATCTATGTTTGGTTTTGGTAGAAAATGAGACATATTCAGTTTGATTTTGATAGAAAATTATAGATATTTAATTAAACTACATATCTATACATTCTGTTAGACGATAGTGCAAAATACCCCTAAAGAAAACATCTCTACACACACTCTATGCCAGTTGTAAATGAATCGG
Organism: Ariolimax columbianus; assembly: GCA_036924085.1. Taxonomy (NCBI): domain Eukaryota; kingdom Metazoa; phylum Mollusca; class Gastropoda; order Stylommatophora; family Arionidae; genus Ariolimax; species Ariolimax columbianus. The sequence goes on from JAVGWX010000018.1 coordinate 43,984,475, forward strand.
GAATTCCACAACAATATATCTCTACACATAATGTAAGAACTAACTAAACTGAAAATAATGTAAGATTGTGAAATACAATTCAAAATATTCCAATACAAAAAGTCGTGGATACACTTTAAAACTAGTAAAATTACTACATATTCCACAATGATAAATCTCCATAGGTAATGTAATAATGCAATATGAAATGCGAGATATTCCACAACAATTAATATTTACACGTAATGTAAATTTATGGCACACATTCGAGATTATTTACAACAACAAATATATAAACAAACAATAATATTTGCCCCAAATTATTCAACACAGTTTCCCGTCAGTTTCATGATGTCCCGTGTGTCTATTAACTAAATGATGGTGAACTCTGTAGCATTCGAAGTCATAAATAGTGTCAAACAGAACTATGTGCCGGACCCAACTCTTTTTAGTATGGTATTTGCAGCCATGTTTTCTGATGCAGCACGTGACTGGCATACAGATCAGATACCGAACGCATGGGCAGCTGTTCACTCTAAGACGCCTAAAGGCCTTCACAGAGGTGAAAGACACAACTAGCTTAGATCTCCTCTTTGCCGATGACTGCGCAGTTAAGACGTGTTCAGAACAGGACATACGGGCAATCATGAATGAGTTTTCAACTGCGTGCACTAATTTTGGTCTTACGGTCAGCACCAAAAAAACGGAGGTAATGTTTCTACCTGCGCTCGAGAAGCCCTACCACGAACTAAACGTCACTATACAGCGACATCGCCTAAAAGCAATTGATAGCGTTATCTACCTTGGTAGTACCATCACCAGAGAGGGAATATTGACTTTGAGGTCCACAACAGGATTTCAAGGCGAGTGCTGCTTTCGGAAGACTGTAAGTAAACGTTTGGGACTGGCAAGGAATCAGTGTTACTACCAAGATAAGTGTGTATCTCGCTGTTGTGCTAATCACCCTTTTGTGCGCGAAACATGGACAGTCTATAACGGGCATGTCAGGAAACGTAATCATTTCAATGCATACTATCGCTGGCATGACAGATTCAAGATCGGTTGGCATGACAGTGCCGAACTCTGTAGTCCTTAGCTGTGTGAGACTCTCTGACGTTGAGACGCTGATGCAGATATCCCACATCAGATGGACTAGGCATGTTGTTTACATGTCAGTTGAGCCCCTCCATAAGCAACTGTTGTACTGTGAGCTCAGGACAGGGCAGCTCTCGCCAGATGCACAGAAGAAACGATGCAAAGACGCTCTTTGAATAGTTTCTCTATCGATATCGATGTCTGGAAGCTGCATGCTCCTAACCGCTCAGCCTGGCGCATTGTCATCACCCATGACGCTCACACCGCTGAGCAGAGGGCCATTATGGAGGCCCAGGAGATGCGAGGTTCACGGAAGGACATTCTACTGAAGCTGTTCACGTGTGCCCTACGTGCGGTAGAATTTGTCACGTTTAGATCTCACTGTACCGTCGTATGTGGATATATGTCAATAAACATGACTGATGCTGTCGCCATCTTTGCGTGTGATGGAGAACTAACTAATAGTACTATAATATTTACGAGAAATTTCACAAGAATGAATATGTACACAAAATGTAATATTATGGCACAAAATACGAGATTATCCACAATAACAAATATGAAAATATACTCTAATAATGCTGCAAAATATACGAGAAATTCCACAAGAACTAATATTTATTCAAAATGTGATATTATGGCATCTCCGACTAAAGAAAGTTCTGAAAAGAGAGATAACTCGCCTAGGATTTGACTTGGAGAAGCTGAAGTGCCCGGATGTAGTGGAGACCTTTGGTGCGGTGTTGGGAGGACGTTTCGCACCTCTATTGGTTCTAAACGAGGAGGCAGAAATTGAGACGATAACTGAAGCCTTGAATTCAGCTTTACTCGACACGGCATCTGAGGTGCTAGGTAGGTGCAGGGTTAAGAAGAAAGCATGGATCACGAGTGAAATACTGGACTTATGTGACAAGAGACGACGATTGGAGGGAGCGAAGAATACACTAGATGGGATTCAGCGATACAGAGATATAAATAAATCCATAAAGACCAAGATGAAACAGTCCAAGATGGATTGGATAACGGCTCAGTGCGCAGCTATCGAACGAAATCTGGGACGAAATGATGCCAAGGGAGCATATAAATTAGTCAAGGACTTAGTAAGACCTGTCCAAAGTCGAAATACGACGATTCAGGACAAGAGTGGGAAATGTCTCACAGAAGCTCAAGACATTCGTGAGCGCTGAACAGAGTACTGTTCGGAGCTATATAAGCAGGAAGATCGAGGTGACCCAAGAATTGCAATGTCTCCTGAAGTGAGTCTGATAGAGGAAAACTAAACGATAACAAGGGAAGAAGTATATGAAGCCGTGAAAATGCTGAAGAGAGGGAAGGCTGTCGGTGTGAATAATATTCCAGCAGAGCTCCTGCAAGCTGGAGGTGAGGCGACAATAACTACCCTGACTTACATCTGCAATAGAATTTGGCAGACAGGAGTGTGGCCCACCTGCTGGACAAAATCAGTCATTATACCACTGCCTAAATCGGAAAACCTAAATGTGTGTCAGAACTATCGAACAATCAGTCTGATAAGTCATCGAAGTAAAGTTCTCTTGAGGATACTACTTAACAGACTGAATCCTCAGGCGGAGAGTATCATTGCCGAAGAACAAGCGGGCTTTCGAGCGGGAAGGAGTACCATCGAGCAAATATTTAATCTTCGTCTACTGAATGAGAAGTACTCAGAGTATCATCAACCACTCTACCATGCCTTCATTGACTTTCGAAAGGCGTTTGACAGAGTGTGGCATGCGGCGCTATGGTCAAGAATGAGGCATTATAAGTTCAACAGTGATATTATGAAGGTAATTGCAAATCTTTATCAGCAGGCGACCAGCGCTGTATCAGTAGAGGGAACGCTAGGCGATTGGTTCCGTACGACGGTGGGTGTGAGACAGGGTTGTATACTCTCCCCCACACTCTTCAATATCTTCTTGGAGAGAATAATGGAGACGACCTTAAAAGGACATGTTGGCACGGTTAAAATAGGTGACAGGCTAATCACAAACTTCCGCTTTGCTGATGAGATTGATGTATTGGCAGGCACAGAAAGGGAACTCCAGGAGTTGATTGGTAGATTGGACAGAACGGCCCTGAGTTTTGGTATGGAAATAAATGCTGATAAAACAAAACTCATGACCAATAACGTTGCAGGGTTTCAATCTGTCATAGAGGCAAATGGGCAGGTACTTGAGGTAGTGAAAAGTTTCAAATATCTTGGATCGTTGATCAGCGAAGAGCGTTCGAAGCCAGAGGTAATTGCAAGAATAGCACAAACAACAGCGGCGCTGACTAGGCTGCAACCTATTTGGCGAGACAAGCGCCTCGCCATCGGCATAAAAGTCAGACTTCTGCGCTCTTTGGTGCTGTCAATATTTCTGTATGTCTGCGAGACCTGGACCATTACAGCAGATATCCAGGGCAGAATACGTGCAATGGAAATGCGGTGCTATAGAAAACTCCTAAATGTTACATATAAAGATCGTGTCACAAACGTAGACATCCGTCAGAGAGTTGAAGACGCTATTGGTCCTTTTGAAGATCGGTTCACAACTATCAAAAGACGAAAGATGGCCTGGTGCGGGCACGTCGCGAGGTCAAACGGAATTCCCAACTCGATACTCTTTGGATCCGTACCGGGTCAGAGAGGGCGAGGACGTCCAAGGAAGAGATGAGTGGACAACATCACTGAGTGGTCAGGCCTTCGTCCCGGTGAGATACGTCAGGCAGCGACAGACAGAGAGAGCTGGCGTGGGTTTTTCATGTCTTCATGTGTGCCCCAACGACCTGATGGGTTACGGGATGAACTGAACTGAACTGATATTATGGCACACAATACGATAAATTCCACAAGAACTAATACACAAAATGGGATGTTATGGCACACAATACGAGATATTCTACAAACATACATGATCTGCACATACACAGCGAATCCTCATCATCATGTAGCATGTTCTTTATAGAACGTCGCTCCCATCATAGCCTGTCTGAAAGAAACTCTATCCTTGGCCAAAACTGCAGCCTCCGTCACAGTCCTGCCATTGCATTCTTGGGTATCTTGGTGACATTGTATTCTTTGTCTTCTCCTGACTCTTTTGTTGGGCACCATACCTTCCGTCACTGTTCTCTCGAGACCGTTGTATCTCTTGATGTAACCAAAGTATTTCAAATGAATGGTCAAAATGGAATTGATAAACCAGTTCACCTTTATGTTTAACTCTTGCAGAATGTTCATATTTGTCGTTTTTCTCCGTCCTGGATATTCTGAGGATCTTTCTGTAACTTTTTGACTCGAACAACTCGATTCTCTTTCTAGAAGTTTTGGTAATCGTCCACGATTCGCGGACATATGCTGTCATAGGAAAAACACAGCACTATTCACTGAAGTGCAAAATTACAGGTTTTTGTAGGTTACAGATACAGTGCTAAGATGAACACAAGAATGAAACCAACTTAAAATCTAACGGTCTTCATGAGTGGCAAGCAGGCAATTCAAATTTGAGCAACCACATCATAGACTTTGATAAAGATACATCAACGATGCATCATCATCTTCTGGCTGATCGGCTCTAAGTCTGGTTGTAAGGTTGTCTAATCGTGTTTTTCCTTTTGGCTCTACCCTCTGAGTGATCAGTTCTAAGTCTGGTTGTGTGGTTGTCTGAGCATGTCTTTCCACTGGTTGATCAGACCTATGACTCGTTGTAACGCTGTCTAAACATGTCTTTCCATTTGATCCTATCCTCTGCAGCGTTTTCCATTTAACACAATTGTCTGCAGCTCTATCCACTTCACCCCATCCCCTGCAGCTCTCTTCATTTAAGCATAGGTTCGTACTTTAATGTCTTTGCTTGCGTGAGATGTAAACGTGAGTCTTGGTCATCATTTCCTCTAGATCTTGCCTTCTAGTTTCTTCTGTAGAAGACCTTCATGCCACATATTGAGTCACAGTCAAATCAATCTTCGCGTCTGTTTCATTTTCAATTTGTATCGTTCTGCGCCTACCTCAGCTAGAACATTATCACTGGTTATTTTTTCTGCACATTTCACTATTTGGATTATACGAAATACTTTCAAGCTTCTCAAATCTTTCTTTGTCAGAGTCCATGTTTAAGCCCCATTTAGAGGAATGTCCCATATAGGGGTACTGATTATTCTTTGCCTCTGTTCTATCTTTGTATTTCTTGAGGTTAGCAATTTCTGTATTTCTCTGAAGGCTTATTTTGCCAAAGCAATCTTTGTGTTTAGTTTCACATACGAGGCGTGTTCAAATGAAACCGGACCAAACTGTAACAAGTGAAGATACGTACCATGCGCTTGTTGACCTCCCTTCTGATGGAAACAGCACATACCAACAGTCGAGTTTGCCAAATTTCATTATCATCCGACTTATAGTTTCCTCAGCAGACCATAGCAAACATGACGGATGTGAAACGGAATCCATTCGGAGTTGATAAGCGAGCGGTGATTCGCTTGTATTTACAATCGTTTTCTGTGATGGTTTCTTTAAATATGTAAACTTTGTACTTATTTGACTATTTCTCCATTTGATGATTAAATTCAGTTGTCTAATTAGTTAGCATATTACCACAGTCTTTGTAATCAATGTGTTTATTTTTATGCCAAACTCTTTGCTTGTACTGTAAATTGTGGGAAAATGTATATCAACATGTAAATTAGTATGAAAAACTACTTAGATCGAATCATGATTTGTGTAGTCTTCAATTGTAAGAACACAAGTAGACTAGGCGAGAAACGGAAGTAGCGGTCCAGAAAAGTATACGAAGTGAGAAAAAGTAAGAGAAGGCCAGGTAAGCCGCTATTAACCAAACAGGAATTCACAAAAAATTTTTTCTGGTGCATTAAACAATGAGGTGTAAGGGATGGACAGTAAAAATAATGAACGTATGTTAAATAAATATGTCATTATTGTAACGCTCCTCGCTAAACTAAAAACCACAGTTCTCCACAGTGCAAATAACAATAACAAATTATCAGTATAGAAAAGGAACAAGATTTCTTGAGATCTTATAATCTTATAATCAGATACTGATACAATCGGTTTGAAGCAGACACAATACGTTCAAATTGATCTTCTAAGAAAGGTTAGTAGCGCGTTCGTTTATCACAGGGAAGCTTGTTACTCTCCAACTAACCCGTCTGTATTTGGTACTCATGGCATGATTGGCCATGTTCAGATAATGGAAGGCGTCAATGAATTCACATACCTAAGGAGTTCTTTTTCAACCGATGGACGAAGTGCGCCTGTCATGTTAAGGCTTTATGCCTCCGCTATGAACGCTCTTCGCCGGGTATGGAATAATTGCAGACTCTCTCTCGGATAAAAAAAAAACTAATCTGTCAGACGTGTGTGATTCCTGTCCTCCTGTATGGTTCAGAGACTTGGACTCTATTTAAACATGACAAATCAAAACTCGATGCCTTTCACATGCACAACCCTCGTCGCATCTTCAGTTTCCGGGGGTTTGATTTTGTCCGTAATGTCAAGGTCTCTGCAAAGACGAGTCTTCCCTCTATCGTGATACCTCTGTACCGCCGTCGCTTGTCTGTGTTTGGTCATGTGGTTTGATTGGACCAGGAAGTTCCGACTCACCAAATCCTGTTCAAGTTAGTTATGTGTAACAACGGTCTCCCATCGGCCGGCTGGAGGTGTGGGAGGGACCGCCCCCGTTCTACATGGTACCTTAAAATTGCAGTCTCTCCTTCAGCATCGGACGAGGTTTGGTTGCAAATCTCAGTAGTTGGACATTGTAGTGGCCGATCGACGAAATAGGCCTTATATGACCAGGAGAACAGTAATATTACTACGGAAAAAAATAAAATGAAACAACGAAAAAAATTGGCTACTCCATCTCATGAAACATGTGAGCCCTTGTAAACGTCTATAACACTTCATCACTTAACGCAATGTTTGCATTGGGAGAACCTTAAATTCATATCCACGTTAAGAAAATTTCTTAATATTATGTCTTACCGCTATGGTTTGCACACGATGATGGTGAAAAAATACTTCTAAAGATGTCCCAAATGAGATCAAAGGGGAAAGAGTACACGCGTCCATGTGCCAGATATGTTGAAGCTGGAGGAATAGCATACGGCAGAAAGGTAAACAAACTCAAGTTAGCGCAAGGGACGTAGTTCTGTAGATATGGGGGTTCTCAAAGCGTTTTCCGCTGACCCTTAAATGTTCTCGAAAATTCTGTATGGATTGGTCGGGATATCGTGATTGAATCGAATAAAGTAATGGTGAAGGTCGTGTCGTCAGAAACACTGCTGTTAGGGATGGATTGTCAGAGATTTCACTGCGAGGTCACAGCTTGTTGGTATGAAGTGTGATAATCAATTCCCTGCCTCGATGTCTTTGTGTTCTAACAGTAAGCAAGATGCCAATTTACAACTGCAGCGGCTGGATCGTGTAAGTAATGTTGTTGTGAAAGGGAAGTGATCTATCACTACGCGATAAAATGTAAGCAGGAAATACGTAGGATGTCAGGAAGTGTGACATGATCTGATATGTGACAACTGAAAAAATGCAGCTTGTAGTTTCTAAATGATTCATTAGGGGGCAGAAACATCCAACTTTATCATTACTGTAAGTAGCGGCAGATAGACTTGTCATCCACAGAGCTATAAAGAAGCAAAGGCACTTTTCAACGATCGATGAGAATAAAAGGGATAGGATACAAGTCATCAAATGAAAGCATTGGCAAACTTGGCAGAGATGGACAGACAAAGATCTTGAAACTAAGAACGGGACATTGTAGACTCAAGGTCCACCTCTACAGACTTGGTTTCAGAGACACCGCCACGTGCAATTGTGGAACACTCAAGCAAACACCAGAACATGCCTTGCAGGACTGCCTCACTTATACAGACCACAGGGAATCAGTCTGGCCAGGGTTAGCGATCCTGCTCGGAAAACTAGGGCGGACCGACGAAGACCTGAAACGCACAGTCTATTTTGTGAACCTCACCAGACAATAAGGATAGCATTAGTTGTTCAAAGAATAATAATAATAAGACGGCAGGTACCAGACGCTTATTTGTTTGTTTGTTGCGTTCGCCTTATTTATCTATTCCCCAAGGAGGTGTGCGTTGCATTGTGGTTTCTTATTTTTCACCTGTCGGTCCAGTGCATCCGATTTCAGACTGCATTTTATGTAAGGGTCCTCTTCCTCCTGCATTTTCTAAGGGTTTGCTTCCCCGGGATAACGGCCAGTGCTGTCACGGGGATCGAACCCAGCAACTTCGGGTCGTGAGGCGTGTCACTTAACCACTAGCCCACACCGTTCCCTTAGCAGACGCTTGATATCGTATGCACGTGCGCAATCTAGATAAAAATTACGTCCGGGGTCACAATGTACAATCAATCAACATCGTTCTGTTGCAAGTTTTTTTATGAGGATGGTGGACGGGGTGGCTGTGGAGGAAGTGAGGGGGGGGGCATGGAGGTAGGGGATGGACGGATGGTAGCAAGAGTATATGTTGTAAAGAATATTCATCATAAAATGTTTCCCTTTTACGGTGAGAAGTGTTTGTTGTGTAAATTTGTGGATAGTTGGGTCGTTACATTTTCGAAAGGACGCTCAAAAGTTGCAGATTAAGCCTGACCTGGTCGTCCTGTTAAGATTACAGCAAGGGGACGGCGTGGCCTAGTGGTTAAGTGACACGGCTCACAACCAGAAGGTGCTAGGTTCGATCCCCATCACAACACCGACCGTTACCCCGGGGAAGCAAACCCTTAGAAAATGCAGGAGGAAGTAGACCCTTACATAAAATGCATGCTGAAGTCCGATGCACTGGGCCTACAGGCGCAAAATAAAAACCACAGTGCAACGCACACCGCCTTGGGGATTAGAGAAATAAAACGAACGCAAAAAAAAAGAAAAAAAAAAAGGTTACAGCAGAAGCATATATGTGACAGGGGAGGGAGCTGATTCGAACTGTGATGTAGCCCTTGGACATCATGACAGTCGAGTGATAATAGACAGTGTATCAATTGCAAAATTGTGTTCGCATGGTGTAGCATACAACACAGTGCATGATCGATTGATATTCTGGAAAGTGCTCACTGTGGATACCAAGAAGTGACTTAGTCGACCTGTACTTTTACATGGGTGGATGCTCCTGTTCAGTTCCCAGCTACATAGCGTGCTGGATGTAACCGGTGAAGGATTTCCTGCTTAGCGGGCTAGGCTTGAGCAGCTTATTATTCCGCGCGGTTGGGACGTATCGTGGAGGGTGGTTTACAGATGTGCGAGTCCATCTTAATAGACTCAAACACTAGAGCCAAGTGGACCAGCAGTCTGTTAGGCGTCATCTATACTGCACCTAACGAGTCACCTAATCATAGCCAGCGTTATGCCATGCGGCAATTTGTTTCATTTATTACGACATGAACTCTGTGGCGCAGTGGTTTTATTCTGGTAATTATTATACGCAAAGACCCCGGCGAACCACTCTGGGGGACACAACTGACAACTGACTGAAGTACGCAAAATGAATGGGTCTATTCTTTCTCTGATAAAGTGATGGACAAGGGAATCAATGTTGGGAAAATTATGTAGAAAAATAAAGGACAATTTAAGTGCAAAAATAAATGGTTTTTGAGTTCGTATCTCATTTAGTTTTGAATTTTTTTTATAGTCGTATGTGATCTATTTATTGACTCGTCGTCGTACACTAAATAAAATCAGCGAAATGAAAATAAACATGTATCAGTGAAACACAACGTGTGGAGAAAACACTGACGTTAGGTAGAACACACATTAAGGATACCTGTTTAAAGCATTTCAAGATAGTCTGTTATGGAATCTTCGGTGCAAGAGAAGTAGTGGCAGACCAACATACACAAGTAGAAGAGAGCTTAGGAAAAATATAAAGGGAAAAAAAGAAGACATGGATCGAACTTAACGGGATGGCCTAGGACAGGAGAACACCCATGTGACCTATACTACATAGGGATCAGAGAGATTTTGATTGATTTAATGATCGGTTGCATCAAAAGATTATACCTATTATTATATTGACACCTCATAGATCATTCTAGTGTACGTAGATCTGAAGGGATTTTCCGTTACACTTTTTTTATAGGGCTGTTCCGTAACGCAAAGGTTGAGAATGGCAGACGTATGTTTATACTGCGTTCACCGTCTCTGGTCGCGTTATGTGTCTAAACACGGAAGGCTGCCATCGACTTCCAAGGCCAGAAACCTGCAAAGATCAGACACATAACTCACGAACACAAGATGACACTGTGTAAGCACTTGAGTTGTATAATCAAAGATATGATACCCTGCAAAGGAAATATATATACACGTTTGTCTCTATTTCGTTCCTCACAGAGCATAGGATCACCACCATAGCTGGCACCTTAACTTAACTTAACACCTTCACACTGGTTTAGAAGACAATGCAGAGTCTATATACAACCAGTTTATTTTACATTCACTTGACCTCACATTAACTATGCACATTCGATCTATTTCTGAATGCATTAATTTATTCTGTTTAAACTATTTCCTGTGGCATTCTACCTATTCACCACTCCAGTTGAAATAAAATATATCTTGGTATCCAATCTGGACCTTTCGTTACTTAATTGGAAGCTGTGCCCTCTATTGTCTAATTTATCCTTTCCGTTGATTATCTTTTAAATCTGTATTAAATCACCTCGAATTCTTCTCTTTTCTAGACACAGTAGGCGGGTTTTTCTGAGTCTTTCATCATTACTTTTATTTCGGGATTTTACTATCACTTTTGTCGCTCTCGGTTGTACCTCTTCCAGCATGTTTATATCACCTCTACGATAAGGACTCAACACCTGTACACATTACTCCAATCTAGGTCTAACTAATGCTTTGAATAGTTTGGCTATCACTTACATGCTCCTACGTATTTTTATCATTGCATCTGCTTTTGTCACTCCTACCTAGACTTGCTCACTCACCTTATCTGTATGATCTATTATAACCCCTAGGTCCCTTTCCTATTATATCTTTGTAATATTGTTCTCACCAATTCTGTAATTATGTTCCAAATTGGATCTACTCATGTGGATAAACTGTGCATTTATCTACATTAAACTGCATTTGCCAGCTCTCAGATCATTCCCGAAATGTATATCAATCCTACCTCAATATATCCACCTCGCTTTAGATGAGACACCTCTGCATAGTTTAGTGTCATCCACGAATTCTGAAATCATGGATTCAATATCATTGTCCAAATCGTTGACATATATATCAAAGATACCTTGCTTAATCCTCCGCCAAAGCTCTTTGTGTGCTTGAGCGGTAGTGGTTTCTGCAGCAATTGATATTACGAAATGAGGTTCTCTTGTCCATGCACTACCCTCATTAGTCGCATTTTTCGGACACATGCTTAGGTGGTTACAGTGGGTCGTTTATTCGCTCCCATCCTGTTTGATCATAAATCAGAAACTAATAGAGCATTTTTACGGTACTTGAAGTACGCAGTTCTTTACCCGCTTATTTCTAATCCGCAGGGAAGTGGGTTATTCTCTTTGTTACTACTGTATTATAATTTGATATGAGGGATACTTTTTCTTCTTCGTACGCAGTCAGACAGTAACCATTATTTTTTCGAAAAAAGCGGCGGTCATCCTGAGGCTGTCGCCACTGCCATAAAGCTTGTCTTGCAGTTCCACTGGTGATGGCCACATCTGCTCTCTCTGATCCTCGTATGTCGGAAAGTTCTGCAGCAGATGTTCAGCGGTCATTTTACCGGTACCGCACGGGCATTCGTCGGTACCACATATCTTCACTTTGTTGAATAGGTGGTATCTCAGTCTATTGTGGCCAGTGCGAAGTCTGAAGACAACGACCTGCTCTCTTCTGTTCAACTGGTAATAGGCATCGTTTTTGGTGTATCCAGTATGTTCGGTTTCCCATTTGGTCATGTATCTGGCTTTGATAAGCTGTTTTGACTCTTCGTACGTCATACTAGTATCTGTTTGTGGTAGTCTTGCACCTTCTTTTGCCAGTCTGTCTGCCTCCTCGTTGCCTTGGATGTTGCAGTGTGATGGGACCCAATGTACCACTACCCTTTTTGGTGCGGACTGCTGGCACAGTTTGCAGAGTGCTGCTCTTAAGTCATTAAGCTCAGTGTTTTTCTGGCTTTTTAGCGCTGTGACTACGGCGAGAGCATCTGTAAGCAGGACTATATGGCTTTCATTTTCTTTATTCGTCACCATTTCTTCCACTGCCGCCCTCAGTGCCTCTGCCTCCGCTCTGAAATTGCTTGTATACTTACCAGTAGCGAATGACAGTGTTATTTTTCTGCCATTTGGTAGGTTCAGGAATGCTCCTGCCCATCCGTTCTGTGTAGTGTTTGTTACAGAACCGTCGGTGTATGCATGGGTCCAGTCCATGATTGGGTAGTTTTTCGATGTAAAGCTTAGGGTAGTGTCTCTCCTTTCTTTTTCAGTCTGGCAGTTTTTTGTTTCCAATACCTGGTATATTTTCTACCACCTCTGGGAATATATCCTGCCTCCAGGTAGGTTTTCGTACAGCAGTGATGGGTTTTGGTGTTGTTAGTGCGTTTATGGGATCTTCGTGCATCTTTGCTTTGGCTTTTTCGGCAAAGTTTCTCCGCTTTAGTTTCCCATTTTCCAAATTGTTTAGTCTCTGGTGGATTGGATGGCTGTCAGTCTCCGGAGTTTCTCTGACTGCAGCTGGGCTCTGCAGTCTCTTCTATCGGTCATGGATTGCAGTTTTGTAATCTTTTCCAGTTCTACAATTGGCGTTGATTTCATGCCACCTGTTATAACTCTCATGGCTTGGTTTTGAAGTTTGCTAACTTTATCATATGAGGGATACAAATACACATTTTTTTTTGCCATATACAGGAAATGCCAAATAGAGGAAAGGCTAGATCGATGGAATGCAAGATATAGAAAATGCCAGATAAACGAAATGCCTAATAGAGGAAATGGCAGATTGAGGTAATGCCCGAAAAAGTAAATGTCAGATAGTGGAAGTCAGATAGAGGAAATGTCAGATATAGTATTCGAGGTAGAGGAAATGTCAAATAGAGGAAATGTCAGATAGAAGGTATGCCAGATTGCAGAAATGTCTGATGGAAGAAATTACAGATAATGTCAGATAGAGGAAATGACAGATAGAGAAAATGACAGATAAAAGGTATGACAGATTGAAGAAGTGACAAATAGGTCAGATAGAGGAAATAACAGAAAAAGGTAAGGTCAGAAAGAGGAAATGCAAGAAAGGGAATGACAGATAGAGGAAATACAGATGTGGTCAGATATAGAAATTGATATATAATGTCAGATGGAGGAAATGACAGATAGAAGAAATGAGAGATAGAAGAAATGACAGATAATGTTAGATATATGAAATGACATAAAATGTCAGATAGAAGAAATGACAGATAGAAGAAATGACAGATAGAAGAAATGACAGATATAAGAAATGACAGATAGAAGAAATGACAGATAGAAGAAATGACAGAAGAAATGACAGATATAAGAAATGACAGATAGAAGAAATGACAGATAGAAGAAATGACAGAAGAAATGACAGATAGAAGAAGGACATATAATGTCAGATAGAAGAAATGACCGATAATGTCAGATAGAGAAAATGACAGATTGAAGAAATGATAGAAAAAAATGAGATAGCGTCAGGTAGAGGAAGTGACAGCTAGAAGAAATGATAGATATTGTCAGATAAAGGAATACCAGATAGAAGAAAATACAGATAATTTCAGATAAAAGGAATACCAGATAGAAGAAATGACAGGTAATGTCAGATAGAGGGAATTCATTATAGAAGAAATGACAGATTGAAGAAATGACAGATAGAAGAAGTGACAGATAATGTCAGATAAAGGGAATACCAGATAGAAGAAATGACAGTGGCAGATAGGGGGAATGCCAGATAGAAGAAATGACAGATAATGTCAGATAGAAGGAATTCCATGTAAAAGAAATGATAGATAATGACAGATAGAAGAAATGACAGCTGGAAGGAGTGACAGATAATATCAGATAGAGGAAATGGCAGACTAAATGCGAGATAGCGAAACGCCTTATAGAAGGCCAGATAGAACGGCCAGATAAAAGAAATGTCAGATAATGTCATACAGAGGAAATCTCTTATAAATAGTTAATAGCAAATAGACAAAAAGCAGATAAAGGAAATGCTAATACCATTATTAGAGTGGTATCAATAAATAGTTTCAGCTGTACGGATGATGTAGTTCTACTATCTGCTCCCCCTTCTGCGTTCGTTCTCAAATTCCCGCTACCATGTCCTGAACAAGGCTTTGCAAGTAGCAGGATGAAGTCCGGCAAATGGAATGCGTTGTGTCGCTAGTTTACAACTTGACTGCGATATTTTCACCTTTTCGGTCCGACACATCCCTCTTCGGCAGAGTTCTACTATCTGAAAGCGAACAAAAGCTGAAAAAATTGATGACTAAAAAAAGAACAAAAGTCAACTATATGGATCCGTTATTAACACTGAGAAACTATGATAAATAGCAGTGGGCGATGAAACACAGGAACAGACCAAATGCTTCTTTTATCTTTGAAAAATAATAACCTATTTTTTTTTTTTTTTTTTTTTTTGCGTTCGCCTTATTTATCTATTCCCCAAGGCGTGTGTGCGTTACACTGTGGTTTTTATTTTGCGCCTGTCGGCCCAGTGCATCCGACTTCAGCATGCATTTTATGTAAGGGTCTGCTTCCTCCTGCATTTTCTAAGGGTTTGCTTCCCCGGGGTAACGGCCGGTGCTGTGATGGGGATCGAACCCAGCACCTTCTGGTTGTGAGCCGTGCCACTTAACCACTAGGCCACGCCGCCCCCCATAACCTAACCTAATATGAAAGATGCGAAATTAAAATACAAGAACCACATTTATTTTCATCAACATGAGTCATACAATGGCAGGCAAATAAATAGCAAACACATTTTAAATGAGATTAGGTTCTATCTAAATTCTTCTTTAATGGGGAAGATAGAAACGAGAGAAAACAAACACACAGTTGAAGAAGAGGATTGATGCTTTTGAAGTGAGGATATGTAGAAAATGGGGCGCATCTCCCGGAAAGAAAAGAAAACAAATAACAGAAGTGTTGAAGGAGGTAAATGTGTATAATAAGAATTGATGAACGAAATCAGAGCTAAGAGTTGATATATTTTGCCCACATTACAAACAAACATAAAGCCTTGATGAAAACAACACTGGAAAGAAAGTTGGAGTGCAAACGGGCCAAATGTAAACATGGCAATAAGACGGAAGACATCATTAACAGTTGGACATGTCTGACAGATTGCGCCACCAAAACAAGCCGCAGCCGACGTTCAATGTTTAGATTGGTTTTGATCTGACCGGAACTGATATATATTAAAAATATTTATAAAAACAATGGGAGATCAGAATGTAATGCACTACACCATTTTTTTTCTTCAGAAACTGTTTATTAAAAATGCAAGCCATTTTTACACTATGTAGAAGGATATGTTCTGTAAACATATTTATTACTCAATATTATCCTCATGAACTTGTACGGCTATATGCCAGCGCATGTATGCATTACCCATATCTGCCATGTTTGTCTGTTGATGTCATTTTTTGGCTTGTATCGATGGTATTCTTTGTGCTGGTCTCTCCATTCAGTCCTCATAGATCATCTGTCCTACTTTATAGCTTTGATGATGGCGAGCCTGCATGCCGCCACTTTGGCTTTTGTCAGCTCGTCTGCTTTATCGTTTCTAAGGATCCCACAGTGGGCCGCAATACACTGTACGACTAGATCTCTATTTTTTGGAGGTTGTTATTTAAATCCTGTAGATTTTAAGCGTCCACTGGATTCAAGAGAGGTGAAATATGCGCTGTCTTGGACGATTAACTAAGAATTCTCGTGCACATACGATGCACGTAAAATGGTCTTTGGCAGTTGAGAAATAAAAACAAAACAGACTGTTAGACGCTGGTAAACATTCTAAAAGTAAAATCTTTCACACTAGTAACTTGTAAGAAGGAACCTCACATTAACGAACAGAGACAACAGACAAATCACCTGTTTGTCTTTACACTTGATTGCAAGTATGTGCAAAAGGACTTCTACAGAAAATAAGTTGCAGAGCAGAGACTAAGAGAAAGCGAGTGAGAGAGCGAGAGAGAGAGAGAGAGAGAGAGAGAGATCTAGCGAGAGAGATGCAAGAGCCTGGGTACCTATGAGTCTGCTCAGCATTAAATGTGTTGATTATGTATAACGTCATTTAGACACGTAGGTCATAGCTCTCTTTGGAGGATCAATGACATACAAGTAATAAGGATTGATAAAGATTGGAAACCGAAAACGGAGAGAGAGATTGAGATAAAGAGAGATTTAGACAAAAAAGAGAAATTGAGATATTGAGAGAGATTGAAAGAGAGAGAGAGAGAGGTTGAGAGAGAGATTGAGATAGATTGAGAGAGATTGAGAGAGAGATTGAGACAAAGAGAGATATTTAGACAAAAAAGAGAAATTGAGAGAGATTAAGAAAAAGAGAGAGGTTGAGAGAGATTGAGAGTAATTGAGAGAGATTGGATGAGAGATTGAAAAAGATTGAGAAAAAGATTGAGAGAGATTGAGAGAGTGTGAAACAGACTGAAAGAGATTGAGAGATATTGGGAGAGCGATTGAGAGAGCGATTGAGAGAGATTGGGAGAGAGATTGAGAGAGCGATTGAGAGAGATTGGGAAAGCGATTGAGAGAGAGATTGTAGAGAGATTGAAAGAGATTGAGAGATTGGGATAGATTGAGAGAGATTGAGAGAGAGATTGAGAGAGAGATTGGGAAAGCGATTGAGAGAGAGATTGAGAGAGATTGAGAGATTGGGAGAGATTGAGAGATATTGGGAGAGAGATTGAGAAAAAAAAAGAGATGAGAGATTGAGAGAGAGATTGAGAAAGATTGAGAGAGAGATTGAGAGAGAGATTGAGAGAGATTGAGAGATTGGGATAGATTGAGAGAGATTGGGAGAGAGAGTGAGAGAGAGATTGAGAGAGAGATTGAGAGAGATTGAGAGATTGGGAGAGATTGAGAGAGATTTAGAGAGAAATTGAGGGAGAGATTGGGAGAGAGATTAAGAAAAAGAAAGAGATGAGAGATTGAGAGAGATTGAGAGAGATTGAGAGAGAGATTGAGAGAGAGATTGAGAGAGATTGAGAGATTGGGAGAGATTGAGAGAGATTGGGAGAGAGATTGAGAGAGAGATTTAGAGAGAAATTGAGGGAGAGATTGGAAGAGAGATTGAGAAAAAGAAAGAGATGAGAGATTGAGAGAGATTGAGAGAGATTGAGAGAGATTGAGAGAGAGATTGAGGGAGAGATTGAGAGAGAGATTGAGAAAAAGAAAGAGATGAGAGATTGAGAGAGAGATTGAGAGAGATTGAGAGAGAGATTGAGAGAGAGATTGAGAGAGATTGACAGAGAGAGAGAGAGTTTGAGAATGATTGAAAGAGCGAGAAAGAGAGAGAGAAAGTTGAAAGTGCATGAGTACCTATGTGTCTGCCCAGCAATAAGTGATGTCGATTTTGCATAACGTAATAGATTTATGGAGGAACAATGACAGAAAAGTAATGACGACTAAGAAAGAGAAAGATTGGTAAACAGAGAGGGAGAGAGCGAGAGAGAGACAGATAGAGGGAAAGAAAGATAACAGAGAGAGAGAGAGAGAGAGCATTTGTCAGTAGGATTGTTCTATATCTGATCTATTACAAAAAACACCAAAGGCAAACAAAATTAGTCAGCAGGCAGCTCACAAATGCGGATAACATGAACAAAAGCGAGCAAACAGAGAAACAATACACACAGCATGGATAAAAAGGTCCATGACAAAAGATAAATAACGCAGATAATCGGAGAAAAAGAAAAGGAAAATAAGCCGCACAACAGGAACAAGTGTCCAAGATGTGTCGCACTTTTCCCAAATCGATTTGACGATCCCGGGAAACAGAACAAAACCAGGATCAACTTTATGGTCTGACAGAAAATCAATGGCGCATAAATATGCTTCTTACCTTGGTATTCATCGCCACGCCTATTTATGTTTGAACAATTTATGTCGTAATCGGCGGTCTTCTGTATTTGGCTTGATTATGTCACTGACATGTTAAATGTTGTTATGAGGAGCCGTGTCGACATGGAGGTTAGATTGGTTACTCACAAACAGAAACAGATACTAGTATGACGTACGAAGAGTCAAAACGGCTTATCAAAGCCAGATACATGACCAAATGGGAAACCGAACATACTGGTTACACCAAAAACGATGCCTATTACCAGTTGAACCGAAGAGAGCAGATCGTTGTCTTCAGACTTCGCACCGGCCACAATAGACTGAGGTACCACCTATTCAACAAATTGAAGATAGGTGGTACCGACGAATGCCCGTGCGGTACCGGTAAAATGACCGCTGAACATCTGCTGCAGAACTGCCCGACATACGAGGATCAGAGAGAGCAGATGTGGCCATCACCAGTGGAACTGCAAGACAAGCTCTATGGCAGTGGCGACAGCCTCAGGATGACCGCCGCTTTTTTCGAAAAAATAATGGTTACTGTCTGACTGCGTACGAAGAAGAAGAAGAAGAAGAAGAAGATTGGTTACTAAAAGATCTCTATGTCTGATCAAGATGCTGAGCAGTGCGTGGGGTGCAGCTGTCAGTTACCCGTTCTCCATACTACATCCGGCTACTTCCAAAGCCATTTTCATGGCTTAGTATTGAGAGTTTGAGAACAAATGCCACACGAGACGATGAACATCTGTTTGTGTGAAAGAGACAATAATATGACCCATGTAGCAGAAAATAAGGAAGGATCCCGTTAACACGCCAATGTGGCATATTGAGATTGTGGTGTTAGGCCTATATTTTTCTTGACCAAAGGCACGCTAGTGGTCATGTGGTCAACATTAGGTCGGACGCCTTTACTTTCATAGATTATTCTGGTGATCAATTTTTGAGGCTGGGTCGAGCTCAGGAGCCGTTTAGCAATCGGAAAAATCTCACACCAACTGGGGACAAAACCCAAATCGCTTAGGTCACTATCCGCTGCACTACATCGGCTAACAAAAGGGGAATGTCATAAAAGGAAATGAGCAGGGTCTTATAATTACTCTAGGATTGAAGACTCTCAAACAAATCGTTCTGCTCAAAGCAAACAATTTAAGACATTACCAGCTCCAGAAATAGTTGCCATTAGAATGAATACATTATTGTAATTAATAATTAATCAATTAACTTTTGCATATTTCCTTATTTTTATTGCGGTCATAATATGTTATACAGAAATATTGTGTAGACTGCACTGATTTATCAAAGTAGAAGTTTAATATGTTATACAGAAATATTGTGTAGACTGCACTGATTTATCAAAGTAGAAGTTTAATATATTATACAGAAATATTGTGTAGACTGCACTGATTTATCAAAGTAGAAGTTTAATATATTATACAGAAATATTGTGTAGACTGCACTGATTTATCAAAGTAGAAGTTTAATATATTATACAGAAATATTGTGTAGACTGCACTGATTTATCAAAGTAGAAGTTTAATATGTTATACAGAAATATTGTGTAGACTGCACTGATTTATCAAAGTAGAAATTTCTCTTTGTAGTTTCCACATGGACCATTCTTGTCGTTTATACACACATGACATTGTATAGTACTTCTGCTAATTGATATTAGATTCAGAGCAAAACGCGTTTCTTCCTTTTTTTAGGGGCATGAATCATTTGTTTTCCTTATAGATGTTCTTTACTTTTTACAATAATAACTGTCGGTCGTTGTCGATGATTACCCACGATATGACCTTTGTCACAGCTTATCCTGATGGATGTGGGTGTTAATGGGATGGAAAAGGTCAATGCGGGCACGAAGATTGGTTGCATGATGGGCACACGAGGCCTGCAGAAGGTATTGATAATTTCGCTGTTTGTGATTTCCGTGTCTCGCGTCTGATCTGGACTTTCACAACACGGTGTCTTTGCTGGCAGTTACGCTCGTTTTGACTGCGCATCTACAGTCAGATTTCTAGTATACAGTCCAGCTCTTGCAGGCGTAGAAAAGGATTGGAATGATATAGGAACGTCAGACATTTAGTCTGGTATTGACGCTGATGCCACAACGTTCCCACTTCCTCGAGCGCGTTATACCAAAGGCTATGCCGGCCCTTGCTATTCTGTTACCACCTCATCATTGAAGCTCATAGATCTCGACAATATGTTACTCAGATACGTGAATTTAGCAACGTCTGCACACTGTCTGTAGTCTTTGATGTTGTATATGGGTATGGATGGTTCTAGTTCAACAAAAACGAAATATTGAATACATTCAACAAATGTTAAGGCAAAAGGTCGAAGAAAACCACGCAGATATCTCAAAACAACTTAATCATTAAAGTGGTGGAGTCTCAAAGAGCAATCACACAAGCGGCACGAGACATAAGAAGCAAGATCACGTAATCTTTTGTTTAAGACTATACAAGAATCATGGGTGATATTGCAGCAAAAGATACAAATAACCATTAGCGATTTATACACATATCTATTTAAGTCACACCCCTCTTCACCCCCCCCCCCCCCCGCCCACTCCGTAAAATGAAAGGGCGGCTCCCTCTGCTTTACTCCCACCTTTCCTCACCTCCAAGATTATAGATGCCGTAGAAAGCATGCCTTGTACAATATCCCCAAGAGGCAGATGTAATTACAAGCGTGCGGCGCGGTCTCCTACTGTATAAGCTAGCCGATATTCCCGATTCCTAGAAACTAGAGAAATTCCATCTACTTGGCACGATCGCAAACGGTACCAATTTCAAACAAGTAAACATGCAAAAACTACGTATTTTGTTACAAGTTTTAATTAATACTCAGACATGTTTTTGGTTTTGGAACTACTGCAATGAACATTTTTTAAATGTTTGGGTTTCTTTTGTGAATTGGTGAATTCACGTTTTGCCAGTCACTATCTATGCTGCTATTAACTTTTGTTTGTTTGTTTTGTTCTGTTTGTTGTTTTCGCCTTATTTTTCTCTATTCCTCAAAGGCTGTGTGCGTTGTACTATGTTTTTGTTTTGCGCCTATCCGGCCCATTACATCCGACTTCGGCATGAATTTTCAAAGGATTTAGTCAGTGGGGTAACGGTCGGTGCTGTGAATGGGAAGCGAATGCAGAACCTTCGAATTGTGAGCCGTGTCCCTAACCACTAGCCCACGCTCTCCCTACTGCTCTTAACAAACGATCTATCCATGGCCGGTGTTAAGCCATTTCGCACAGTTAGTCGCCTCTTACGACATGCTCTCTGTGGGGCAGTGATGCTATTCTTGTCCTTGTCCTACACAGGGACAATGTGGGCTAGTGGTTAAGTGACACGGCTTACAGTCGAAGGTGCTGGGTTCGATCCCCATCATAGCACCGGTCGTTACACCGGGGAAGGAAGCCCTTAGAAAATGCAGGAGGAAGTAGGCTCTTACATAAAATGAAAGCTGAAGTCGGATACACTTGGCCGACAGGCGCAAAATAAAATCCACAGTGCAATGCAAACCGCCTTGGGGATTAGAGAAAAAGGGCGAACGAAAAACAAAAAATTGTCATACACAAAGACCTGGATATTTTAAAAATGTGTTTTTGGTGGTAAACCTTAAATATGAACAGTTGTTGGGAAAATAAAGTAATTTTCAGCGTGGAGACATTTTTCACTTTTATTTTTTGTTATAAACTTCACAATTTTAAACATGTCACTGAACGAGAGACCCGTCTGACACGTATGACTTGATCCACTGATCATTTTGTAAAAAACACCACATATTTTTAAACGTCACATTTCTTGCTTTATATCATCACTGTGTTATTGCCTTGGCAATCGACTCCCACGCTTAACCTAACTTAACTTAACGTCTTTATACTGGTTTATAAAACTATACAGAGTCTGTAAACTTCTTCTTCTTCTGCTTCTTCTTCGTACGCAGTCAGTCAGTAACCATTATTTTTTCGAAAAAAGCGGCGGTCATCCTGAGGCTGTCGACACTGCCATAGAGCTTGTCTTGCAGTTCCACTGGTGATGGCCACATCTGCTCTCTCTGATCCTAGTATGTCGGAAAGTTCTGCAGCAGATGTTCAGCGGTCATTTTACCGGTAGCACACGGGCATTCGTCGGTACCACCTATCTTTAATTTGTTGAATAGGTGGTAGCTCAGTCTACTGTGGCCAGTGCGAAGTCTGAAGACAACGATCTGCTCTCTTCTTTTCAACTGGTAATAGGCATCGTTTTTGGTGTAACCAGTATGTTCGGTTTCCCATTTGGTCATGTATCTGGCTTTGATAAGCCGTTTTGACTCTTCGTACGTCATACTAGTATCTGTTTGTGGTAGTCTTGCACTTTCTTTTGCCAGTCTGTCTGCCTCCTCGTTGCCTTGGATGTTGCAGTGTGATGGGACCCACTGTACCACTACCCTTTTTGGTGCGGACTGCTGGCACAGTTTGCAGAGTGCTGCTCTTAAGTCATTAAGCTCAGTGTTTTTCTGGCGTTTTAGCGCTGTGACTACGGCGAGAGCATCTGTAAGCAAGACCATATGGCTTTCATTTTCTTTGTGTGTCACCATTTCTTCCACTGCCGCCCTCAGTGCCTCTACCTCCGCTCTGAAATTGCTTGTGTACTTACCAGTAGCGAATGACAGTGTTATTTTTCTGCCATTTGGTAGGTTCAGGAATGCTCCTGCCCCTCCGTTCTGTGTAGTGTTTGTTACAGTCTGTAAACAACCAGTGTCATTTACATTTCCTTGCTATAAAAGCTATGCGCATCCAATATATTGTTTAATGCATGATTTGTCCCTGCCTCCACTGCTTCCTATGACACTGCATTCCAAGCATTCACCACTCTCTGACTAAAAAAATATTTCCTAATATCTAATCTGGACCGCCCTTTAGTTAATTTGTAGCTAATTGCCTGGAACTCACTCACGATTCAATCAATGCATGGTCACTTGATTGTGACTGAACTAAGGAAATTTAAAGAAAGGATACTTGTGAGGAAAAATCTTTTAAAAGACCTTTTCAGATCCGACACAAATTTGAAAGATTAACAGGTCGCTCTAGCAGGGGATGTGTACATCATTTCAGTTCTCTAAGTTATGTGAAAGTTGGTTAAAATACAAGAAATAGAAGTTCACGCAAACGGATAACTGTCAAGTTCAATAAAAATGCCTCCTAGCAAGGATTTGCATTACCATCGAAGAAGTTCAATCGGTCGTGCAATGTGGGTTCAGATGAACTTATAGCACCCTGTACCATATAACTACGCGCTGAAATGTGATCATAGCAGCACACGAACACGAGTCATCATGAGTGCTTGCATTCATTGAGAGTTAAAAAGCATCTAATTCAGTCTAACCAAAATTTGTGTAGAAAGCTAAAGTTGAACATGGAGTACAAGAAGAAACTGTAGGAGTTGACATAATGACACGGGAAACGAAAAACCTTTTATTCAACCTGTATGGCCCACCCAACAAAGACCTATCGCTCTCGAGTATGGAAGTCAAGGACTCCAGCTGCCTAGTGGTTGGAGACTTCAACAGTCACTCGGAGAGATGGGGATATTCAGATACAGACAACAGAGGTGATGAAGTTGAAGACTGGGAGATAGACACAAATCTCTATCTTATCAATAGGCCGGACGACAGCCCTATCTTCTATTCTAGAACATGGCATACCGCTTCCACTCCAGACTTGGCCTTCTCCACGGGGGATATTCACCACAAAATAGATCATCAGGTGCTCGACCAACTGGCAGGTAGACCACAGGCCAATTAGGCTAGAAATTGATAAGGAAGTAGACCCCAGGAAATAAAACCGTTACCACGTTGGAACTATAGACGAGCCGAATGGGACAGATTTGCAATGCTGACAGATGGACTGTGTGAAACTATCAACACACGAAATAAAAATATGAAACCGATGGTGGAAAGCCTAAGCAAAGCAATAATGCAAGCAGCCACCGAAACCATCCCAAGAGGGGCAAGGAAAAACTACAAGCCATATTGGAATCGTGAACTGCAGAAAGCGGAGGATGAAGTCTCAAATACTAGGAACATGGCAGAGAGAGAGAGCAATCTATGAAGTAAATATTGCCCTCAAGGCCATCACTGCGAAATTTAAAAAAACACAGAACCAAATAACAAGAGACAGTTGGAAAAAAAACAAAACAGAAAGCCTCCATCTAGATAAAGAAGGGAACAAACTATGAAAATTACTCAGAGCCATGAATGATGAAATACCATCAAATAAACAAATTACCACCAAGCAGGGTGACAACATGCTTACTGGAAAAAAAGCAGCAAACGCCTTTATCGAACATTATGCCAGAGCAAATCACATTGATGTCCCTACAGACAGGCATACAGACATAAGTGAAGAACAAAAGAGCCACAACAACATGAAGATTGCACCAGAGGAGCACATGATGGCAAAACAAACAATGAATGAAATGAATGAGGCCATGATAACTTTAAAGAAAAAGAAATCGCCCGGAAAAGATTGGGTAACAAATGAAATGCTGATGGGGTTGGGCCAAACAGCAAATAGGAAGTTACTGTCAGTCCTGAACCAAAGCAGGAAGAGGGGAATTGTACCGTAGGCATGGAAAGATGCTGTACTTGTACCAGTACCAAAGAAAGAAAAAGATAGAACAGATCCAAATGGATACGCCTATCAGTCTACTGAGCTGTATAGGTAAACTGATGGAGCGTATGATAAACACCAGACTGATGTGGTACCTGGAAGTAAAACACACATTAATTCCTCAGCAAGCAGGATTTAGACAACACAGATCCAC
Source organism: Ariolimax columbianus (assembly GCA_036924085.1). Classification (NCBI taxonomy): domain Eukaryota; kingdom Metazoa; phylum Mollusca; class Gastropoda; order Stylommatophora; family Arionidae; genus Ariolimax; species Ariolimax columbianus. The sequence continues at coordinate 44,009,435 of JAVGWX010000018.1, forward strand.
CGAGGACCAGATCATTCTCATAGCTCAGGAAATAGAAGATGCTTACCAAGAGAAAAAGCATACAGTAGCGATTTATGTGGATTTAGAGAAGGCATTTGACAAGGTGTGGAAAGAGGGACTTAAAGTCAAGCTACGAAAAAGTGAAGTATCTTAAAAAATGTACAGATGGATCAGCCACTACCTCGAAAACAGAACAGCCAGAGTCCAAGTACAAGGGCAGATGAGCAAAAAGGTGGCACTGGAGCAAGGAGTACCCCAAGAGGGAGTACTGTCACCCACACTTTTTCTGGTGTATATAAACAACATCATAGATAATATACCAAGAAGAGTCCCCAGCTCCATGTTTACAGACGATCTGGCTATGTGGACCTCTGAAGACCAGAGAAAGCACATTTGGCTATCACCAGTGCCAACACTAGACAAGCTCTATGTCAGTGTCGACAGCCTCAGGATGACAGCTGCTTTATTCGAACAAATTCAAGTTGACGTCTGACAGCGTACGAAGAAGAAGAAGAAGAAGAATTCACCACTCTCTGACTAAAACAAAAACTTTCCGAATATCTAATCTGTACCTGCCTTTAAATAATTCGTAGCTGTGCGCTCTTGTTCTAGTAGCCAGTTGTGTTTTTAAAAACAAGGTAAAGTCTAATTTATCCTTTCCTTTCATTATCTTATAATCTTGTATTACGTCACGTCGAATTCTTCTCTGTTCTAGACATATCGTCTATATGATAAGGACTTCACACCTTAACATATCACCACAATTTAGGTCTCATTAATGCTTTATATAGTTTGACTATCGCTTCCTTACACCTTTGTGTAGTTTTTCTTTTTATCATACCTAACATTACATCATCCTTTTCCACTGCTATCTGGACATTACCTGTATGATCTATAATAACACCTAAGATCCTTTCATTTTTCTATTTTCGTAATAATGTTCTCTCCCATCATGTAAATAAATTCGTTACTGGAGCTTACCACGTGAAGATTTGATATACATCTACATTATACTCTATCTGCCAGCTCTCAGACCATTTCTGAATCGTATCTAAATCCGATCTCAACAGATCCACCATTGTCTGAGATGAGACACTGTCACATAGTTTGTGCCATCCGCGAATTTTGCAGTCATGAACCCGCATCGTTTACAAAATCGAATATCTAATCTACAATGTGATTCCATCTCACTCATCTGCATGCATTGAGTCGGAAATGATCCATTGCCATTGGACAAGCGTGGTGTTAGATTAGATCAACGACAACGCAGTTATCTCAGATCTACCGACGACATAGCAATGAGCAAAAAGACATCATTTGAAGCGACATAGATGCTAACATCGTTAGACACTGAGGAGACGAAGATAGACCTCCCTATTATCTAGGGGAAAACCAAAATTACAATGACTGCAAAGTCGGACTTGGCAGAGATGAGCAGACAATTATCTTCAGACTCAGAACGGGACAATGTAGGCTCAGGGCCAACTTCTGCAGAGTGGGTCTCGGAGACACCGCCACGTGCGATTGTGGAGGACCCAAGCAAATACCAGAACATGTCCTGCAGGACTCGGCTGCCCTACTTGAGTAGAAAAGAGAGAGGCTGTCTGAACGGGGTTAGCTACCGTGTTCGAAAGGGTATAGTGGATCGCCGATGACCTGAAACGTGCAGTCTTCTTCGTGAACATCACCAAGCTAGAAGCTTAGCATCATTTGATTGAAGAAGAAGAGGCATAACTTAACCCCTTGCATAAAAGCGGGGCACCACTAAAAAACCTAGAAGAATTAATTTATTTCGAAAGTTTTCTCAATTTTGAAAGTATTAAACTCTAGCTAAATACAATATACGAATTAAAGATAACAAAACAGAAACTATGAGGCTTAAAAGAAAACTTGGACCACTCAACATAAATGTAAATGATATTGCTCTTCAACAGGCCCATGAGTTCAAATATTTTGGCAGTATTTTTTTTTAAGACGGCAGGGAAATCGAGAATAGGCGTCAGAAGGCACCAGAAAGCATCTACGGAAACTCATCAACTGTCACCACTGCTTAGGCACCTGAGCAACAAAGAAATAGCTGATAAACAGTATATTTATGCCGAATCTGTGCTACGAGTACCAAACATGGCCTCTGTCCAGGGCGCGTGAGATCATAATTTTGACGTGTGAAATAAAGAAGGAGGTCATAAGTGTTACCAAGAAAGACAGAATGCGGAACGACGACATTCGTAGTATGGTCGACACATCGTCTTGTGCCAAATACATTTACAGGCAGAAAACACGTTGATTTAATCATCTCATGAGAATGAACCCTCATCAATTTTCACTGATGGTTTACAACGCTGGTAGATCTGGTTATAGGACAAGGGCAATTGTTACCACCTCAGGACAAAGACGTTTCCTGACGCTCTGGCAAAAGATGGCAGGAAAGAGGCACAATTTAATCATCGAGTACCAAACAGAGAAATCAAGAACAGCATCAGAAATCAGTATATACACCAATGGAGAGAAGACAGAAACATAAGCAGTACGCCAGACCCAATTCAGCAACTCAAAAGAAATCAACAAACTACCTTATTTCGTCTGAGAACTGGATAATGCAGACTAATAGAACATCTATACCGACTGAAGATTTCACACACCGATGAGTGCCCATGTGGAACAGGATGTCAGAATCCTGAGCAGATTCTACAGGAATGCCCAATCTATAGGAAAATGAAATGCCATACCTTGCCAGAGGGTGCAGAGGTGAGACAAAAGCTGTGGGGCAGCCGCTCCGACCTGGTGAAGACTACAGACTTCATCACGGCGACTGGTCTGCGGATATAGCATGACCAAAAGATTCTGAACGCAAAGAAGAAATTACTGAAAGTAATACAGGAACATGGTTATAGTTGTTCAACATTACCACAGTACCATTTACATTTACATCATATATAATGAGTTAGGCCAAATTACAATTAGTTTGTACGCTTGCTGAATGTGAAGCCAGTAGCCCATTTAAGAAGTCAATCAAATCCCGTCGCTAATCTCGTCGCACAGGCCAATCCAAACATACCGCCATCATGCACGGTCCTCGGTTGTTCTTTCTATCTTTCCAGGTCTAATAATGTAATCTTAGTTCCTTCTCACATTCTCTTCTTCACGTATTTTGTTTTCTGTCTACCTCTCTTTTTCTTCCATAGATGATTCCATGAAACAGTCTGTCTGGCTACTTGGACGTGCCCTCCGTAGCGCATGTTATATTCATGCCCATTATCTTAACTTAATTTGATGTTCCAGTGGATGTTGTTGGCTCCTTTCTCATAGGTCTTCATTCCCTACCATGTCCCGCCACTTTATGAACATAGGTCTTCATTCCTTACCATGCTACTTTATGCCCATTATCATTCTTAGGCATCTGCTAACCAATAACTGGAGTATTTGTTGTATTGCCTTGACTTTATCCATGTCCCAGGTCCATACAGCAGCACCGACTTGACACTGACGTTGAACATTCTCCACATGTCACTCAGTGTCAGGAATCCTCTCTTGCTCTTTCTATTCTGCTCCTTTCATCAGCATCTGTACCTCCTGATCGGTCAATTATAGTGCCGCCAAAACAGGTAAAGGTATCCACTTCTCCGAACTACTCTACCTCGATGAGGATTTATGTGCTGACAGTGTTGAGTTTAAGGAGCTTGGTTTTCTTCATGTTGATATTCAGTCACAATTTGGCTGATTGTTCGGGTCGTTTCTCATTATGTAGTTTCATAAATATTAATGTTTTTTTTAATCCCATCTGGCAAAGATGGCGCCGTAACTGGCTGCGAGTCTACATTTCTCTACTGTTTTGGATCATTATGGATGCCGCCAGACCACGGATTTGCCTGAAATTCACACTAGTAGACGACTTACACTTGTGTTCACGGAAACATGGTGTTGTTTTCCGTCTGGACTTGTTATTTCGTTCTTTTTTTGTGATTTCTTCCATCCGTTTATCCTGGTCTGGACACCGGCTGAATGGCACTACGCTTATACCTGTGTCGTATTTCACGGGTTAGTTCTGCCGGTTCACCTTCACGAATTTGGCGTGTGGGAAATTTAGATGCTACTATGATGAGCTGAATACAGCTTGGCAGAGAGGCCAGACTTACTCACACGCTGAGTGTTGTCCATGCGACCTCTTGTGGTTATTGAAAGGGCACGACAAACTGCGTTAGATGCCATCGCACCTTTCTACCCTGCTGGTTACGTTACATGTTTACGGAAAGGCTTCGGTGGTAACCCTGAGGCAAAATCTGCATCCTATGCTATCTCCAGTCGTCTCGATGAATGTCTTGCCACTGGCTAAAGGTAGCTTAGGCTCTGTGAGTGAGGTTGATAAAAGGCGCAGTTTCTTCCTCACTTTAATCCAAATCACCGCGCAAGTCACCCATTTCAGCGGTCACAGCAAGAGATACGACTGTCCACACGGTTGAACAAAGAGAGTGGTCTTCATCACTTGTAATGGACAACTATCCCATTGAAATTAGCAAATTCTTATTAGGGTACTATTCTTTGGAACCAACTTTCTATATATTTCTTGTTTAATAACTTCTTTGTCAAAACTAGCAATTTTCGTTTTTCTCCCTCGGTCTCCAATGGTATCTGTAGAAAGACTGCTTGTCCTATCGTCCAGCATAAGAATGACTGATCAATCGTTAATTCCCAGCACTCTTTGTTCTTTTCTCAAGGTTTGAAAAACGAAGATGCGAAACGTGTTCAAATGAAACCGGACCAAACTGGAAAAAGGGAACATATTTACGATGCGCATGATGACGTCACTTCTAATGTAAACAACACATATCAACAAACAAGTTTGCAAAATTTCATTATCCTTCGACTCATAGTTTCCTCAGCAGACTGTGGAAAACGTGGCAATGGTGATATGGAATCCGTCTAGAGTTCATCAGCGAGCGGTGATTCGGTTTCCAACAGCTGAAGGATGTCGACCAGTTGACATTCATCGCAGAATGCAGGCAGTGTATGGTGACAAATGTGTGTCGGTGTCGAAGACAACAGAGAAGAACCGGACAACGATGTTTAAAGAAAGGCGTGAGTTAACGCAACAATATGCGCCTGACCCGGTCTCTGAAGATCTTTCGTTAACTCAAGTCCTTCTTTAAAAATGTTTTGCCCAGTATTTTACTGTTGTCTTCGTCGACACGCTATTGTCATTATACACTGCCTGTATTCTGTGATGAATTTCAACTGGTCGACATCCTTTAGCTGTTAGAAACCGAATCACCGCTCGCTAATCAACTCTGGACGGATTCCGTATCACACCCGCCATGTTTTCAATGATCTGTTGAGGAAACTATGAGTCGGAGGATAATGAAATTTTGCAAACTTGACGATTGGTATCTGCTGTTTACATCAGAAGTGATGTCATCATGCATATCTTACGTATGTTCATTTGCGGCAGTTTGGTCCGGTTTCATTTGAACACGCCTCGAACATACTCCCATATTAAATCTCACATGAGAAACATTTATACAGTTACATTGCTGTGTTTTAGTGTAACGAATTTAACTTTTAAAGCTTTCAAATAATAAGGGCACTGTTTATATCTGTTTTGCTTTAGACGGATGTGTTCGACCGAAAGGTGCAGACACCACAGTCAAGCTGTAAACTAGCAACACAACACTTTTCGTCCTACGGACTACATCCTGCTACTTGCAACGCCCTGTTCAGAGCTTGGTAGCGGGACGGTGAGAACAAACGCAGAAGAAGGAGGCGGTGTCATAGTCCCCTAAATTTGTCGTGCATCTTAATACTTTTAGTACAACATTAGTGGGCGTTCACGATTTTCCATAAACAGGCCAATAACATGAGGTTACTGTTTTACCCTTAGGTTGAGGATTACGGGCCGCATATCCACTGCAGTCGCCACGTCGTGTGTTGGCTAGGTTTGTTTCTTTCACCCCTTACATAAACACAATATGTGCCTGACCTGTAATTCGCTCATCTTGTCAGTAAACAGGCAGCGGTGGTATTTGCAAGATGGTTTCAATTTATGTTTTTCTTTCCTTACGACGAAGACATTTTGGTGTCAAATTTTCTTTATTGCCATATTAACACTTATTACTTTTCAATACCTCTACAGCTTCGACTCATTACCTTAGCGATTTTCCGATGTGTGTGATAAATTGTCAACACGTATCTGTGTAAAACGTATGCAATCAACAAATTTGAGAGGAACACACAAAAAGCTGATGTTATCTGCTACTCAGATAACTCGATTACACCAAAACCTAGTTTCCTCACAGGTAACAAAGCACGTTTGATAAACAGAACAGTGTTTATGTAAGACAAACCATGGTTTATTTACGTCGCGAAAGCGAGGCTCAAACAGGTATGGCCAACTCAACATAACATGCAGATGTGGAATGGATTGAAACCTTTGAGATGCCGAGAGTGAGAAGAATGATAAGGGCATGTGCAAGAATAACTGATGTTAAAGGAGATGTAAGGAGAGGGACATAGAGCGAGATAGAGCGAGATAGAGCGAGAGAGCGTACTAGAGGAAAGCGGTAAGAGAAGACAGAAGACATGATCAATGAGGGATATACGAGGCGTATTCAAATGAAACCGGACATAACTGCCCTAAGTCAACTTACGCACGATGCGCATGATGATGTCAAATCAGGTGTAAACAGCACATACTAACCGTCAAGTTTGCAAAATTTCATTATCCTCCGACTCATAGTTTCCTCAGCAGACCGTTGAAAACATGGCGGGTATGAAACGGAATCCGTCTAGTGTTGATCAGCGAGAGGTGATTCCGTTTCTAACAGCTGAATGATGTCGACCAGTTGACATTCAACGCAGAATGCAGGCAGTGTATGGGGACAAAAGTATGTCGAAGACAACAGTGAAGAACTGGACAACGATATTCAAAGAAGGACGTCAGTTAACGAAAGATCTTCCAAGACTAGGTCAGGCGCATATTGTTGCGTCAGTAAATGAAATCGCCAAAAGGGATGCAGCAATTCGGATGGATAGTCGCCAGAGCTTACGTTCGCCACACTTTTGTCACCATACACTGCCTGCATTCTGCGATGAATGTCAACTGGTCGACATCCTTCAGCTGTTAAAAACCGAATCACCGCTCACTGATCAACTCTGAAGGGATTCCATATCACACCAGCCATGTTTTAAACGGTCCTGCTGTGGAAACTATGATCCGTCATCATGCGCATCGAACGTATGTTCACTTGGTGCAGTTTTGGCCAGTTTCATTTGAACACGCCTCGTATATAATAAGACAGGAGACATAAGACAAGGGGAAATAGACAAAATAACACAATATACAAGAGACAAATAGGAAGCAAAAAAGTAAAGAGAGAGAGAGAGAGAGAGAGAGAGAGAGAGAGAGAGAAAGAGAGAAAGAGAAAGAGAGGAAAGCAATAATAGAAAACATAATCAATGAGGGAGATATATACTTAGACAGAGGAGGAGAAAGCAACAAAATAACACAGAACATATTAGACAAATAAAAGGAGGCGGAAGTAGAGAGGGCGATAGAGAGAAAGAGAGAGATATCGCAAAAGAAATAAAAGCAGACATTAGGAGGTTTGAATATAGTGAGTGAATGAGTGACGGATGAAGATACAGACAGAATGATATATAGGCACAATGAAAGAAATATAAAGCAATGGTTAGAGAGTAAACGAGAGACAAGAAAGAGGAAGCATAAAAGTGAGAGAGTGAGATAGAGAGAATCAAACAGACGAGAGAGAGCGAGCTGAGTGAAAAAAAAAAAGAGAGAGAGAGAGAGAGAGAGAGAGAGAGAGAGAGAGAGAGATAGATGATTCCTACAAAGTTTCACATTCTGTCAAGAAAAGAGCAGACAACAGAAAAAATAAACATCTTTGGGGACATGACTTATTCGTTCAAATTCCTTCATCATCATCAAGTGCCCTGCCGGTTGGTGTTGGCGAACATGAAGCTCCATCCATTTCTAAAACGTGTGTCGTTTACCTCTGTTGATTGTTGTCCATGCCATTCTCCCAGGCCGTCCAAGATCGTCTCTCTCGGCCTTCCTCTGTCGCTCTTTCTCGCTATCTTTCCCGTTGTCACAACGTGCTCTAAGACGCCTCTTCTCACAAAACGCCCAAACAAGGTGGACTATCTTTTTCGGATTCTAGTACAAAGTTGTCTTTGTGTTTGTGCCACTTCGTGTACTGTATCATTAGTCTTCTTTGCAGTCCATGGGATCAGCAGCATTCTTCTGTAAAACCACAATTTCGTTGCTTCCAAAGATCTAAACGCTTGTTTGCTAATTGTCTATGATTCACTGCCATATGTTAGTACTGGCTCCACATAGCATCCAATGACTCTCTACCTCATTTCCAGCGACAAGATTTTGTTGCACAATATTTCTTTCATTGTCTGGGAGATTGATTTTTCTTGGGCTATTCTACACTTTATTTCGTAATTGCATCTTTCATCTGATGTTGTGTATGAGTAAATGTATTTGGTTTGGCTTCATTCGTTCTCAATCTCCCGCTACCAAACCATGACAGGGGCCTAAGTAGCGGAGTGTAGTCCAGAGAACGGAATACGTCGTGTCGTAGTTTACAGCTTGATTGCGATATTTGCACCTTTCGGTCTAACACATCCTTCAGCAAGCATTTGTTGAGTACCGGGTTAGCATTGCCTCTTCGATCCCTTCTCCTTAGCCTGTCTGCCCTGCTGCAGACTGTTATCCAGGATCACCTCGTGGAGGTGTAGAAGGGCTGGCCCTGAGGCTAGCAGTCAGCTATGGGCCGCTAACCGCTGCAGCTCATGCGCTGTTCAGCATCTTGATCCCCAATGTATTTAAACATGTTAACTTGTCTCAATTCGGTCCCTTTCGCTTTGACGCAACATCTTGGAGAGCCGGATTCTTAGTCACTACTATCACTTATCAAATACCATCACATCAATTGCCTAAGCTAATGTAAACAGATATGTATCAAAATGTGTTTTTTTCCCTCGGAGTCTCTGTGTGCGACAGGGACTAGAAAAGGTCACATGTATTAAAGTGTGCCAACAAATTAGATTAACATTGCGATATAGTCCAGCAAGTGTAGAAGACTTTTCAGCTCTTAAATTTGCGCATCCTGCCATTTATATAGTTGCCTGCGTGGGGGGTAATCTTTTAATCTTATAATCATAGTTGATCATCGCTAGTAAACATAGCAACATCATCAGACATGTGCGACAGCATCAGACATGTGCGACAGAATCAGACATGTTCGACAGCATCAGACATGTTCGACAGCATCAGACATGTGCGACAGCATCAGACATGTGCGACATCATCAGACATGTGCGACAGCATCAGACATGTGCGACATCATCAGACATGTGCGACAGCATCAGACATGTGCGACATCATCAGACATGTGCGACATCATCAGACATGTGCGACAGCATCAGACATGTGCGACAGCATCAGACATGTGCGACAGCATCAGACATGTTCGACAGCATCAGACATGTGCGACAGCATCAGACATGTGCGACAGCATCAGACATGTGCGACATCATCAGACATGTGTATTCCATTTTGACTGCATATGACTCTACATACAGATTTGAGCGCGACAAACTCTACCGTACGTGGGACACAAGAGGGCAGTGTTAGCAATTGCGCCGTTTTGTATTTTATTCGTAGGTGCTTTAGTGTTGCCCCTGAGTACCGTTCTCGTCTTGATAATGCGAACACCATGTGTGACGGAAATGCGCGAGGCTAAGCGGTTCGGTGCAAGCCACCGCCCAGGAAGCGACATCAAAGGAAATACTGTTCAATCATTTCTTCTGCCCCTCGCGGCTCGCGATAGTCGGTCCTGACTGAACTCACTGCTTAGTGAAGAACCCATTGGTCATACGAACCCCATGCCCAGTCTATGTGATCTGGACTCCCCGCAGAAGCGTATTCATGTCAGGGAGTCTTGCCCTATCCTGCTAACAGATGATGAGCTGCATGTAGAGTCAGCTCATGTGGAAACATTTCCCTTTCCTCATATGCCTCCTATAGACTATCCATGTTTCGCATGCATATTGAAACGTGGTTTGCACAACATAACGAAACACCTTGATCTTGGTGGAAATACTGATTCCTCCAATGTCATCTAAACCAAAAAAATGTATGTGAGCAATACGGTGGACTATATACATTTATACACACTAACAAGACGAGGTGTTTGTGAGTGGGGTGGGGGGGGGGGGGACACGAAAGGAACCTCCTAGTAGATTGTAATTAAATTAACACATCAATCGGGCATTCCCTGGAAACGGCTTTTATGTCAGCCAATTCTTTCACTAGCATATCACTACCGTAGCATCATGGACCAAAAAAAAAAAAAAAAAAAGTTTTCCTGCTGATTTCAATCAACATCAAAGAATTATCAACACAAGACCCAGTGCAAGTGAAAGTCTGTGCAAACCTTCTGAAACATGCAAAATGAATCACAAGGCCGTTCACCTGACCGACTATTGGAAACATGATGTCCAATACGATTCCCTAGGAAGATGGAAGTAAGTAAGTGGTGCTAACACACAGGGGAAGTAAGTAAGGGTGTCCAGGACAGGGGATGTAAGTAAGTGGTGTACAGTACGGAGAAAGTAAGTAAGTGGTGTCAAGCACAGAGGAAGTTAGTAAGTGGTGCCCAAGACAGGGTAAGTAAGAAAGTGGTGTCCAGTACAGGCGAGGTACGTAAGTGGTGTACATGACGGCAGAAGTAAATAAATGGTGTGAAGCACAGGGGAAGTAAGTAAGTGGTCCCAGGACAAGTAAAGTTAGTAAACGGTGTCCAGGACAGGGGAAGTAAGTAAACCGTGTCCAGAACAGGGGACGTAAGTAAGTGTTGCGCGGACAAGAAATGCGACGGATAGCTGCGACGAAAAAAACAGTATAGCATACTTCGTCTTATGAATCTAGACAAATGAACATTGATGACAGAGAATAAAAAGATCCCAAAACAAACAGAGCAGCAAATGAAAGAGATGGGGGCAATTTAACATATTAAACATATATTACTATGATTCAGATTTCGCCCTGGGACAAAAACAAGAGAAAAACATACGTTACTACCGAAAGGCATTCGTCAGCGACAGTGGATAAAAAACATATATGAGCTATCACATCAGCGAAGAAGAGATGCATACTATATATGTATTATTGTTTGTGCCTAAAGCAAAGAAGGGATACTGTTTCTATCAACTTCTATCTACTTGTGTCGTCAGATGCCCTGGATAGGTATAGGTTTCTGTTGTGTGCCAGTTTTGTTGCCGATGTTGGTGTCTTTCTGTGTTTTTTGTTGTTTGTTTTGTTTTTTACATTACTGGTCACATTTAGTTGACGTTCTCCTGTGTTTCATTTTTGGCAGGCACAATTCACAGGCGACTTGCCAGGCCAATCATGCAATTTTAATGACAAGTTGAGGAGGAATGACCAATTGAGGAGGAATGACAAAGCATACCACATGGCTGAAAATTGTTAACATGATGTCTGACGTGGAATTCAGGACACGATAAATGAGTTCGCAAAAATGAGTAAGTTCGAACAACAACAACAACAACAACAAAAACAACAACAACAACAACAACAACAACCGAAACAAGAATATCCAACAACAACAATTACAACAGCAAAATTCAAGTTAAAAATCTTCTCAAGTTATGTGTATCTTTCCCCAGGTGGTTTCTTGAGAGCAGCTATAGATGGCGCCTAACTGGCTGCGGGTCTACTTAGCTCTAGTGTTTGAGTCTATTAAGATATATTCGCATATCGGTTAAACCACCATCCAAGAAACTGGTTGTATACAGACTCTGTACAGTCTTCTAAACTAGTATAAATACGTTAAGTTACTAGCAGCAACAACAGTAACAAAAACAGCAACAACAGCAATAACAACAGCAACAACAGTAACAACAGCAATAACAACAGCAATAACAACAGCAATAACAGCAATAACAACAGCAATAACAGCAATAACAGCAATAACAGCAATAACAACAGCAATAACAGCAATAACAACAGCAATAACAGCAATAACAGCAATAACAACAGCAATAACAACAGCAACAGCAGCAATAACAGCAATAACAACAGCAATAACAGCAATAACAACAGCAACAACAGCAATAACAGCAATAACAACAGCAATAACAGCAATAACAACAGCAACAACAGCAACAACAGCAATAACAACAGCAACAACAGCAATAACAGCAATAACAACAGCAATAACAGCAATAACAACAGCAACAACAGCAATAACAACAGCAATAACAGCAATAACAACAGCAACAACAGCAATAACAACAGCAATAACAGCAATAACAACAGCAACAACAGCAATAACAGCAATAACAACAGCAACAACAGCAATAACAACAGCAACAACAGCAATAACAACAGCAACAATAGCAATAACAACAATAATAACAGCAACAACAGCAATAACAACAGCAACAACAGCAATAACAACAGCAATAACAACAGCAACAACAACAGCAATAACAGCAACACCAACAGTAACAAGAACAATTTCTCAGTGGCTAGACTAAAGCACATTGCCAGTTGATTGACACGAGAAATAACAAATCTACTTTGTACTTCTAACTGTTTTGGCTTTGATGGGAGATTTACTGAGAAATGAAAAAGTTTTTATATAAATACTACAAATGGTAAAGCGGAGCCCTGGTCTCAAAGAAGGTAAGACAAGAGTGTATGTTAAGTTAAGTACGACCTGATCTACATCTAATCGTCTAGACTGATCTTCTAGCGACTGGTCATAAGTAGCCCGAAACGATAGAGTGATTGATGACCAGCGCAAATTCTTCATCACTATAATCCAAATACATCGCAAGTTACATCATCAAAACCAAAAAACCGCCATATGATGTCGTCATTATCGCCTGCGATAAGCGACTTAAAAAATGCAATTATGTTAGTGGATGACTGAGCTAGAGACTTCCATGTACAACGTTTGAGTTTTTGTAAGATCGGGTAACCGGTTATCTACCATAAGTGTAAACAGTATCGAATTTCAGCTAACCTGAGAGTTGACATTTCTGGGAAGTATTTTCATACAGAAGTTGGAAAGTTTGACAGATAAATCGAAACAAAACGTCATAAAGCCTCGGAAGTGATTTATCAATTGTAGCCACTTCTTTCGCACTGGAACATCAGTTTGACAGCTGGATAACAACTGATAAATAGTGTATATGCATTTATACCATTTCAGGGATACCAGTGTTGAACTTGGTCCTTACCCAATGCCCATATGACAAAAATAGCGAGGTGTGAAATGAAATGTCTCAGTGAGGTCATCGATGTCATCAGAAAAGTTAGAATGAATAATGGAGACATTATAAATATAGTTAGGACTATTCCTTGTATTTCTAAACAAAAAATACGATGACTCATTCGTCTCATGCGAATGCAATCAGATCAAATCCCCACGGATCGTATAAAATACAAGAACTACTGACTACAGACCAACGAAGGAGACCTCGCGGGAGATATAATTAGGAGTAACCCTACAAGAACATAACCTACAGCGACTCAAGCATCACAATTAATCCAAGAAAAAGGACTTCATATTATCACGCAGTTCACCGACACAAGTGGATGAGCCGAATTAAACAAATGGACCGATTCCTTATTTGATAACATGAATTATCAAGCCGTAACATAGTCGGGTATTACAGAATAGCTGGATATAAAGTAAGTCGGATGGCCTTTTACTGAACGTAGCTTCTTACAACCGCCACCTATTAGGCTGTTATAAGTTTCTTGGCAAGTGTGCAGTACGGTAGATTGCCATTACTTTCCGTACGGGGAGGAACATTCGCCCGAGAAAAAAATCCAGTGTCTGTTAAATGGACACAAGTGGGAATCTTCTTCTTCTTCTTCTTCTTCTTCTTCTTCTTCTTCTTCTTCTTCTTCTTCTTCTTCTTCTTCTTCTTCTTCTTCTTCTTCTTCTTCTTCTTCTTCTTCTTCTTCTTCTTCTTCTTCTTCTTCTTCTTCTTCTTCTTCTTCTTCTTCTTCTTCTTCTTCTTCTTCTTCTTCTTCTTCTTCGTACGCAGTCAGACAGTAACCATTATTTTTTCGAAAAAAAGCAGCCGTCATCCTGAGGCTGTCTACTCTGCCATAGAGCTTCTCTAGTGTTGCCACTGGTGATGGCTACATCTGCTCTCTCTGATCCTCGTATGTCGGGCAGTTTTGCAGCAAATGCTCAGCGGTCATTTTGCCGGTACCACACGGGCATTCGTCGGTGCCACCTTTCTTCAATTTGTTGAATAGGTAGTACCTCAGTCTATTGTGGCCAGTGCGAAGTCTGAAGACCATGACCTGCTCTTTTCTGTTCAACTGGTAATAGGCATCGTTTTTAGTGTAGCCAGTATGTTCGGTTTCCCATTTGGTCACGTATCTAGCTCTGATTAGACTCTTCGTATGTCATACTAGTATCTGGTTGTGGTAGTCTTGCACCTTCTTTTGCCAGTCTGTCTGCCTCCTCGTTGCCTTGGATGTTGCAGTGAGATGGGACCCACAGCACCACTACTCTTTTTGGTGCGGCCTGCGGGCGTAGTTGACAGCGTACTGCTCTTAAATCATTAAGTTCAGTATTTTTCTGGCTTTTTAGTGCTGTGACTACGGCCAGCGCATCTGTAAGCAGGACTATGTGGCTTTCATTCCTTTTACCTGTCACCATTTCTTCCACTGCCGCCCTCAGTGCCTCTGCCTCCGCTCTGAAATTGCTTGTGTATTTTCCATGGCGAATGACAGTGTTATTTTTCTGCCATTTGGTAGTCTCATGAATGCTCCTTCCCCTCCGTACTGTGTTGTATTTGTTACGGAACCGTCGGTGTATGCATGGGTCCAGTCCATGCTTGAGTAGTTTTCCGTAATGTAACTCAGGCTAGTATATTTTCTTTCTTTTTCAGACTGGCAGTTTTTGTTTCTAATACCTGGTATATTTTCTACCACCTCTGGAAATATATGCTGTCTCCAGGTAGGTTTTCGTACAGTAGGGATGGGCTTTGGTGTTGTTAGTGCGTTCATGGGGTTTTCGTGCATCTTTGCTTTGTCTATTTCTGCAAAGTTTCTTCGCTTTAGTTTCCCACTTCCGAAATTATTTAGTCTCTGGTGCATTTGGTGGTCCGTCAGTCTTCTGAGTTTTTTCTGATTGCCGCTGGGCTCTGCAGTCTCTTCTGTCGGCCATGGATTGCAGTTTTGTAATCTTTTCAAGTTCTACAATTGGCGTTGACTTCATGCCTCCTGTTATAACTCTCATGGCTTGGTTTTGAAGTTTGTTAACTTTATCGAAGTTCGCCTTTGCTGCTGTTGTCCATGCCGCAATGCCATACTCGAGAACTGGTCTCACTCTTCCAGTGTACAGTTTCTTAAGTATACTTTCGTCTGCTCCCCAGCTTGTGCCAGCAAGTTTCCTCATGATTACCATTCTTTCTCTGGCTCTCATTCGGTTTCTCTCGATCTGACTTTTCCATGTCATGCGCCGATCAAATGTGACTCCCAGATAGTTTGGGTTGTCGTTTGGCTGTAGGTATTTGCCGTTTAGACTTAATTTGGTGTTTTGGGGTTTGATTGATAGCGAGAATATTGTACATGTGGTATTTTCGTCGTTTATTTTGACCAGCCATGAGTTCGCCCACTCTTTCAGCGATGTTAGGGCCTGCTGCGTCCGATTTCTTGCTATGGTGAGATTCTTTTCAGAGGTCCACATAGCCAGATCGTCTGCAAAAATTGAGCTATGAACTCTTCTTGGTATATTCTCTGTAATGTCATTTATATACATCAGGAAGAATGTGGGTGACAGTACTTCCCCTTTGGGTACTCCCTGCTCAAGTGTCACCTTTTTGCTCATCTGCCCTTGTACTTGGACTCTGGCCGTTCTGTTTTTTAGGTAGTGGTTGATCCACTTGTAAATTTTCCCACAAACTTCACTTCTTCTTAGCTTGATTCTTAGTCCATCTTTCCAGACTTTGTCAAATGCCTTTTCCAGGTCCACCCAAACCGCTACTGTATGCTTTTGCTTCTGGTAGGCATCTTTTATTTCCTGGGCTAAGAGGATGACCTGGTCCTCTGTGGATCTGTGCTGTCTAAAGCCTGCTTGCTGTGGAATTAGTATCAGTTTTTCTTCCAGATGCCACATCAGTCTGGTGTTTATCATACGTTCCAACAGTTTGCCGACACAGCTCAGTAGGCTGATAGGCCTGTATCCATTTGGATCGGTTTAGTCTTTTCCTTTCTTTGGTACTGGTACAAGTACTGCGTCTTTCCATGCCTGGGGTACAATACCCCTTTTCCAGCTTTGGTTTAGGACTGATAGCAGTTTCCTCTTTGCTGTTTGGCCCAGCCCCATCAGCATTTCGTTTGTTATCCCGTCTTTTCCGGGATATTTCCTTTTCTTTAATGTTCTCATGGCCTCTTCCATTTCGCTCATTGTTAGTTTTGCCATCATATGCTCTTCTGGTGCCATATTGATGTTGTCGTGCACCTTTTGCTCTTCATTAATGTCCGTATGCCTATCTGCAGGGACATCTATGTGGTTCGCTTTGGCATAGTGTTCGACAAAGGCGTTTTCGGCTTTTTTTCCAGTGAGCAAGTTTTCGCCCTGCTTGATGGTAATTTGTTTGTTTGACGGAGTTTCGTCGTTCATGGCTCTGACTAACTTCCATAGTTTGTTCCCTTCTTTGTCTAAGTTGAGACTTTCTGTTTTGTTTTTCCAGCTTTCTCTTGCTGTTTGGTTTAGAGTGTATTTGTATTTCGCCATGGCGGCTTTGAGGGCGATATTTGCCTCTATTGATTGTTCTCGCTCTGCCATGTTCCTAGCATTTGTGACTGCGTCTTCCACTTTCTGCAACTCATCATTCCAATAGGGCTTATAATTTGTCCTTGCCCCTCTTGGGATGGTTTCAGTGGCAGCTTGCATTATTGCTTTGCTTAGGCTTTCCACCATGGGCTTCATTTTGTTGTTCCGTGTGTTAATGGTTTCACACAGCCAATCTGTCAGGATTGCAAATTTGTCCCAGTCGGCTCGTTTGTAATTCCAACGTGGGAGCGGTTTTGTTTCCTTTGGGCCTACTTCCATATCGATTTCTAGCCTAATTGGCCTGTGGTCGCTTCCTGCCAATTGGTTTAGCACCTGGCGGTCTATTTTATGGTGAATGTCCATTGTGGAGAAGGCCAAATCTGGAGTCGAGGTGGTATGCCATGTTCTAGAATAGAAGCTAGGGCTATCCGCCGGCCTATTGATTAGATGGAGATGTGTGTCTATCTCCCAATCTTCCACTTCGTCACCTCTGCTGTCTGTGTCCAAGTATCCCCAACTCTCCGAGTGGCTGTTGAAGTCTCCAACTACTATGCAGTTGGAGTCTTTGACTTCCATGCTCGAGAGCGATAGGTCTTTATTTGGTGGTCCGTACAGGTTGAAGATGTGGATCTTCGTCTCTTGAGCCATTATGTCAACTCCTACAATTTCTGCTTTTCTGGTGTCATTGACAGCTACCGCGCTACTCGGTATGCAGTTACGGGTCAGTATCAGAGCCCTTCTTTTGTGACCTTCTCTGTCCAGGTGGAAGGCCTAGTATCCTCTGATTGAGAATTGATGGTTGCTGTTGAGGTGCGTTTCTTGGATAAATGGTATGTTTAACGGCCGCTGCCTGGACAAAAATGAAACAAAATTATGTAAACAAATCTACGCAATCTATTGCGGAATCCACATCAGGGAGGGAAGTTGGGGTGGGGGAGGGAGGGGGGCGTTAGGTGGTTAAAAACCTTTACATGTAAATGACATAGAAAAAATATACAGAATGCCCCAAACAGACACGGCTGTTGGAGATAGAGTTCTAATGACTTCAATGTTTGCTAACTCAGCTTAAATTAGGGGTACCGGGGGTAGGAGAGTAGCCTCTTCCCTAAAAAATGTTCATGTCTAACAAATTTAGGTATTCATTTAGCGATAATTAGATTGTAGCTCTAAAGTTTGTGGCACATGAACTAACTGGAAGCCCAAAAGCTAACTGCCGGTCTGATTCTAAATATAGCTAATACTTGGGTACATGAACTTAAGTACCCATTCTAAACCTCGTCCATATTAGTCCTTGGCTGCTAAGGAAATAATCACGTGATCAAGTTTGTTGACCTGAGGCCAATCTTGCTTAGTGTCTAGGTTTATCTCTCTCTTCCAAACAGCAACTATCAACTTTTTGAGAAGTCAACATCCTTACCCACAATTGTCACTGAATGTCTCTCTTTCGCTTTCTATCATCCATGGGTGCAAAGGCCATCAACCAACCTTCGCCAAGCAGCTCTGTCCTGTGTAAGCTTTACCATTTCCTTCTAGCTTTTTCCTGTTGTCTTTACTTCCGCCTCCAGATCATGTCCCCACATATTCCTTGGTCTCCCTATGCCTCTCCTTCCCTGGGGGTTCGATGACAGGAAATTGCCTGGTGATATTGGCCTGGGGCTTTCTGTATGACCCATCCATCTCCACGTTCTTCCTAAGGTTTTCTATTCCTATTTACCTTGTACCACTCTCTCCAACAATCTGTTATTTGTAACTTGGAAAAACAATTTTATACCAAGAAAGGCTACATAATAACAATTTCCTTACTTTTTCGTAGGGGATAAAGTGTTAGAGAGTTCTTTGATAAAGGTCTATATTTTCTTAAGTGAATTGATCAGTTTCCCTCGTAGCCTTCTTGCATTTCTTAACTGTAAATCGGGAACCCGTTCACAAGCTAAAGATTATCGCCCCTCTTGATCCTTCATTCTAGGAACCAACATCATCTCACAGGAGACACTCCCATAATCGCTCCGTTCTCCGTTCAAGCAGCCAGTCAAGCGTATATATACTCAGAGTTCCAGTCAGGTGATGATTTCGTGTTCTTCGGATCTTTTCAGACAGAACACACTTTCTCCCCTCTCCCCTAGTCACTCCCAAATCTATCATCCTCTGCATATATGCATTTTCGCGTGCTCTGCCTCTTCATCAATTTGTAGAGTCTCGATTATTGCCTTTATCCAACTCAACTCTGTTTCCCGCCATCACCCCGTCGTTCACCACGCCTCGTCCTGCCACTGCATCATCTCTTTCATTGCTGCAGACGCCTGCATGTCCCGGGCAGTAGATCCATGTAGCACCCTGTACACCAAAGTTGCTCAAAAGAGAGGCCCACTCCTATCTGCCACGAGACACATGCGAATTAACCGCTCTTCCTCAGAGACTCATATAACAAGAATATCGACAATACAACATATTAACGTTTATGTTGTTCTATGTTGTATGTCAAAAAAATGAAACTCGCTTGGTACGGTCACATATCGAGATCAAATGGTCTTGCAAATACAATCCTCCACAGAAATGTGCATGGCAGACGACGAAGAGGCAGTCCCAAAAAGAGATGGGAGGGCAACATAAAAGAATGGACCAATCTACGACCAGAAGAGTCACGGGCAGCGGCATCTAACGGAGAAGGGTGGCGTGGCATTGTGAGGATGTCTTCATGTGTGCCCCAACGACCTCACCGGTTACGGGATGACCTGACCTGACCTGATGAGACTTACTTACGTTCCTTGTCCACATCACTAGGTCATACAGCAGAAGACCAGTGTTCTGCCGCCCATACCATCTTGTCGTTCCCCTCTAGTAGGTCACCCATCGTACATGCGTGTAGTAGATTTGGCAAGGTTATGAGTTCCTGGTACTTGACAGCGTCGCATAAAAATACATCGTCGGGGCTGTGTCCACATCTCATCAGATTGTCTCTGCATCGTGTGGCTCCAGACCGAAGTCTATTTCAGGTTCTCCAAATTAGATACGGTAGGTGTGCTCCTGGAGCCTCCTCCTGCGGCCTTATCATCGGGCAGTATTGTTGTCTCGCCGTTTCTCGGTGCGGCGCTCTCCAGGGCTTCCATGGCGAGTTTGTGTTGTCTGTAAGAAACCTTCTCTAGACTTAAGTCTGGTTTTCTGTAATTGGTATCCATACATTAGGTGCATTGGATAGTTTGTCTGCTTGTATCTCTTAATTTTTGCTGCAACGTTGCTTCTGCTCTTAGGGAAGCTATTCCATGTATACGGTATACTATTTTTCAATAGGGGTTGGCTTCAAGCCCCCAGTCACAATCTGGGCTGTCTCATTGATGGCTATATCAACATGCTTGGCGTGTGGACTTCTCCCATTCTCTCTCGCCGGGTATTTCTCTGCGGAAAGGCACAGGACAAGTGCCGTTGTGTGGAAGAGCGATGACTAGACTACCAATGCTGTGTCTGGAATTCCACGAATGATGTCATTCCTCGCACAGATTTTCCTTTTGATGTCTTAACAATGTGGATTGAAAAACAGTGCCAGGTCTAGATCAACACTCAGGTATTTCGGGTTTTCTATACGACTGATGATAGATTCAAAATGCCATCTTTATAGACTTCGTGGCTTTGCTTGGCTTGGCTTAGTTCGCTCTCAAGCTCTCGCTACCAAACTCTAAAAGGGCGTAAGTAGCAGAATGTAGTCTAGAGAACGGATTGCGTTGTGTCGTAGCTTAGATCTTGACTGTGATATTTGCACCTTTCAGTCCAACACATCCGACTTCAGCAAGCATTATTTTAGTACCGGGTTAGCACTCCCTCTTCGATCCCTTCTCCTTAGCCAGTCTGCTCTGTTGCATCCTATTATCCAGGATCATCGCATGGAGTTGTAGAAGGGTCTTGGCAGTTCTGGTTCGCTGGCCCTGACGCTAGCAGTCAGCTATGGTTCGCTGACCGGTGCAGCTCATGCGCTGCACATCATCTTGATCCCTTATAGACGTCGTAATTCATTTACAAATAAGGGTTATCAGATTTAACTTGATTTTCTCATTCTCTCTCTCTCTCTCTCTCTCTCTCTCTCTCTCTCTCCCTCTATCTGGAGCAATCCCTGACGTCACAACTATTTCCTGCCATGTCTTTGTTCATTCCTAGCATCTATAGTCAACAAACATAACAATTAAATTCACATCTTCATCTTCCATGTTTACCTTTGTCGGTAAATTTAGTAAGCTTTTCCCGATGTTTTGTGTTCTCTGCCCCTGTCTACACAATTGTGATCGTAACGTAATGTGTCTGTTTGTATATTTGTGGCCACCACGACGAACTGAGTAAAACTTGTTTATGTGAAAATATACATTAGATGATCATTTCCGCAGTGTTTGTTGCTGCTCACCTCGCTTCTCTCCCTATTCTAAATATGGTTCTATACCGTGTTGGAAACTTTGCTGAGTAATTTCCAGCCAGCTCCACATGTGATTCTATTCCCTTTTGTAAACTTTGCTGAGAATTTTCCAGCTAGCTCCACATGTGGTTCTATACCCTGTTGGAAACTTTGCTGAGTATTTTCCAGCTAGCTTCCCATGTTGTTCTTTACCCTGATGTAAACTTTGCTGAGTATTTTTCAGCTAGTTCCCCATGTGGTTCCACTAAATTTTCTCAGGATCGCTAATTTATTTCCAACTTTTTGTGGCTGGTTTGCTGACTTTTTGCCTCCATCACCGAATGTAACTCCAAGATTGGTATTTGGTTGAAGTTTCCTGAGCTACAAACCAACATATTAAAACGATGAGAACAACAGCATTGAAGCCACCAACATTAACTCAAGACGTTAGTCAGTAGCCCCTTTCAGTTATGACTGACTATAGGATCATATGACTTGGAGTAGAAAATAAAAATAATAATAACACAACAAAATCTATACTTAGCTTTTTGTTGTCTTTCTCTTTGCGGCGTTGCCTTTTCACTTCTCTGTGTTACAAGAGCTTCACTTCACCAAGCGTGAACTGGCCAGTCAGGGTACATCTCCACCTGAATCGGTCTGCAGCTTCGTCTTTCCAGAATGTCAGTTTCATGTCAAGGGACTACAAATCACGCTTGTACACATCTTTGAACCTCAACTGTGGTCGGCCGACTGTTCTTGTGCCATTCCCCAACTGTCCATAGAGGATATCTTTGGGAATGCAGCCATATTCCATGCGACGAACAATGGAGTCTCTTGGCATTAATGACGGGTGTCATATCCTCTACTTTCGCTTCAAACCAGTCATCTGATTTAACAGCTCTTCTTTCAAATGTAGCAAGTGCAGGGTTGTGTATGCCATTTCCTTGCACTTTCCCCATGACATTTCATGATGTTGGATGTTGAGAGTTTCCTGAAAAGCATTGTGAAATCTCTTGATCAGCGAATGGTCCGAAATTCTACTTGCGTCTATGCGTGGCTTACCTTTGCGTCTGGTGTGATGGAACTTCTTTGGCTGTAAGATTTATTTTACAGCGAATCAAAGAATGATCAGTGTCACAGTCTGCACTACGGCAAGTGCGCGCCAGGAGCACAGACTTAAGGAGAGATCTTCTGACAAGAATTAGATCCAGCTGATGCCAGTGCTTTGATCGTGGGTGCATCCACGATACCTTATGTTGGGGTTTGGTCTGAAAATAAGAGTTGGTCACACAAAGTTCATGGTAGGCACAGAGCACTTGAAGCAGCTGATCATTTGTATTAATTTGTCCAAACTTGCCAAGACATGAAGGCCACGAGTCGTGATCAGCTAATCACTCTAGCATTAAAATCACCTAGTAGAACAAGCTGTTCTTGACTATGGATACTTTTAATGATTGCAGTTAGATCATCATAGAACTCATCTTTGACTTCAGGTGTGGAGCACAAGGTAGGTGCATATACACTGACAAGGGTGATGGGATCTACTGTGGTATGGAGACGAAGCGTAAGCAGGCGTTCTGAACCATTCTCACCTGGTTCAACCATATATAATAGATACTTTTAAACTGCAAAGCCTACACTGTGCTCATTTGTTTCGTTGGGGTCTTTTCCTTGCCAGTAGAATAAGAAGTCTTTCTCACTCATTGACCACGGTTCCGCTAACCAAGTTTCTTGGAGTGCTATAATGACCACATCCAGTCTTTTCAGTTCGTCATTGATTACATTGAAAACGGTTACCATTAGATACATTATACAAGAGCAAACTGCTGTATTGCGGTTCAGAACAGGACACAACCGACTCTGCAGTCACATGTACATCAAGTTAAAGAGCGGCAATCATTATTTATTATGTACTTGCGCCCTCAGACTGCAGATAACGAATTGCATATCTGTCACGAATATGGTATACAGATAAAAATATATTGGTGCATGGAAAGAACACGGAGAAAGAAACTGTATGGTCTTGCATGTAAACTACAATAGAAGATGTTTATACAAGAGACAACATTGCAGATATAGACATACCTTCAAGCAACGAATGAAGAAGACACAGAAGAAAAAGAAAAAAAATAAGAAAAGGAAAAAGAAAAAACAGAAGAAGAAGATGAATAAGCAGAAGAAGACGGCGAAGAAGAATAATAAGAATAAGAAGAATAAGAAGAATAAGAAGAAGAAGACTATGAAAACGAAGAAGAAGGAAATCTTCTTATTCTTCGTTCATCCTCAGATCAAGGTTCCGGTTTCTCTTACAAAGGACACTGTTGTTCGTCTCCATACAGCTTTTGTCTCATATCTGTCTCAGTAGGCCAGTATTTTTCTCTCTTTTCCTGCGTGAGCGTGCAGCTTTGCGGTCATGACATGCTCCCCACATGGGCACCTGTCATCTGTCCCAATCCTCATTTTGTTGTAAAGATGACCCTTGAGTCTGTTATGCCCAGTTCTCACTCTGAAGATGATGACTTGCTCTTCGCTAGTTAAGTTATAGTAGCTGTCTTCTTTTCGTAAGTCAGTGTTGATCAGCCCATTTTACCTTGAAGTTGGCTTCAATTATGGTCTTGGCCTCATTATATGTGATACTCAGGTCTGTTTGTGGGGATGCTCCTCCACTCTTTGCTAGTTTGTCTGCAGATTCATTACCTTCAATATTGCAGTGGGATGGGATCCACTGTATGACCAACCTTGGGTGTTCTACTGAGAGCTGTGTCAGGGAAAACATACATTGCTCGAGATCTTCATCTTTGTGTTGTTTTAGCGCTGCTAATACTGACGCGGCATCAGTCAGTAAAACTATGTTTTCATGGTGGATATCTTTATCTTGGATTACAAGCTCAGCTGGGGCCTTCAGTGCTTCTGCACGGACATTTTTGGAATATGTTCCAAGAAGGAAATCAAGAAGAGGAATTAGAAGAAGAAAAAAATAAGTAGAGGAAAAAGAAGGAAAAGAAGAGGAAGAAACAGAACACGAAGAAGAAACAAAACACGAAAAAGAAACAGAACACGAAGAAGAAACAGAACACGAAGAAGAAATATAAGAAATTCTGCACTAGCTTTACATGTTTTAACTCGCTTTCTCTTTATTAGTCGTTCCTCTTACAACCCTGAGGACGTAGATGTCCATCTTTGTAAATACATATAATCGACTGTACAGATCAACACGTAATCGGCCTGTTGTATGTTTCCATAATGTAGGGACTGCCTCCTTCTGGTATTCATGGAGATCACTATCGGGTAGGAATTTCGTTATTTGTATAATTATTTTCCTCGACAGTAGCTAACAACCATCTTTTTTAAATGTTTAACTGATAATGGTCATCTACGTCCACATCGTTAATACGAAACCACCAAGTTTATAATCTGTCTTCTAAAGAACTATGTGTTGATCTTATCTTTCTTGAGATCAGGAACGCGTTAAACTTGCGAGATTATAATACCCTTCCTCTTTCTCATCCACCTCTCCCCACGTCCCAGCAGTATTTCCACAGGGAAGGGATATACACATATAATGAACCAGACAAAATAACGCGAAATGAAAACGTTCTCCGATTCAGCAGAAGTGAAGAGATAACGTTACTTAGCATCATTATACTGGTTTGGACGGCTTTACAGTCTATATTCAGCCAGTTTATCCACTCCACAGAAAATAACAAAAAACTATTTGCGTCCAGTTCATCTTTGAATTCATTAACTGACCCTTCCTCCCCTATTTCCTGTGCCATTGTATTCCAAACAGTCAGCTCTCTCTCTGGGTAAAAAAGTATTTAATATTTAATCTGGAAATGCCTAAATTCATTTGATGCTGTGCCCTATTGTTCTTACAGCCGGTTGTACATTGAAAAACTTAGTATAGTCTAATGTAGCGTTCCAGTTGATTAATGTATACAATTTTATTGTCACCTCGAATTCTTCTCTGTTCTAGACGCTGCAAATCAGTTTTTCTGAGTCTTTCATCATAACTATAATTCTGAATTCGCACTATCAGTTTAATAGCTCTTCTTTGTACCCTTTATAGTATGTTTATATCCACTCTATGATAAGGACTCCACACCTGAACACAGTACTCCAATTTAGGTCTCACTAATGCTTTATAGTTTTACTACCGCTTCCTTGCTCCAATGTGTAATGTTTTGTATCATACCTAGCACTGCATTAGCTTTTTTCAATGTCACTTGTAATTGCTCACACACCAAACCGGTATGATCCATTATAACCGACTTCACACTCAGCACATACAACTTAACAGTGGTTGTGAACATAATCGAACCAGAACACAACCCTACAAAACTGTTGAATATAATATTTTGGAATGTCCCGCGCTTGCCTGTGTTAAGAAAAAGCTTCTTCTTCCGAGGTCAGATTATGGAACACTTTGTACGGAACAAAACAACAGCTTACAAAAAGTTGCAGATACCATTATATGGCATTAGGCCAAAGGGCAGGAGCCTATATGCCGCTAGATCAATAACCAACCAACCAACCAACCAACCAACCATCTATTGTAATCCTTAGGTCCCTTTCTTTTTCTATTTACTTAATATTGTTATCTCCGATAATGTAAACATATTCCTAATTGGATCTTTCCATGTGGGTAAATGAATATTTATATACATTAAACTTTATCTACTGGCTCTCTGACCATTTGTTAACCTTATCCAAATCCGTTCTCAATAGATCCACATCTGTTTCAGATGAGACCCTGCCGCATAGTTTTGTGTCATCTGCGAATTGTGCAATAATGGACACAATATCATTGTCCAAATCATTAATATTTATCAAATCCAAAATTGACCCCAATAACGATCCCTTTGGCACTCCATTTATTACATCACATCAATCAGATTACTCCTTATTTATGCCAACTTTCTGCCTCCTTCCCGTAACCATTTTTAAAAATCCAATTGGCAGCTCCGCCACCTACACCACCTGATTGTAACTTCTGAAACAATCTTTGATGTATACTCTATGAAGGACTTAAATAACAACCCCTGGCTCTTTACATCTAACATTTTGGTTGTTGTTGTTTTCATTTTTTTAACCCCCATCAACTTCAACAGATGTGTTATCCACAATCTCCCTTAAGTAAACCCAGGCTGACTCTTCCTGACGAGAATAAACTTGTCCAAGTGCAGTACTAGATCGTCTGATATTCTAGAACCTCGCACGTATCATTGTGATATCAAAACCAGAGCATCTTTCTCACAATGCTCCCTGCAGGTTCGGAGTTGGTCGTTCTTGATAAGGAAAACGTATGCACTAACAACATTTACTGAACAGCGATGTTTCTGCTCTGTTCCTTTCATCTGGTATGTTTGTAAATGGCATAAGATGGCATGCCCTGCATGTGTGTCCTTTGGTGCAATGTGTTTTCGATTTGTGTTTCCGCTTTGGTATATTTTTATGTTTCTAGTATATTCATCATTATCATGAATGCCGTCTCCGCATTGGGGGGTGGCCGTTAATGGATTTCCAACTGTCTCTGACTCGTGCCAGGTTGGTACACCCAGTAAAACGGTGTTCTGACCCAATCTTGATGTTGTCTATCCATCTGTACATCCCTCGCCCTCTGGCTCTCTTGCCCTCCACTCTTCCCTTCAATATAACTTTCAACAGACTGCCATGCAGCTTGACATGAACAATATATTTTATATTTCTACTTTTTATTTCTTTCAGAAGTATTTTCTACACCTTGATTTGATCAAGAACCTCACTATTTGTTTTCCTATCTTTTCAGGAAACTCTTCCACGTCTTCTGAATACTCACATTTCAAAGGCTTCAATACGTTTCTCCATTTTTTTGGTCAGTGTCCAGGTAGGTTTCTATTTCATACAATAAAACTGAATGCACATAGCATTTAATGATTCTCATTTTTAAGTTTAGATATATATGCTTGAATATAAGTGTATGTCTCATACTATTAGTTGTATTCTTTGTCATCACAATTTTTTTATGATTTTCCTTTCGCATGTGTCATCAGCCGTTATTAGCTAAACCAATGCATAAATAGCTTGACGATTGTTCCAGAACTTTTCTTCTTCTTCTTCTTCCTCTTCTTCGTACAAAAAAAGCAGTTGTCATCCTGAGGCTATCGACACTGCCATAGAGCGTGTCTAGTGTTGGCACTGGTGATGGCCACAAGTGCTTTCTCTGGTCCTCGCATGTCAGGCAATTTTGCAGCAGATGTTCAGCGGTCATTTTCCCTGTACCACAGGGGCATTCGTCAGTGCCACCTATCCTCAGTTTATTGAATAGGTGGTACCTCAGTCTATTGTGGCCTGTGCGGAGTCTGAAGATCGCGACCTGCTTTTTTCTGTTCAACTGGTAATAGGCATCATTTTTTGTGTAGCCAGTATGTTCTGTTTCCCATTTGGCCATGTATCTGGTCCCAATAAACCTTTTGGACTCTTCGCAGGTCACACTAGAGTCTGGTTGTGGTAGTCTTGCACCTTCTTTTGCCAGTCTGTCTGCCTTCTTGTTGCCTTGGATGTTACAGTGGGATGGAACCCACTGTACCACTTCTCTTTTTGGTGCGGACTGCTGGCATAGTTGACAGCGTACTGCTCTTAAATCATTAAGTTCAGTAATTTTTCTGGCTTTTTAGTGCTGTAACCACGGCCATGGCATCTGCAAACAGGACTATCAGGCTTTCCATGCTGTCGCCTGTCAGCATTGCTTTCACTGCAGCCTTCAGTGCCTCTGCCTCCGCTCTGAAATTGCTTGAGAATTTTCCAGTTGCCACTGTGTTATTTTTTAAACATTTTTTAGGCTCAGGAATACCCCTTCCTCTCCATTCTGTGTTGTGTTTGTTACAGAACTGGCTGTGTATGCATGGGTCTACTCCATGCTTGGGTAGTTTTCCGCTATGTACCTCAGGGTTATGTCTCTTCTTTCTTTTTCCGTCTGACTGTTCTTGTTTTCAATACCTGGTATATTTTCTACCACATCCGGAATGATATGCTGCTTCCATGTGGGTTTGCGTACAGTAGGGATGGGTTTGGTGTTGTTATGGTGTTCATAAGGTCTTCGCTCATCTTTGTTTTGGCTATTTCTGCAAATTGTCTCCACTTTAGTTTCCCTTTTCCAAATCTATTTAGTCTCTTATGGATTGGATGGTCTGTCAGTCCTCTGAGTTTCTCTGCTTGCTGCTAGGCTCTGCAGTCTCTTCTGACGGTCATGGATTGCAGGTTTGTAATCTTTTCAAGTTCTACAATTGGCGTTGACTTCATGCCTCCTGTTATAACTATCAAGGCTTGGTTTTGAAGTTTGCTAATTTGATCAAAGTTCGCCTTTTCTGCTGTTGTCCATGCCGCAATGCCATACTCGATAACTGGTCTCACTCCTCCAGTGTACAGTTTCTTCAGTATTCTTTCGTCTGCTCCCCAGCTTGTGCCAGCAAGTTTCCTCATGATTGCCATTCTTTCTATGGCTCTCATTCGGTTTCTCTCGATCTGACTTTTCCATGTCATGCGCCGATCAAATGTGACGCCCAAGTAGTTGGGGTTGTCGTTTGGCCGCAGATATTTGCCGTTAAGACTTATTTTGGTGATGTTAGGGCCTGCTGCATCCGATTGTTTGCTACGGTGAGATTTTTTTCAGAGGTCCACATAGCCAGATCTTCTGCAAACATTAGCTATCGACTCTTCTTGGTATATTCTCTATGATGTTGTTTATATACACCAGAAAATGTGTGGGTGACAGTACTCCCCCTTGGTGTACTCCTTGCTCCACTGTCACCTTTTTGCTCATCTGCCCTTGTACTTGAACTCTGGCTGTCCAGAACTTTTCAAATAATGTAGATGTCAACTGGTGGACTATCTTTCCCTGTGGTGAACAACATAATGTTAGTCTTGTTGATGTTGATGTCCAGCCCACATTGCTGACTCATGTTGTTTATCTTATTCTGCAAGTTTTAATTTGCGTGTCGTGTGTACTTTGTTCAGCGGTCCATGTGTGTATGCGGACGTATGTGTGTGTGTGCGTGTGTGTCTGTATGTGTGTGTCTGTGTGTGTGTATTAAGTATCTTGTGTGTGATTTGAATGTTGTTTGTCTGCACTTTCATGTTGGTCGTATGGTCTTGCGTATCGTGCATTTATTTTGAAATTGTTTGTATATTTACTCTAGTTATCATTATCATCTGTTTGAGCAGTCCTAAGACTAGTTGTATGGTTGTCTGGGCATCTCCACCCTAGTTTATCAATCCTAAGACTAGTTGTATGGTTGTCTGGGCATCTCCACTCTAGTTTATCAATCCTAAGACTAGTTGTATGGTTGTCTGGGAATCTCCACTCTAGTTTATCAATCCTAAGACTAGTTGTATGGTTGTCTGGGAATCTCCACTCCAGTTTATCAATCCTAAGACTAGTTGTATGGTTGTCTGGGAATCTCCACTCTAGTTTATCAATCCTGACTAGTTGTATGGTTGTCTGGGCATCTCCACTCTAGTTTATCAATCCTAAGACTAGTTGTATGATTGTCTAGGCATCTCCACTCTAGTTTATCAATCATAAGACTAGTTGTATGGTTGTCTAGGCATCTCCACTCTAGTTTATCAATCCTAAGACTATTTGTATGATTGTCTAGGCATCTCCACTCTAGTTTATCAATCCTAAGACTAGTTGTATGATTGTCTAGGCATCTCCACTCTAGTTTATCAATCCTAAGACTAGTTGTATGGTTGTCTGGACATCTCTCCACGCTAGTTGATCAATCCTAAGACTGGTTGTATGGTTTTCTGGGCATCTCTCCACTCTGGTTGATAAATCCTAAGACTGGTTGTAAGGTTGTCTGAGCATCTCTGAATTTGACCTTGTCCTATGGTTAATCGACAAATAAGACTGATTGTAAGGTTGTCTAAATATGTCTTTCCATTTGACCCTATCCTCTGCAGACTTTTTTATTTCAGCATATGTTCGTACTTTAATTTCTTTACATGTCTGAGAAATTAAACTGAGTCTTTATCAACCTCTTCCTCCTTTTCCTTGAATCGTGCCCTTTGGTATCTTCTGTAGAAGACTTTCACGTCTCATTGTGTGTCCAGGTCAACACAATCTTTGTTTTTATATCAAAATCATTTTGTTGTTTTTCTACCTCACTGAGGACATTGGCATTGAAATTCTTTCTGCCCCGCTCACTTTTCTATTCTTCGGTACTACGACAGTTCAAACATTTCAAAGCTTAATACATCCTTCTTTTCTAGAGTCCATGTTTCAGCCTCATACATTGCAATTTCATCATCTCTGAAAGTGCGTTATAGATACTTCATGAAAGCAAGCAACACTAATGGATTAACCTAATGATTAGTCTCTCTATAAATGTCTGTTGCAACATCAGAAAAAGTTTGTTCCAAGGGCATCGATCAATAGCTTTCTCGTTATCAATAAATCAGATGAATAGTGGTAGTCATTGATCAATTATTCTTTCTGCGATAAGCTGCAATGACCCGGTTACGTACCATAGACCGCTGGCCTTGTGAAATGGTTACCTTTTAGCAACTCCTCTACCTTGCTATTGAAACTCCTCCTACTCCAGTATGGTGCGCGTATGTTTGTAAGCGTTCTTAGTTCCATGTCATATGTGCTTTATTGAATCTTAGCGTATGTTGTGTGTACATACATTGACGTGTGTGTAATGTGTTTTGTGTTTGTGTGCTCTGGTATTTTGAGCGTTTATATTTTCGCTTCTATATGTGTATTGATTACTGTGTTAGTATGTGTAGGCGCAGACATTTTGGTAGCATTTATGCGTATTCTAATGCAGTGTACGTGTGTGTTCTGCAGTGTATTGTGTGTGCTTTGGTCTGGTGTGTGTTTGTGTGTCTGTGTGTATGTGCGTGCGTCTGTATGTGTGTGCGTGTGTGTGTGTGTGTGTGTGTGTGTGTAGTAGGGCGAGCACGTTGGTTTGATGTGCGCTGTTATGTTTTGCATGTACAACATATCCTTGATTCCTCTGTGCGTCCTTTTTTTTACTCCTTCGTCAAATGTTAATTGATTCTTTCCATCTGCCGGTCTTTCACAGACCAAACACTTATTATTTACACTTGTTTAATGTGGCATCTTTTTGGTTTATGCTCATTTACCAGATTCAGAAATAATATGGAGCAACTGGCCAAACGGTCTGGGTGTCGGTCTTTGACCACTTGGACATGAGTTCAAATCTTCGATAGGGCATGTAATTTTTCTGGTGAAGGAAAACGAACATGAAAACTAGTCTGTACACCGTATTACGCCTGTAGGGATGTGCTATTTTTATTTTGCAAGTCAATCCTTATTCCTAAAGTAATACAGAAAAGGAAAAAAAAACCGTCTAGTGATGGTGATGTTTATGCACGCAATTGAAATAATAATGGCCAAAACAGCACGACTGCTATTGGATGTCATGAACTTTATTTTTGTTCTTGAATGTCTACAATGAATTTGTTTACGCTTTTGAATGCCACGAGAAGGGAATTAATTAAGTGTGGTAGTAGCTTTCCTCACATTCTGAGCGTGATGGTGAAGATGAACTGCGTTCCTCCAAGTGGTTATGCTATGGTTGGCTTCATCTTTGTGGCGCTCATTAGTACGGGGATCGGGATCAAGATGCTGAGCAGCGCATGAGCTGCAGAGGTCAGCGACCCATAGCTGACTGCTAACGTCAGGGCCAGCGAACCAAAGCTGCCAAGACCCTTCTGCACCTTCAATGTGGTGATCCTAGATAACAGGCTGCAGCAGAGCAGACTGGCTAAGGAGAGGGGATCGAAGAGGGAATGCTAACCAGGTACTCAAAAAATGCTTGCTGAAGTCGGATGTGTTGGACCGAAAGGTGCAAATATCGCAGTCAAGCTGTAAACTACAGCACAACGCATTTCGTTCTATGGACTACATTGGGCTACTTAAGCCCTTTCAGGACTTGGTAGCGGGAGATTGAGAACGAGCGAAGCCAAGTCAAGTACAGGGATCATGTCGATCCATATTTCGCCAGACTGCCTTGAAAACAACCTATATCAGTGAACACTACGCGGAAGAAGAATTGTGGTCTTGGTCAGTATATTGGGCCTGATTCTGAAGCGACGGCCTGGTCAGAATGTTATGCCTGACCGGACTAGCTTCTCCGTTCCCTAGCACGATTACTTTTGGACGTCAACCTCTTTGCTGTTGATGGTGTTGTTGTTGTTGTTGAAAGCCCACAATGAGTATGTTTACTCTTTTGTGCGTCCTGAAAAGTGCGAGTTGGGTGGTCGGTTGCATTAGCTTTCCTCAGTTCAAAGGTGATGAAGGTTAACAGGGATCATCATGGCGGGTGTGCTAAGATTGGCTTCATCTGAATGTCGATCACTACTACAGAGATCACGTCGATCTCACACGTGTTAGTCAATTTGCCATAACGTTCTGCTTGCAGTTTTTTGTTCGACGAGAAGCTAGCAATTAATTTTAATCAGGTGGTTTTCTCTCACCGCTGTCCTTCAAACCGCGAAGTGCTTTTCAGCACTGCCCAAGAGTTGAGGACTGGAAGTTATGTTTTTGGTGACAAGCACTAATATAACCAAAACGACTATCTATTATTGAAAATAGTGCACCTTCACTAAAAGATACGTTTTCATCATCACCATGAAGCATGTCCTTTGCAGAACGTTGCTCTCACAACAGCCGATCTGTAAGACTCTCGATCTCTAGCCAGAACTCCCCCCTCTGTCACTGTCATTCTCAAGGCTTTTGATGTTTTGTATCTATCTGTAAGACCCTCGATCTCTAGCCAGAACTCCCCCATCTGTCACTGTCATTCTCATGACTTTTGATGTTTTGTGTCTATCTGTAAGACTCTCGATCCCTAGCCAGAACTCCCCCATCTGTCACTGTCATTCTAAGGACTTTTTATGTTTTATGTCTATTTTCTCCTCGGTCTGCCTATGCCCCGCTTTCCAGGCATCATACCATCCAGTAACGTCCTATCCAGACCATTATGGCGTTTATTGTGGACATAACATTTTAGCTTTCGGGACAAGATATTTTGTACTTACCAATTTTCCTCAATATCTATTTTTTTTAAACGATATCTGCACTTCTCCTTTGCAGTATCCTTGTTATTTTGAGAACCCCTGTGTAGCAGTTTAGTTCATAAACGTTCAGAAAGGAAGGTAATCATCATTTAGTGGCCTACCGGTTGGCGTTTCCGATATGGACCTCCAGTTCGTGTTATCACATGTATGCCTCTTTGTAAAGGGATGACTGCCTTGTCCTGATATTTGCGCTAACTGTCTGTGTTTGTGCCTCTTCAGGTACCATCTTAGAAGTAGTTGTTCTAGCCCATGGAATTATCAACATGCTTCATTTCCGTTGCCTCCAATGATCCATCTGCGCATCTTCTTATTGTCCATGACTTGTTGTCAGTAATGGTTCTACGTTGGATCCAAAAAATCTTTTTCATAACTCTTCTTTTTCTTCTTCTTCTTCTTCTTCCTATTCCGGTTTCGCCATGAAAAGGATATTGTGTCATAGTTTACCATTGTGAGCCGACATATCTGATGTCAGCTCTCTTGTTTTTAGCGATGAGTCTGCCTTCTCAGCGCGATCGCTATCTCTTGACCATACTGCACTAATGAATAGTGCGGCCTCTTTCCAAGGCCGCTACATGGAGGCGAGACCGTTTGGTCAGCTATGGTTCGCTGACCCTGATGCAAGCAGCTCCCTATGGTTCGCTGACCCTGATACAAACAGCCACTCATGGTTCGCTGACCCTGATGCAAGCAGCAACTTATGGTTCGCTAACCCTGATGCAAGTAGTAACCTATGGTTTGCCGACCCTTATGCAAGCAGACCTCTTTGGTTCGCCGACCCTGATGCAAGCTGCCACCTATGAGTCGCTGACCCTGAAGCAAGCTGCCACCTATGAGTCGCTGACCCTGATGCAAGCTTCCACCTATGAGTCGCTGACCCTGATGCAAGCAGCCACCTATGAGTCGCTGACCCTGATGCAAGCAGCCACCTATGAGTCGCCGACCCTGATGCAAGCTGCCACCTATGAGTCGCTGACCCTGATGCAAGCAGACCCCTATGGTTCGCCGACCGTGATGCAAGCAGACCCCTATGGTTCGCTGACCCTGATGCAAGCAGACCCCTATGGTTCGCTGACCCTGATGCAAGCTGCTACCTATGAGTCGCTGACCCTGATGCAAGCTGCCACCTATGGTTCGCCGACCCTGATGCAAGCATCCACCTATGAGTCGCTGACCCTGATGCAAACAGTGACATATGAGTCGCTGGCTGCTGTAAACTCGTGCACTCCTCTCTTAATTTTAGTAATAGATTTTAGTTCAACACAATTACCGTTATACTTGGACGACTGATTTTGACTGAGCTATTCTGTTTTTCATATAACAGGGGGACTCTGTGGTCTCGAGGTAAGGTGTAGACTCGGTTGCCGGAAGTCGCGTGTTTGAATGACATTGGAAATGGTTTTTTGTTTGTTTCACGTGGATCGTCTGGTAAAAATTTCTCTGATCTTTGGGTAGTGAGATCGAACTCCTGTGGCCTGTGTCGAGCACGTTGAAAATGTCTTGGCAGATGGAAATAAAAAAGAGTAGACTTAACGGCCTCTGATTGACAAAACTCAAATTACAAATTTACCCATGTTATTTGTAATTTTCCCCAGGTGGTTTGTTAATAGCAGCTATAGATGGTGTCTAACTTGCTGTGGGTATACTTAGCTTTAGTCTTTCAGTCTATTAAGATGGACTAAAACATCGGTAAAAAACACCCCCAAAGAAACTGGTGGTATACAGACTGTAGAGTCTTCTAAACTAGTAAAAAGACGTTAAGCTAAGTTAAATTCATCTCCAATCACACCTTATGTAGGGGCCCAAGTATTGAAATATGTGTACATATGTGAACGCTGTGAACAATTGGATACGAAGAGTGACCGTCATTAGAACACGTGACCTGAAGTCAAATAGGGTTGAGGAGTTGTCCCTGAAGCCACGTCTGTATCGTTAGCAATGTAACATTGATAGACATGTGTAGGGAATAATGTGTTTGTGCTAGACTAAAGCATTTATTTTCATGTTGTGTTCGCTCATTGATTTTACACCCCCAGACAAGTTCCTATGAGGTTCTCGACCATTGTCTGTATACTCTTCTTTAGATCATATACCTTTAAATTCAGTGTTGAATCATTTAGCCAGTAGCGTATATGAAATGTAGTTTGGCTAGTAGCGTATAATGAAGATACATTTGGAAAGTATTGTGCAATGAAGACACATGTGGCCTCGTAGCGTAAAATGAAGATACATTTGGAAAGTAGGGTACAATGAAGTCATTTGGTAAGTAGTGTACAATGAAGAGTCATTTGGTTAGTAGCGTACGATGAAGTCATTTAGTAAGTAGCGTACAATGAAGAGTCATTTGGTCAGTAGCGTATGATGAAGGAGTCATTTGGTAAGTAGCGTATGATGAAGAGTCATTTGGTAAGTAGCATATGATGAAAAGTCAATTGGTAAGTAGCGTATGATGAAGAGTCATTTGGTCAGTAGCGCATAATGAAGCGTCATTTGGTAAGTAGCGTACAATGAAGAGTCATTTGGTAAGTACCGTATGATGAAGAGTCAGTTGGTAAGTAGCGTATGAAGAAGAGTCAGTTGGTAAGTAGCGTATGATGAAGAGTCATTTGGTAAGTAGCGTATGATGAAGAATCATTTGGTAAGTAGCATATAATGAAGAGTCAATTGGTAAGTAGCGTATGATGAAGAGTCATTTGGTAAGTAGCGTATGATGAAGAGTCATTTGGTCAGTAGCGTATGATGAAGAGTCATTTGGTAAGTAGCGTACAATGAAGAGTCATTTGGTCAGTAGCGTACGACGAAGTCATTTGGTCAGTAAAGTAAGATGAAGAGTCATTTACTTATTAGCGTACAATAGAGAATAATTTGCTTAGTAGAATGCAATGAAGTCATTTGGTCAGTAGCGTATGATTAAGAGCTATTTGGTCAGTAGTGTATGATGAAGAGTTATTTGGTCAGTAGTGTATGATGAAGAGTTACTTGGTCAGTAGTGTATGATGAAGAGTTACTTGGTCAGTAGTGTATGATGAAGAGTTATTTGGTCAGTAGTGTATGATGAAGAGTTACTTGGTCAGTAGTGTATGATGAAGAGTTACTTGGTCAGTAGTGTATGGTGAAGAGTTATTTGGTCAGTAGTGTATGATGAAGAGTTACTTGGTCAGTAGTGTATGATGAAGAGTTACTTGGTCAGTAGTGTATGATGAAGAGTTATTTGGTCAGTAGTGTATGATGAAGAGTTACTTGGTCAGTAGTGTATGATGAAGAGTTACTTGGTCAGTAGTGTATGGTGAAGAGTTATTTGGTCAGTAGTGTATGATGAAGAGTTATTTGGTCAGTAGTGTATGATGAAGAGTTATTTGGTCAGTAGTGTATGATGAAGAGTTATTTGGTCAGTAGTGTATGATGAAGAGTTATTTGGTCAGTAGTGTATGATGAAGAGTTATTTGACCAGAAGCATAAAACGAAGTCATTTGGCCAGCACCGTGCGATAAAGAATCATTTCGCCGATATCGTAGGATGAAGTTCTTTGACTAGTGAAACTTCTTCAACTGGTTACATCGAAGGCAGTCCTATAGGAAAAGGCTCTGCAGTTTATTAGCTCAGTTCACACATTTACAGTAGCGAGGCAGACAGACGAAGCTTGTACACGTGTTTATTTCGTTATCTGGCCTCAAGCAAAGAATGGTGGTCTGTCCCTGCCTATCGAGAGTGTGCCAGTCGTTGTCGAGTGGATGCTGATCCCTTCTAACAGCCAGAGTAGCGTTCTGTTTATCATAGTATACGATGTCACTGTTTTTCAGTTTTCATTCACCTCTTTTAGTTCACCTGCCTGTATTATCGTTCAAGGATGCATCACAAAAGGAAGATAACCACTGCAGTACGGCTCGTTCACTTGCAGCTACGTTACTTAAGTTCATTCGCCAGATGGAAAAGTTTACTTTCCTGAGGGATTCCAGAACAGATAATGCGTTTGTGAAAATAACTGCAGGTTGACAGTTGGAATAGCTGCTGTTTATCATATTAACATCATCGTGAACTTGAAACTGGGCTGTTTACTTGGAACAGTATTTACCATGTATTATGGCCCCCATATTGGTGAGTTTACTGAAGAGGTTTGAATTGCACTACAGCAAGTTGCAAATCAGATTCTTATCAGTAAAAACACAGCTGCAAAAAAACAAAAAAACAAACCATCATTCAAACAAACTCCATGAGTCTTCTCCAAGCCATCCAAAGCTCCAAAAAGATAAGACTTTAACGAAATAAAATATAACATTAGGTTGCTGTCCCCAAAAACAGATTTAGTCCTACAGTAGATTCCGTCCTACTGTGAGATCCATGAAACAGAGATTGAAAACAAATATCTTCAGACTCCGAAGGGAACATAGCAGGCTTGAAGCTCACCTCTAAAAAATGGGTGTTAGAGAGAGTCCTAAGCAATTGCTCTGGGGGAAAGACGAAGACCTGAAACGCAGTGTCCTTCGTAAACCTAACCGAGTTAGAAACATAGCATCAGTTGATGGTAGAAGACGAAATACAACCAAAACCACATTCTAAAGTAGGTCTCG
This sequence comes from Ariolimax columbianus, assembly GCA_036924085.1. Taxonomy (NCBI): domain Eukaryota; kingdom Metazoa; phylum Mollusca; class Gastropoda; order Stylommatophora; family Arionidae; genus Ariolimax; species Ariolimax columbianus. Next base: position 44,047,318 of record JAVGWX010000018.1, read on the forward strand.
GGATGTGCAAAGAGCCACTGTAAACCACAACTAAAGAAAGTCATCAATATTACCTCTCAAGTATGAGTGGCATTAGCATCATCATCATAATCAACAACAACAACAACAACAACAACAACAACAACTATGTCTGACAATAGTTTCAAGGATACACGACAAAAATATCACCTTCTCCGAGCTGAACAACATATATTAACGTAAAGTAAATGTTTCTCACAACTATTAACGTAAACTAAATGTTTCTCACAACTATTAACGTAACGTAAAGGTTTCTCACAATTATTAACGTAAAGTAAAAATTTCTCACAACTATTAACGTAAAGTAAAGGTTTCTCACATAGTAGTTACACTAGTGTCGGGGAAGAACGTTGCTAGAGACTTCAGTATACTATGTCACAGCTTATATAAGGTAGTGTTGCCAGTTTCTTTCTTCGCTGCCTTTTCCTTCCCTAGTTGTACGCCATGTACCTATTTATATCTGAGTCGACTGGAGGGTGACGGTCGTCGGAGTTGAACCTTCTACCTTTGCCGTGAAAATCGAGTGCTCTACCACTATACTAATATATTAAAGCATTAATTAAGTTATTGCAACACAAACAAGGTTTGATTACTTCGCCGTTCGTACAGGTTACAGTCATGGCGAGTGCGGAGTGCCCATTTGAATCCCAGAAAAAGGGTTATAAATAAAACACTACAAATTATACTGGAATTAGGAAGGTGAATAAATGTTAGTTTTAGTATTGCTCGACACTCTAGACTCATCATTTTCGCCACGTTGGTCGTAGCAACGTTGTAGACTCATCACGTGGGTCACGTTGGATGTAGCAACGTTGTAGACTCATCACTTGTGTCACGATGGATATAACAACGCTGTAGACTCATCCCTTGAGTCCCGTTAGATTAGCAATGTTCTAGACTCATCACTTGGGTCACGTTGGATGTAGCAACACTTAAGCCTCATCACTAGTGTCACGTTAGATGCAGAAATACTTTAGACTCATCCATTGCGCTACGTTGGATATAGCAAAGCTCTAAATTCATAACTTATGTCATGTTATATGTAGCAACACTTTAGACTTATCACTTGCACCACGTTGGATGCATCAGGGCTCTAGACTCATCATTTACGTCATGTTATATGTAGAAACACTCTAGGCTCATCACGTGCGGCACGTTAGATACACCAGCACTGTAGACTTATCAGTCGCGCCACGCTGGATGTACCAACACTCTTTTCTAATTACTTGACCACTCGTGTCACATAAGATGTAGCATCACTCTATGCCCATCGCTTGCGTCTCTTCAGATGTCGCCACATTCTAGCATCCTCACTCCGGCCATATTATATAAAGCTACACTCTTGCCTCATCAAAGGCCTCACATTAAATGTCACGACACTCTACCCCCGCAACTTGTGTCACGTTAGATAACGCAAAACTCTAGCATCGTCACTAACGTCATGTTACATGATGCAACACTTTTAGTCCCATCACTTACTTCACGCTAGAAGATGGAACAGCCATTATTTCAATGCTATTTTCAAATCTCCTTGCGTGACATGGCTAGTATTGTCTCACCCGAAGTATCACTAACTAACGCACGGACTTTAACCACAGTTAGGTCTCCGTAAAGAAATATTCCACCTAGGCGCAGCAAGTGCTCATTAAAAAGTCTTTAATTTTCTTTCTTTGTGATCACGAGTTAGGGATTTATACGAGCAGAGCGATCAGTAATCCTGGGTTTGGTGAGAGTCTTATGGAAGAGTTCTTAAGGTCCTACACACTTATATGTTCGGTTATTTTATTTACGTTAGTGGAAAATCACTAAAAAAGAATAATAAATGTCAGTCGGTTGAATAATTTCTATAAATGCTTAAATAAAAATAAAAATTAATTACATCAAGTAAACTAAAATGACTTAGCACCTAAGGACAAAGCCTATACCACCAATCAAACAGACAAATGAACCCCACAAGTGGAGTAGCTGCAGCTTTTGAGATTGAGAGCTTGACATAAATTATCAAGTAAATACAATAGGCAGATTGATAGAAGGAGATAATACGAAAACTTCCTTATTCTAGAAGAAACTAACTACAAAATTATCGCTATGTTAGGAGAAGATAACTAGAAAACAAGGCCATGGTAGGAGAAGATAACTAGAAAACCTCGCTATAGTCGAAGAAGATAACTAGAAAACCAGGCATGGAAGAAGAAGATGACTAGAAAACCTAGCAGTGGTAAAAGAAGATAACTAGAAAATGTAGCTATGGTAGAAAAATGTAACTAGAAAACGTAGCTATGGTGGAAGAATATAACTAGAAAACGTAGCTATGGTAGAAGACGATGACTAGAAAACCAGGCAGTGGTAGAAAAATATTTTTGGAAAACCTAGCTATGATAAACGAAGATAATTGGAAAACCTAGCTATGGTAGAAGATTCCTGCAATACATACATTCACTGTCACAGGACAAGAAACGGTCGACTATGCAATAGCTTTCAAATTTAAAATGCGGTTCAGATTAATTCAGCGGTCAAGCATTCCCCTTTCACGACAAAGATACGTGGTTCAACTCCCCCGACCGTCAGCTCCAGTCGATTCAGCTGTAAATGGGTAACTGACATTTGACTTTAGAGGCAAAAGGCAGAGAGGAAAGAAACTGGCCACCCTACCTAATATAAGCTGTGGCTTAATCTAACTGAACGATTCCAACAACTTCATTTCTTGACGGGGATGGTACTACTGTGCTGCAAACCATTCATTTTTTTTAGTAGAAAGAATAACTAAAAAATTGCACAACGTAAGAAATAATAGAGGATGATTCATTTCACTAAGGATCGACAAAAGAAGTTTGTTGAAGAACTCCGGAGACTTGAACACTGAATAAGTGTTAGACCGTAGAATAGTCTCTGGCGATGTTGATGAAAGCGAAAGTGGGTCGTATTTCATGGAATCAAAGGCTAACAGCTGAAGGTAAAGGTCAGTCCTATGGCAACAATTGCCGTCGGGGATAAATGTAACTCATCATGGACTATGCCACAGCCTGTGTGAGGTAGGGTGAACAGTTCCATTCCTTGCTGATTATACCTTCCATAACGCATACGTCAGGTACCCTTTTATAGATGGGTTGACTGGAGGAGCTGTCGTACCAGGAATGAGCCACGCTCGGATTTGCTTCTGTCCGTCCGTGGTTTCAAATCAAACCCTGGCACGCTGTAATCCCAGCCTTAGCATGCCAACTCACTGTCGACTTGGCTACACGCTCCACAAATGAAGAGGTCCTGGAGAAACTCAATGAGAACAGAGAACTGTTGAAAGATATAAAACACCGACACATCATATATTTTGGCCAGGTTAAAAGTGAATGACACTTTTGCAAAAAACCATACCTGGGGAGGGGCGGGGCGTGAATAGGGGAGTGGGGTAAGGCTAAAGGCAGTTAAAAAGTGAAGTAAAATAACCCATATCATTACTGCCGTAGGGGTGGGACATGTTAGCGATCTCACATTTGACAGACTCGGCTATATCAGGGCGGTAGCCAATCTCCTCTCCCTCGCCGTTTTTACTTCCCGGACTGATCAGACTGCGGATCACCATTGACAAACTAAAATGGCTTACCATCTCAGCACAAAGCCTAGACCGCCAATCAAACAGACAAATAAACGCCAAAAGTGGAGTAGCTGCAACTTATGAGAATGAGAGCTTGAAAGAAAGTATCAAGTAAATATAATAGGAGGATTAATAGAAGGAGATCACTCGAAAACATCCTTATCATAGAAAAAGGTAAAGCTTTGGTATGAGAAGATAACTACAAAATCTCGCTATGGTAGAAGATAACTCGCATGGTAAGTCATTATAGAAAATATATTTACTTCTCAGATGCCAAGCCAGCTCGCTAACCACTACGCTACGCGGTTCCCCCGGCAGTTAGCGCGATGTTTTTGTTGCTGTTGGTGTAAATGCCCACAATGAGTATGTTTATTCTTTTGTGCGCCTGTAAAAAGGAGTTAAGTGGCCGGTTGCAGTTTCTTTCATCACATCTGGAGCCACGAGAGCGAGGATGAAGGTGGACCGGGGTTCTCCAGGCAGCTCTTCAAATGGGAGGAGAACATCAAACGATGGACGCGCAGTTGACAGTCTGTGTGCCCCACCTGGGCTCGAGAGCTGTTGATGTTATTACTAATTCCGGCTTTGTACTTGAGTTAAGACACCATTGACGGCTTTCTGGTAGCTGGAGTACAGTGGCTCTCCTTACATCCCGAGGTGTGCTTGGAAAGGTGGGTTTATTTGGCTGTAGTGCAATTGAGGGGAGGGGGCGCTCCTCTGCAAGCTTAGCACTTTTGGTATTACAGTTCCGATTCCCACATCGCTTGCTAGATTAATATGATTTGTCTGTTGTTAGAAAGAACTGCTTGGAAGTGAGTCGGGGGTCTTGATAAAAATGTTTCATATGGCATTGACTAACACAGTGTAATCAGTATATTACACCTGACCCTGATTAACATAGTCTGATCAGTATATTACACCTGACCCTGATTAACATAGTCTGATCAGTATATTTCACCTGACAAATGACTAACATAGTCTGATCCGTATATTTCACCTGACCCTGACTAACATAGTCTGATTAGTAAATTTCACCTGACGCTGACTAACATAGTCTGATCAGTATATTTCACATGACCACGGCTAACATAGCCTGATCAGTATGTTCACCTAACCCTTACTAACATAGTCTAATTAGTATATTTCACCTTACCCTGACTAACATAGTCTGATCAGTATATTACACCTGACCCTGATTAACATAGTCTGGTTCGTATATTTCACCTGACCCTGACTAACATATTCTGATCAGTATATTTCACCTGACCTGATTAACATAGTCTGATCAGTATATTTCACCTGACCATGATTAACATAGTCTGAGCAGTATATTTCACCTGACAAATGACTAACATAGTCTGATCCGTATATTTCACCTGACCCTGACTAACATAGTCTGATTAGTAAATTTCACCTGACGCTGACTAACATAGTCTGATCAGTATATTTCACATGACCACGGCTAACATAGCCTGATGAGTATGTTCACCTAACCCTTACTAACATAGTCTAATTAGTATATTTCACCTTACCCTGACTAACATAGTCTGAACAGTATATTTCACCTTACCATGACTAACATAGTCTGATCAGTATATTTCACCTGTCCGTGATTAAAATAGGCGGATCAGTATATTTCACTTGACCCTGACTAACATAGTCCGAACAGTATATTTCACCACACAATGACTAACATAGTCTGAACAATGTATTTCACCTGACCCTGACTAACATTTTCTGATCAATATATTTCCCCTGAACCTTACATAGTCTTATCCGTATTATTCACCTGACCCTTGCTAACAAAAACCTGATCAGCATATTTTGCTTGAACGTTAAACTCTTCTACCGGGATCAAGATGCGGAAGCAGCGCATGAGCTGCAGTGGTTAGCGACCAATAGCTGATTGCTAGCGTCAACGCAGGCACACCAGAGCTGCCAAGACCCTTCTACACCTCCACGAGGTGATCCTGGATAACAGGCTGCAGCAGGGCAGACTGGCTAAGGAAAATGGATCGAAGAGGAAATTCTAACCCGCTTCTCAAAAAATGCTTCCTGAAGTCGGATTTCTTGGACCGAAAGGTGCAAATATCGCAGTTGGGCTGTAAACTACGATACAACACATTCCGTTCTCCGGTCCACATTCTGCTACTTAAGCCCTTTCAGGGTTTGGTAGCAGGAAATTGAGAACGATCGAAGCCAAGCCAACCCAAACTTTTCTCCCCAGAGCGAGAGATAAAAATGCTGTAGAACCATTGCAGCCAACTGTGGAGACTGCACTTGAAATGAATTAACAATACAGTAAAGACTTCATCTTTTGACGTTCACCATATATACGCCTCAAAAGACACTTGTCATGTCTAAACGTCTGAGTCTGAGCTAAAAATGTAAAACACCAGAATATCGTACACTTATATGTATAGAAGAGTGAATGCCTAGCGTGTATGGTCATCGCGGTATGTATCACTATCATCACCGATATCCATTTTCTATTATCACGTGTGTCATTTGTCAGTTCCTATATTGATCGTCTCCCGCGCCATTTCTTTAAGTTGTCCCATCTTTTCTCTCGTTTTCTGTCTCTGTCATCGTGTCTTCCAATCCGCCTCTTCTCGTGGCATGTCCGAAAAATGATAAATACATTATCTTTGTTACTTGCCATAAGCTGGCTTTGTGTCTGTGCCTCGTTATTAGCTTTCTTTGCAGGCCTCGGTATTCTCAAAATTTTTCTGTGAAACCACAATTCCGTTGTCTCCATTGATCAATGTACTAGAATCATTCATCGAACGTGCCTGATTATTGTCCATGATCCGCTGCAGTATGTCAGTACTGGTTCCATGCAGTAAAAAAGTAAAGTAAAGTATCCCATAGCATTACTGCCGTAGGGGTGTGAGGTGTTAGCGATCTAACATTTCAAAGGCTCGGCTATATGAGGGCGGTTGCCATTTCCTCTCCTTCGCCGCTTTTACTTCCCGAAATGAACCGGTACCCATTTAAGGCTGGGTCGACCCGGGAGCCATTGCGGTCTGAAAAAAACATTACCGCCTCAAATGGGGAATAAACCCAGGACCACTCTGATGCGAAGCCAGCGCGCTAACCACTGCGTTGTTGCACAAGATTCACTCACCTCATAATGAATATGGTTATGTAACACAAATTATACTGGGAACTTCGAATCCTGGAATCCTGAAAGACATATTGTTGAATGTCTGTTGCCAGGTAGCCGAAGGCTATCTGTAGTAGGGAGGGTACACCTAATTTTGGGTAGATTTGTAACTACAATTTGTAAACTTTGACCGGGCAGCGGCCGTTAGGTCTACACTTTTCCTTGGATTAGAACGTGTTCGATACTGAACACGGGAGTCCGATCTCACTACCAAGAGCAAAGGAAAGGGCCACCGTCCATCGTAGACGAAGATGGCCAAATTTATTTTGCTAGCGCTATTTTTAGTAAGGATTAACTGCGCTACTTTTTATCCTCACTTTCTCGTCTCATGCCGCCCGATCCCAGTGGCAAGTCAAGAACAAGACGACTATGGGGCGACTACCAGATACAGAGGACTCCGAATCAAGCACCCGGGAAAAAGACGGCGGAGTCTGGAATCGAACCCACACCACCTGATCACGAGGCCGACGGTTAAACCACTTCGCCACGATACTGCCAAGCGATCAGGGGAATTTTTACCAGAAGATCCACATGGAAATATCCCGCTGTCAAACCGGGTGGTTTGAACCCACAACCTCCGCAACTGAGACAGATACCTTAACTCGAGACCACTGAGTCATAGTACAACCTGTAAAAAATATGTCGCAGTGCTCCAGATGAGAAGTACTTCTGGTTAAGGACGACCAGGAAGTGTAAGAAGCTAAAACTGTTTCGCAATGTCTCTACATTCTCATTTGTTTCGTCACGTTGTCTCAAAAACAGCCATTATTTCAGTGCTATTTTCAAACCTGTTCGTGTGTCCTGGCTAGCATTGTCTCACATTAGCTATCAATCACAATCGCATGGACTTAACCGCAACTCTCTTCAAGAAGGCTCCCAAAGGAAACTTTGCACCGATGCGAAACAAGTGCTAAAAATGTAAAACACCAGAATATCGTACACTTATATGTATAGAAGAGTGAATGCCTAGCGTGTATGGTCATCGCGGTATGTATCACTATCATCACCGATATCCATTTTCTATTATCACGTGTGTCATTTGTCAGTTCCTATATTGATCGTCTCCCGCGCCATTTCTTTAAGTTGTCCCATCTTTTCTCTCGTTTTCTGTCTCTGTCATCGTGTCTTCCAATCCGCCTCTTCTCGTGGCATGTCCGAAAAATGATAAATACATTATCTTTGTTACTTGCCATAAGCTGGCTTTGTGTCTGTGCCTCGTTATTAGCTTTCTTTGCAGGCCTCGGTATTCTCAAAATTTTTCTGTGAAACCACAATTCCGTTGTCTCCATTGATCAATGTACTAGAATCATTCATCGAACGTGCCTGATTATTGTCCATGATCCGCTGCAGTATGTCAGTACTGGTTCCATGCAGTAAAAAAGTAAAGTAAAGTATCCCATAGCATTACTGCCGTAGGGGTGTGAGGTGTTAGCGATCTAACATTTCAAAGGCTCGGCTATATGAGGGCGGTTGCCATTTCCTCTCCTTCGCCGCTTTTACTTCCCGAAATGAACCGGTACCCATTTAAGGCTGGGTCGACCCGGGAGCCATTGCGGTTTGAAAAAAACATTACCGCCTCAAATGGGGAATAAACCCAGGACCACTCTGATGCGAAGCCAGCGCGCTAACCACTGCGTTGTTGCACAAGATTCACTCACCTCATAATGAATATGGTTATGTAACACAAATTATACTGGGAACTTCGAATCCTGGAATCCTGAAAGACATATTGTTGAATGTCTGTTGCCAGGTAGCCGAAGGCTATCTGTAGTAGGGAGGGTACACCTAATTTTGGGTAGATTTGTAACTACAATTTGTAAACTTTGACCGGGCAGCGGCCGTTAGGTCTACACTTTTCCTTGGATTAGAACGTGTTCGATACTGAACACGGGAGTCCGATCTCACTACCAAGAGCAAAGGAAAGGGCCACCGTCCATCGTAGACGAAGATGGCCAAATTTATTTTGCTAGCGCTATTTTTAGTAAGGATTAACTGCGCTACTTTTTATCCTCACTTTCTCGTCTCATGCCGCCCGATCCCAGTGGCAAGTCAAGAACAAGACGACTATGGGGCGACTACCAGATACAGAGGACTCCGAATCAAGCACCCGGGAAAAAGACGGCGGAGTCTGGAATCGAACCCACACCACCTGATCACGAGGCCGACGGTTAAACCACTTCGCCACGATACTGCCAAGCGATCAGGGGAATTTTTACCAGAAGATCCACATGGAAATATCCCGCTGTCAAACCGGGTGGTTTGAACCCACAACCTCCGCAACTGAGACAGATACCTTAACTCGAGACCACTGAGTCATAGTACAACCTGTAAAAAATATGTCGCAGTGCTCCAGATGAGAAGTACTTCTGGTTAAGGACGACCAGGAAGTGTAAGAAGCTAAAACTGTTTCGCAATGTCTCTACATTCTCATTTGTTTCGTCACGTTGTCTCAAAAACAGCCATTATTTCAGTGCTATTTTCAAACCTGTTCGTGTGTCCTGGCTAGCATTGTCTCACATTAGCTATCAATCACAATCGCATGGACTTAACCGCAACTCTCTTCAAGAAGGCTCCCAAAGGAAACTTTGCACCGATGCGAAACAAGTGCTCGTTACAATGTCATCAATGTTCACGTTCGTTTTGCGAAAATGAGTCGGTGGATTATAGAATGATCAGTAAATACATCGTAGCTGCGTTTCTCATGGAGGGTTGCGTTGTGTTACATACTTACAAGTATCGATTATTTTAATATTTATGTAACTGGAACATGGAATGGATAGGATTAACAAAGATGAATGTTTTTGGAACTTTCTGACTATTCCCAGGTTGGAAGGAGTCTCACTGAAATTAGTAAATACAAAGACACACGATTTACCATCTCGAAGGGAGAGGAAGACTAACGTTTCGTAAGGCAAAATATACTGATCAGACATGTTAGTCAGGGTCAGGTAAAACATACTGATCAGACATGTTAGTCAGGGTCAGGTAGAACATACTGATCAGACATGTTAGTCAGGGTCAGGTAAAATATACTGATCAGACATGTTAGTCAGGGTCAGGTAAAATATACTGATCAGACATGTTAGTCAGGGTCAGGCAAAATATACTGATCAGACATGTTAGTCAGGGTCAGGCAAAATATACTGATCAGACATGTTAGTCAGTGTCAGGTAAAACATACTGATCAGACATGTTAGTGTCAGGCAAAATATACTGATCAGACATGTTAGTCAGGGTCAGGTAAAACATACTGATCAGACATGTTAGTCAGGGTCAGGTAGAACATACTGATCAGACATGTTAGTCAGGGTCAGGTAAAATATACTGATCAGACATGTTAGTCAGGGTCAGGTAAAATATACTGATCAGACATGTTAGTCAGGGTCAGGCAAAATATACTGATCAGACATGTTAGTCAGGGTCTGGCAAAATATACCAATTAGATATGTTAGTCAGGGTCAGGTAAAACATACTGGCTAAGACCCTCCCCTCGGCTTCCTAGAAACCCTTTTTGGATACGGGTTGTTTTCATGGCAGCCTGGACACGAGGTTAGGGATTGACGTGATCACTGTAGTAGTGAGTGACACGTAGATGAAGCCAAACATAGGACAACCGCCCGGAGGACCTCGGTCCACCTTCATCAGCACGCCCGGGATGTGAGGAAAGCTACTGCAACCCGCCACTTAACGTCCTTTTCAGGGTGCGCAAAAGACTAACCTATTCATTGTGGGTATTCGCAAACAACAACAATCATTTCGCAGCATTACCTTTTTCTTTATTAATACAGACAAAATAAACGTCAACTGTGCAGGAGCCTTCAGTGATTGAGACATAGAGCTAGCAGCAAACCACCAAGTGTATAGTGGCCTTCAGCGTTTTACAGTAAGTAAGTAGCCCCTTTCAGTCATGTTTGACTATAGATTGACGGCAACATTAGAGTAGCAACTCTCTACCTAGCTTTTAATTTGTATGTATCCTTTCGGGGTTGTCTTTTCACTTATCTGTGTTGTGTGAGCTTATTTTCGACATGTCTGAGGTTGGTATTTGGGTTGCATGAGCTTATTTTCGACAAATCTGAGGTTGGTATTTGGGTTGCATGAGCTTATTTTCGACAAGTCTGAGATTGGTATTTGGGTTGCATGAGCTTATTTTCGACAAGCCTGAGGTTGGTATTTGGGTTGCATGAGCTTATTTTCGACACGTCTGAGGTTGGTATTAGGGTTGCATCTGCAGCTCAATCGATCTGCAGCTATGTCTTCCTAAGATGTCCGATCCATTTTCAGTATCTTTATGTCCCGCTTACATGTAACTTTGAACCTCAGCTGTGGTCGACCAGCTGTTCTTCTACCACACGCCAGCTGTCCATAGATATCTTTTTGTACTTAGCCATCTTCTACACGACGAACATAGTCAGGCCACAGCAGTCTTCGTTGTCGAAGGAGGATGTTCACACTTGGAAGGCCGATGCTAGAATGCATGCATTTGTCATGTGCCCAAGATTGCACATTGGAGACGCTATCAAGTTTTACCCTGCGATATTGACACACCCCATTTTGAGAATTAGTGCTAGAAATAAAACTCCAATTGAATACGATAAGAGCGACGATCAAATAAATAATGAGTAATTGTTTTTTCACGAAATGGTAGATGAAAATACTAAAGCCTTGCAATAGGAAGAGAAGATAGCTGGTAAGCTACTCTAGAAGTATATGTTTTACCGGCATGCAACAGACTGATTAACGACACATCACATTACAGTTTTACCTTGGTGACGTCAGTGTTACCTTGTCCGTTCAAGATGTTCATTTGGAGTCTCCCCATTCAAAGCTTGTGTTATGTGACCTCAGAGTTGTTCTTTGCTTTGCTGGTGAGTGTGAAGCTATCGACTGCATGGAGATGTTGTTTCTGTACAATAATATTTGGATTGCTGTACGACTTCCCCGGAATGGGTTGAAAGAGTTGTTTTTCTAGTGTTGATGTGAGATCAAAATTACTGAACGCAGTCGAAAACTGCACATCTTCTGAGGAAGTGTTTATGACGCAGTCGCCAGAAATCCAAGTTTTTGGTTGCATTCATCTTGTTGTGCGACTCAAAGTGTTTAGGATTAAACAGCTAATCTTTTGTTCTATATTTGATGTGCATGCCAGTAGCGGCGACATGTACATCATTAAAGAGCACTGCTGCAAAGTCTCTGCTAAATAGTGTCGCTGCCAGGACACATCTTGGTTTGACATCGTTGGTGACTGGGAAGGCTACAGATAATTCTCCTTCGTGCAGTACTGGAGCAGTTAAGTCATCATGGAACTGGCGGATAACTGTAAATAGTCTGCCTGGACAGCTAACCTTTACCCTGCTGGCCTGAGACCTTCCTTATTGACTGTGTCAAAGGTCTTGGTAGATCGACGAAAACGGCGTACATGTCAAAATGCTGGTTTTGACATTTCACCGGAAGTTGACGTGCTGCATAGTTCATGTCGACCCTTTCAGGATGTCTTTCTACAGGAGGAAAGGCGAAACATCGTGTTTGCAAAAGAAAAAGAGGTCATGTCTGGCACTCGAGCTTAGCAGGCGGAGTGCATTGTTATTGCATTTCCCCATAACACGTACGCCAATTTTCCCTTCCAGGTACGATGGTCGGTCACCACTCTAGTAATGGAGCCGCCAAGAATGATTCGTTTCTTGGACATTGGAACTGATGAGATGATTGAGTTCAATTTTTCAATAAACATTCTCTGAGTCTATGTAAGAGCATAGACGCTGGTCAGAGTAGCGGTCCTCTTGCTTCTCAGTGGAATTTGGGAAGCGGACACTGATGCCTTTTGGAGGTTGAAAAGCTGGTGAACGAGGGAAGGTATGATGTTACATCAACAGCAGCATTGCGCCTCTACTTGTCGTCGCGTCCTCTCCAGAAGAATGTAAAACCACATATAGCCGCTGTGTTCTGACCATCACCAGGCAGACGTGTCTCAGTAAGAGCCAAAATATCGAAGCTGTACCAGTTCCACGGACGCCAGTTAATTTTCTTGAATCGTGCGACCATATAATTATATTGAATTCTGCGAATGTTTCATCAGTCGAGGGCTGTGGCCTTCTGTTGTTGCTTTCTCGAGTTAGAACATGTATGCTCGGGTTGTCTTATGTGTCTTAGACTGTGATAAGCGCTACATTTTGATTTAAGTCAGACAGTTTTGCTTTTCACCAGCCATACTCTGTAGTACTGAATTATCTGGATCCAGCGCCAACGACTTGATCAAGACGACTGGAAACAGAACATGATGCAGTAGATGGCCATGCCGTAATGAGTGTCTCATCATGCTCTGTGCGTACCACATCGCTCTGCTATAACTTTCTGCCATATCCAATGAACCAGTATATGGTTTCTTCCACTTAGACGAATCCAAGCTTCCATATTTCGTGCAGAAAAACCCTGAAGAAATTGAAAGAATAGCGATGAAATCGCCACTCGACTGGCCTAGAGACACTAGCTTCGAATGCTTGTTCCGGGTTCACTCCCAAATCCGTTCTGTAAACAAGTATCCCACGCTGCAATGGGAACAGTGATCTGTTTTGACGATATCAGCTTTGTTAGGTCTGCTCAGTCTAAGCGGCCTACTTAGTGGTCTTGTGCCTGAATATTTACTATTCTAGGATACTACATAATGAATGATGTGCATGATGCTTAGGTGAGTAAACTTTGTAACTTTTGTCTAAAAAACTAGAAATCTCTCTATGTGTACTCCCTATCCGAGAGACACCACAATAACACATCCGCCATCTTGGAATCGTAAACGTAAATAAACTCATATAATTACACACCCAAACACTGACACAGGACAGCGAACCGTCAACCATGTAAACAGCTGTCGAACTTAAAACACAGCTCTAGAAACATTACTCGAAAAAGTGGTATAAGGTAGGGAATAACAGATAAAATAATTTAGCTAAGGATTGACAGTATAAGTTAGTAATAAAACTCATCAAAGGTAATTCAAACATCGACTTCTGGCAAATCACAACACGCCTAAATTCACAAGTGACAAAATGTCCAACCGTTTGTGTTTGGACGGAGAGCTTAATTTATTTACCCCCCGGAATGTGATACAAAATGCGAATAGAAGAGCGAATGATTATCGGATTTTTAAAACATGATAATGATTCTGTTTATGAAGAAGAAATAATAAACAAACAAATGCCGCACGCAAGGAGATTCTCCGGTTAAGGGTACAAAGGGAGTTAATGACGATAAGACTGTTGCGCAATGTTGCAACGCTCTAGACCCATCACTTGCGTCACGTTAGACGTGACAACACGCCATTATCTCGACGCTGTTATCAAACCTGTTTGGGTATCCTAACTGTCAATGTCTCACGCCAGCTATCAATCACTATCGCGCGGACTTTAACCGTATCCTCGTTAAGAGATCTCCCAAAGGAGACGTTCCACGGAAGAGTAGGAAGTGCTCATTAAAAAGTCATCAGTGTTCTCTCTCTTTATGATCATGACTCGAAGGGTTATAGAGCGATCAGTGATGCAGAGATTGTCTAGTGTCCAGTGCAAGCGCTCCATGGTTTTATTTACATGTACGTTGTGTTTGCCTACATCATTTAAGTAACTGAAACATGCAGGGATAGCAATACCAAATGTGAGTATGTTTGAGAATTTCTGCACATCCTCAAATCTTAGAATGCTAGCGTCAGGGCCAGCGAACCAAAGCTGCCAAGACCTTTCTACACCTTTACGCGGTGATCCTGGATAACAGGCTGCAGCAGGGCAGACTGGCTAAAGAGAAGGGATCGAAGAGGGAATGCTAACCCGGTACTCAAAAACTGCTTGTTGAAGTCGGATGTGTTGGTCCGAAAGGTGCAAATATCGCAGTCAAGCTGTAAACTACGACACAACGCATTCCGTTTTCTAGACTATGTTCTGCTACTTAAGCCCTTTCAGTGTTTGGTAGTGAGAGATTGAGAATGAACGAAGCCAAGCCAAGCCAAATCTTAGAATTAAATTGAATTAAGTAAAAACACAGAAACAAGACTGACCATCTTATTGGCAACGGCTAGTTAATCGATCATAGTACATCAAGTAAACAGACAAACAAATGTCACATATAAGAATTAGAGCTAGGAAACAAGTATCAAGTAAACACTAAACGAGAAACTCCTATTTATGTGGAATGGGAGAAGAGAATAAATGGAAAACATCAACATGGTAGAAACAGGTAACTTTCAAAACCTCGCTATGGTAGAAGAAGAAAACTAGAAAACCTCGCCAAGGTAGAAGATAGTTAGAAAGCCTCGCCAAGTTGGAAGTAGATAACTAGAAAACCTCGCCAAGTTGGAAGTAGATAACTAGAAAACCTCGCCAAGCTAGAAGTAGATAACTAGAAAACCTCGCCAAGTTGGAAGTAGGTAACTAGAAAACCTCGCCAAGTTGGAAGTAGATAACTAGAAAACCTCGCCAAGGTAGAAGAAGATAACTAGAAAACCTCGCCAAGTTAGAAGTAGATAACTAGAAAACCTCGCCAAGTTAGAAGTAGATAACTAGAAAACCTCGCCAAGTCAGAAGTAGATAACTAGAAAACCTCGCCAAGTCAGAAGCAGAAAACTAGAAAACCTCGCCAAGGTAGAAGACAATAACTAGAAAACCTCGCTATTTGCATTCTTTGTATGGCAATTACAAGGAGTATTATTGCCATAAATAATTTATATTCTCAATGGGTCTAGAGTATAGAGACATCACCTATCAGTGTTAATATTTTACGCTTACTCATTGCCCATTAGCTGATGATCTTCCCATCTGTGGCATTCGTTAATGTACCTTATTTTTCTTCAAAAACATATTCTCTTTCGTGTTCGTAATAATGTCATATTCTTCTTCTTCGTTTGTTCTACTGCTTTTGCAATGAGGCATCGCAGAGAGGCAGGATGCGTATATTTCTTGTTATCAACATGAAGGAGGCTTGTGCTGTCGTTAGGTGATACTTCCTGAGCGTGCCAGACTCCGTCAATCCACCTATGTCCAGGTCGGAATCTTGCACAACGACCCGGAACCTGTGATGTTCTCGATGTAGACAGGGCATAATGCATTCTGACTAAAGGACCAAACCACTTAATTTTTGTGGCCGTCAATTTAGGCACTAAATGGGTTTGTCCACAGTATCTGCCTCGGCGTGATGTTACTAATTCGGTCACGGATTGTCTTTATCTCACAGCTTTGGACCTTACTCGTATGGGTTGTAGTAAGGACCAAGATTTACATTGGTAACACAATGTAGGAATGAACAGTGCAGCTATCAGCCTCTTAGTTGAAAAAAAACAGTCTAGGGTTATTCAAAATCGGTGCAATTTGATAATGGGCACTGTTCGTCTTCTGAATTCTAAATGCGATCTTTCTGTCCACTCTGCCGCCATCAGTGAACATGCTAACTATGTCTCGTATTGGAACTCTCTTACTTGTTTAATACGAGGCGTGTTCAAATAAAACCGTACATAACTGCACCAAGTGTACGATGCGCATGATGACGTCACTTCTGATGTAAACAGCACATACCAACCGTCACGTTGGCACAATTTAATTAGCCTCCGACTCATAGTTTCTTAATCGATCGTTGAAAACATGACAGGTGTGCTACAAATGTGTGACTAAAACAACAGTGAAGAACTGGGCAACGATGTTTAAATACGGACGTGAGTTAGCGACAGATCTTTCGAGACCAGGTCAGGGGCAAATTTTGCGTCATAAGATGCCATCGCTATAATTGATGCAGCAATTCGGGAAGACCGTCGCCGGAGCTTACGTTTGCCACACTTTTATCACCATACACTGTCTGCATTCTGCGAGATTATTGTCAACTGGTCGACATCTTTCAGCTGATAGAAACTGAATCACCGCTCGCTGATCACCTCTGGACGGATTCCCTATTCCACCCACTATGTTTTCAACGGTCCGCTGAGGAACCTATGAGTCAGAGGATAATGACATTTTTCAAACTTGCCAGTTGGTATATGCTATTTACACCAGACGTCACGCCATCATGCACATTGTGCGTATGTTCACTTGTTGCAGTTAGGTCTGGTTTCATTTGAACACATCTCGTACATAAACTTCAATAGACTAGGGTAAATGAGCATATCATGACTGGGCATGCATTTATTGAAGACAGATGCTCCACAGGGAACTAAAACTGATGTGATCGATAAATTCTCACCACAATCAACATATATCAACAATTGCTTTTCAAAGAACGTGTGAGAAATGGTACTATTGATCAACACTTTAAAATGCCGACACCAGTGACGCAGCCGGACAGTTGTAACACTGCTATAAGCAACATGATCTTGGAAAGGAAATGTCACTCACAGATGAGAAAACAACAGCCATCAGCACCATTGTTAGACTCGCTCTATCATTTAATGGCTTCATGTTTTCCTTAGGCTATTGTTACACCGTTTGTGATGTCACGAAACCGGTTTCTTTGTCTGAAGTAGGAAAGAATGATGACATGGTAGTCGTTTCTTTGTCTGATGTAAGTGTGAGTCATGTTATGGAAATCGTTTCTTTGTCTGATGTAGTTGTGAGTCATGTTATGGAAATCGTTTCTTTGTCTGATGTAAGTGTGAGTGATGTTATGGAAATCGTTTCTTTGTCTGATGTAAGTGTGAGTGATGTTATGGACATTGTTTCTTTGTCTGATGTAAGTGTGAGTGATGTTATGGAAATCGTTTCTTTGTCTGATGTAGGTGTGAGTGATGTTATAGAAATCGTTTCTGTGTCTGATGTAGGTATGAGTGATGTTACAGAAATCGTTCCTTTGTCTACTTCCATAAGAGAGACAACTCTGATCATAAGCAACTGCTGCCTTGCAGATAGGCTGGGGACAGCCAAAAGCTAAGGAGGACATCCCTACAGAAACGCCTGTTGAAATCGGATGCACGGGGCCGCAAGCCTAACAAAACAGTGCAACGTAAATCGCAGCATGATGACAGTGTACCGATTAGAAAAACACATGGCGCTCATCCTGCGGAGTCCCGCCAGGCAGCGATAGTGCCGGGCCTCACGCCTCGAAGGAGCCCACCCTTGACTACTGGTGGTCACCCACCCATGTGTCGTGGAGTCAAGGCACATGGCTATGGGGCAACTTCTATTGACCAAAACCTAAAGACCCTCAAAATACTACAGTGGAATGCGGAGGGAGTCATTAACAAAAAACTTTCCCTAACACATCACCTGCATGAAGGTAAGATTGACGTGGCATGTATCCAGGAAACGCACCTCAACAATAATCATAAATTCTCAATCAGAGGATACCAGACCTTCCGTCTAGATAGAGAATGCCACAAAGGAGGAGTCCTGATACTGACCAGAAACTGCATACCGAGTAGCGCGGTATCTGTCAATCACACCGGACAAGCAGAAATTGTAGGAGTTGACATAATGGCTCAAGAGACGAAGCTCCGCATTTTCAATCTGTACGGACCACCAAATAGAGACCTATCGCTCTCGAGTATGGAGGTCAGAGACTCCAACTGCATAGTAGTTGGAGATTTCAACAGCCACTCGGAGAGATGGGGATACTCTGACACAGACAGCAGAGGTGACGAAGTGGAAGATTGGGAGATAGATGCAAATCTCTCCCTAATCAATAGGCCGGAGGATAGCCCTAGCTTCTATTCAAGAACATGGCATACCACCTCGACTCCAGATTTGGCCTTTTCCACACAGGACATACACCATAAAATAGACCGCCAGGTGCTAAACCAACTGGCAGGTAGCGACCACAGGCCGATCAGGCTAACCATTGACATGGAAGTAGGCCCACAGGAAACAAAACCGCTCCCACGTTGGAATTACAAACGAGCCGACTGGGACAGATTTGCAATCCTGACAGATGGGCTGTGTGAAACCATCAACACACGAAACACCAAAATGAAGCCCATGGTGGAGAGCCTAAGCAAGGCAATAATGCAAGCCGCCACTGAAACCATCCCAAGAGGAGCTAGGAAAAACTATAAGCCTTACTGGAATGATGAGTAGCAGAAAGTGGAAGATGCAGTAACAGTTGCTAGGAACATGGCAGAGCGAGAAAATCCATGGAGGCGAACATCGCCCTCAAAGCCGCCACGGCGAAATACAAACACACTCTTAAGCAAACAGCAAGAGAAAGCTGGAAAAATAAAACGGAAAGCCTAAACCTGGACAAAGACGGGAACAAGCTATGGAAGCTAGTCAGAGCCATGAACGACGAAACCCCGTCAAATAAACAAATTACCATCAAGCAGGGCGAGAACTTGATCACAGGTAAGAAAGCCGCAAACGCCTTTGTCGATCACTATGCAAGAGCAAACCACATCGAGGTCCCTGCAGATAAGCATACAGACATTAGCGAAGAGCTAAAGGGGCACGACAACATGAATACGGCACCTGAAGAGCACATGATGGCCAAATTAACAATGCGCGAAATGGAAGAGGCTATGAAAACATTCAAGAAAAGGAAATCTCCCGGAAAAGACGGGATAACAAACGAAATGCTGATGGGGCTGGGCCAAACAGCGAAGAGGAAACTGCAATAGGTCCTGAACCAACGCTGGAAAAGGGGAATTGTACCCCAGGCATGGAAAGACGCAATACTGGTACCAGTACCAAAAACAGGAAAGGATAAAACAGATCCAAATGGAAACAGGCCCATCAGCCTACTGAGCTGTGTCGGCAAGCTGATGGAACGGATGATAAACACAAAACTGATGTGGCATCTGGAAGAAAAACGAATACTAATTCCACAGCAAGCCGGCTTTAGACAGCACAAATCCACTGAGGACCAGGTCATCCTCATAGCCCAGGAGATAGAAGATGCCTACCAGGCACAGAAACACACAGTAGCTGTTTGGGTGGATCTGGAAAAGGCATTTGACAAAGTCTGGAAAGAGGGACTTAGAGTCAAGCTAAGAAGAAGTGATGTCTGTGGGAAGATGTACAAGTGGATCAACCACTACCTCAAACAAAGAACGGCCAGAGTCCAAGTACAAGGGCAGATGAGCAAAAAGGTGACACTCGAGCAGGGAGTACCCCAAGGGGGAGTACTGTCACCCACACTCTTCCTGGTATATATAAACGATATTACAGAGAATATACCAAGAAGAGTCCATAGCTCAATGTTTGCAGACGATCTGGCTATGTGAACTTCTGAGAAGAATCTCACCATAGCAAGAAATCGGATGCAGACGGCCCTAACATCGCTGGAAGAGTGGGCGAACTCATGGCTGGTCAAAATAAACGAGGAGAAAACCACATGCACAATATTCTCGCTTTCATTAAAACCCCAAAGTACCAAATTAAGTCTAAATGGCAAATTCCTACAGCCAAACGACAACCCAACCTATCTGGGAGTCACATTTGATCGGCGCATGACATGGAAAAGTCAGATTGAGAGAAACCGAATGAAAGCCAGAGAAAGAATGGAAAACATGAGGAAACTTGCTGGCACAAGCTGGGGAGCAGACGAAGGCATACTAAAGAAACTGTATACTGGAAGAGTGAGACCAGTTCTTGAGTATGGCATTGCGGCATGGACAACAGCAGCGAAGGCGAACTTCGATAAAGTTAACAAACTTCAAAAACCAAGCCATGAGAATTATAACAGGTGGCATGAAGTCAACGCCAATTGTAGAACTTGAAAAGATTACAAAACTGCAATCCATGACCGATAGAAGAGACTGCAGAGCCCAGCTGCAGTCAGAGAAACTCCAAAGACTGACTGACCATCCAATGCACCAGAGACTAAACAATTTTTGGAAATGGGAAACTAAAGCGGAGAAACTTTGCAGAAATAGCCAAAGCAAAGATGCACGAAGAATCCATAAACGCACTAACAACACCAAAACCCATCACTACTGTACGAAAACCTACCTGGAGGCAGGATATATTTCCAGAGGTGGTAGAAAATATACCAGGTATTGCAAACAAAAACTGCCAGACTGAAAAAGAAAGGAGAGATACTACCCTAAGCTTCATAACGAAAAGCTACCCAAGCATGGACTGGACCCATGCATACACCGACGGTTCTGTAACAAACACTACACAGAACGGAGGGGCAGGAGCAATCCTGAACCTACCAAATGGCAGACAAATAACACTGTCATTCGCTACTGGTAAGTACACAAGCAATTTCAGAGCGGAGACAGAGGCACTGAGGGCGGCAGTGGAAGAAATGGTGACACACAGTGAAAATGAGAGCCATATAGTCCTGCTGACAGATGCTCTCGCCGTAGTCACAGCGCTAAAAAGCCAGAAAAACACTGAGCTTAATGACTTAAGAGCAGCACTCTGCAAACTGTGCCAGCAGTCCGCACCAAAAAGGGTAGTGGTACAGTGGGTTCCGTCACACTGCAACATCCAAGGCAACGAGGAGGCAGACAGACTGGCAAAAGAAGGTGCAAGACTACCACAAACAGATACCAGTATGACGTACGAAGAGTCAAAACGGCTTATCAAAGCCAGATACATGACCAAATGGGAAACCGAACATACTGGTTACACCAAAAACGATGCCTATTACCAGTTGAACCGAAGAGAGCAGGTCGTTGTCTTCAGACTTCGCACTGGCCACAATAGACTGAGGTACCACCTATTCAACAAATTCAAGATAGGTGGTACCGACGAATGCCCGTGCGGTACCGGTAAAATGACCGCTGAACATCTGCTGCAGAACTGCCCGACATACGAGGATCAGAGAGAGCAGATGTGGCCATCACCAGAGGAACTGCAAGACAAGCTCTATGGCAGTGGCGACAGCCTCAGGACGACCGCTGCTTTTTTCGAAAAAATAATGGTTACTGTCTGACTGCGTACGCAGAAGAAGAAGAAGAAGAAGTTCCTTTGTCTGATGTAGGTGTGAGTGATTGCTTACTTTCCGTTTCCAAACACAACGCCATATAGCGTTCATCCAGTGTTCAGTGACTTGAATTGCCCTGCCCTTCGCTTTCAGTATATGGCTCTCATCACATGTGTGGCATAGTCCAGGATTCGCTGAGTAGTTAGCTATCTAGAATGTTGCGACATACATCCAGAATACGACACGAAACACAGCAAAAACAATTACAAAGTAATGGCAGGTAACATATTTATTACATTAATCTAGACTAATCCAACATTTCGGCTTCATGCTTCGTAACAACAGTATACATATTATTTATATAAATATTAATTACCGCGGAGGCTCTAAGCACACACTGTTGAATATTTCCCCTAACTAATGCAAGCCAGTTCTAGCCGCTTCGCTACTCTCCCCTTATCTGCACACTCAACAATACTCTCACATCTCGCCTTCAAGATCGTACTATATACTCTATCGTTTTGTGCATTCACCCACACTCAGATCCCTTAGGCAGGTGATCTTTACATTTCACATTCAATCTGTTCAACGTATACTCATATGTAGTCACACACTCAGTCGATCTGCGTATACACATACTCCAGAACATACTTATCGTTTTCCCTGTGTCCTGCGCACACCACCCACACTTTCAGATCTCTTCTAGTCACAGTGTACTCAACACACACATTATAAAGCGAATGGCCAAAACTCAAAGGCGTATGCTGGGTCAGGTACCCTGCAACTCATTTCATCACTCACCAACTCGTAAACAGTCTGCTAGCTAGTAGAAGCCTATCAATCGCTCTTCTAGTAAGTCGGTGAGCTAAACTCTCATTTCTTTCCAGCCAGTCTCCGAGCTAAACTCTCAGTCCCTCTCTCTCTCTCTCTCTATGGCTAGTCTGCTTGAATTAATTTTTGCCTAGTATTATATAGTCTCAAGCAACTTCAGGGGCTGTCCAGTGGTCTTCTGTGGGTTGTCTGACTCAGCCATCGGCTTAATTTGAAGCTATCTCCAACTAGTTGTTATTGGAACGAATCACTCCGAATTACTGTCACTCTAAAATGTCGCAGAAAGACCTGATGGCCTTTGTCTGTCACTAACCCCTCACTACCCAAATCGGAATGCCAGAGTGGTTAGCTCCTAACTCCTACCTGTACCATACACATTCTTCCCTTCAACTTCCAGTTTTCCTTTGTCGACTTAGTGTCGAGACGGTGAGTGACGTTGGCACACATTCAGGTAACTTTGTTTCCCGAGTCACCAGCCCCATCACCCCGGCCCTTAACGTACATGCTCCGGCTGGAACTGCTACACAAATCATCAGATGACCTGGATCCTGTATCGCATAGCAGTCACATGTATCACCGTCCGAAATACCCCATCTCTTCATGTTCTTCCTACATCGTGATGCGCCAGTTCGAAGTCTATTTTTTGTATTCCAAAGCTTAAGTTATGTCCAGGGACAGGTTCCTCGTGAAGCTCGATCACTGGGTCCTGTATTATTTCGTGCCCTAATTCAGTGAGATGACTTTCAGGGCTTTACTACACGGCTTTGTTGATTTAATGAAACTATGCCTGGATTTGGGTCGTGTGATCTGCTCCTGGTGTTCCAAAATTGGGTGTCTAGGGTTGTTTTCTTATTTCGCTCGTTCAATTAAAGTAACAACGCTTCTTCTGACGGCAGGTTGAGTGATGTCATGATATCATTCTTTAAGTCGTGATAACAGTCTCTTTGTCTGAAGTAGGAGCGAAAAACATAATGATAACAGTCTCTTTGTCTGAAGTAGGAGTGAAAGACATCATGATAACAGTCTCTTTGTCTGAAGTAGGAGCGAAAAACATAATGATAACAGTCTCTTTGTCTGAAGTAGGAGTGAAAGACATCATGATAACAGTCTCTTTGTCTGAAGTAGGAGTGAAAGACATCATGATAACAGTCTCTTTGTCTGAAGTAGGAGCGAAAAACATAATGATAACAGTCTCTTTGTCTGAAGTAGGAGTGAAAGACATCATGATAACAGTCTCTTTGTTTGAAGTAAGAGTGAAATACATCATGATAACAGTCTCTTTGTCTGAAGTAGGAGTGAAAGACATCATGATAACAGTCTCTTTGTTTGAAGTAAGAGTGAAAGACATCATGATAACAGTCGCTTTGTCTGAAGTAGGAGCGAAAAACATAATGATAACAGTCTCTTTGTTTGAAGTAGGAGTGAAAAACATCATGATAACAGTCTCTTTGTCTGAAGTAGGAGCGAAAAACATAATGATAACAGTCTCTTTGTTTGAAGTAAGAGTGAAAGACATCATGATAACAGTCTCTTTGTCTGAAGTAGGAGCGAAAAACATAATGATAACAGTCTCTTTGTCTGAAGTAGGAGTGAAAGACATCATGATAACAGTCTCTTTGTTTGAAGTAAGAGTGAAAGACATCATGATAACAGTCTCTTTGTCTGAAGTAGGAGCGAAAAACATAATGATAACAGTCTCTTTGTTTGAAGTAAGAGTGAAAGACATCATGATAACAGTCTCTTTGTCTGAAGTAGGAGCGAAAAACATAATGATAACAGTCTCTTTGTCTGAAGTAGGAGTGAAAGACATCATGATAACAGTCTCTTTGTTTGAAGTAAGAGTGAAATACATCATGATAACAGTCTCTTTGTCTGAAGTAGGAGTGAAAGACATCATGATAACAGTCTCTTTGTTTGAAGTAAGAGTGAAAGACATCATGATAACAGTCTCTTTGTCTGAAGTAGGAGCGAAAAACATAATGATAACAGTCTCTTTGTCTGAAGTAGGAGTGAAAGACATTATGATAACAGTCTCTTTGTTTGAAGTAAGAATGAAATACATCATGATAACAGTCTCTTTGTCCGAAATCAATGCGAGTCATATAATAATAGAGGTCACTTTCTCTTATGTATAAGCTAGTCATGAGAGCTGTCTCTTTGTATGGAGACATGGGCACCAATCCTAGGAAGAGGCATAATTTGTGTTGATATCCAGATGATTTAAAACTTATATTACACATTGCGCGGTGACGGGGACGGGGTGGGCTAGTGGTTAAGTGACACTGCTCACAATCCGAAGGTACTGGACTCGATCCCCATTACAGCTTCGGCCGTTACCCTGCGGAAGCAAACCCTTAGAAAAGGCAAGAGGAAGCAGACCCTTTCATAAAATGCGTGCCGAAGTAGGATGAGCTGGGCTGACAGGCACACAATTAAAAAAACACGGCATTGTGCAACGCACACCGGCTTAGGGAATAGAGAAATGGGGCGAACGCAAAAAAAAAAAAAGAAAAAAAAAGAAACTTATCTTACATATTGCGCGGTGACGACCGATGTAAGTCGTCTTTATTCTACTGCCCTAAATATTCCAACAACTAAAACTCAACAAACTGGCAAATGTTTGCAGTCATATAAACAAAAATTGATACAATAAACCACACAAAAAAACTATATTCTTTGGTAGAAGCTGTTATTTCTACTAATACAAGTATAATGCTTTAAATACTACTTGAATGCAATTTTTTTTATGTTGGCGTTTTAGCGTTTTAAAAAACAATTTTCTTTGTTATTGTTGCTTTTGTTTGCTGATAAATCAAAAATATAAAAAATGTTCATGTGCATAAAGTAATTTTGAGCATAAAAATACATTTTTGGCGTGTAGAGTAATTTTGACATAGTGAAATCAAACTCAATGATAGAGTAACTACTGTAATGAATGAAGCAACTTAAAGTCTATAATCTTATTCGTTTTCATCGTTCCTTCTCAAACACCAACTACAAAGCTCTGAAAATGGCCTACAAGTAGCAGGATGGAGAGCGTATTATGTTGTGTCGTAGTTCACAGCTCGACTGCAAATTTTGCACCTTTTATTTTGACACGTCCGACTTCAACAAGCATTTTTGGGTACCACGTTTGCCTTCTCTCTTCAATCCCATATCCGTAGCCAGTCTGCTCTGTTGCAGTCTCTTATCCAGGATCATCGTATGGATGTGAAGAAGGGTTATGACAGCTATGGTTCGCTGGCCTTGATGGTAGAAGCCAGCTGTGGGTAACTGACCAGTACAGCTCATGTATTGCTCAGCATCTTGGTTTCATTCTACAAGTCTGGACGCTGGCATAATGGTGGCATATCTTCCAATACTTTCTAATTCCATATAATGTTGTCAGGTGTGAGTAGTCAGGAATTTACTCGGGATACAATCGGAACGTGGTAATGTGCTTGGATAATTGAGATAAATGACACAACATCAACAGTCTTGCGTGACCACAGCGAATTTAATGATTGTGACTGAACAAGGGACATATAAAGAAGCTACGTTTTCGGATAGGGAAAAAGACTAAAGTCTGGTCAGGCAATATATTCTGATCAGACATGTTAGTCAAGGTCGGGCAAAATATACTGATCAGACATGTTAGTCAGGGCCAAGCAAAATATACTGATCAGACATGTTAGTCAGGGCCAAGCAAAATATACTGATCAGACATGTTAGTCAGGGTCAGGCAAAATATACTGACAATAACCTCACTTTGACTTCCCAGCAGTCGTCCCTGGAAAGAGGCTGTTTTCGGGCTAACAAGCTCGACGTGATCCCCATAGTAGTGATCGATACGTAGATAAAGCCAACCATAGCACAGCCGTCTGGAGGACTCTCATCCCCCATCATCAGCAAGCTCGGGTATGAGGAAAGCTACGACAACCAACCGCTTAACGTTATTTTCAGGGCACTCAAAAGAGTAATTCTTCTCATTGTAAACACCCAACAACAACATCAACAACAACTTTCTCGCTTAAAACATTTTTTAATGACCTGTCTGACAATAGCAATAAAAGCCAGATAGCCTTGTTTACAGATGCTCTGTCCGCGATTACATCACTAAAAAGCCAGAAAAATACAGAATTTAATGACTTAAGTGCAGTACTCTGTCAATTATGCCCGCAGCCCAAACCCAAAAGAGTAGTGCTACATTGGGTTCCAAAAAAAGGTCCGAGGTTGACACAACCAGATTCTAGTGTGACCTACGAAGAGTCCAAAAGGTTTATTAGGGCCAGATACATGGCCAAATGGGGTACAGAGCATACTGGCTACACAAAAAAAAAAGATGCCTATTACCAGTTGAACAGAAGAGAACAAGTGGTGGACTTCAGACTCCACACAAGCAATAACAGTCTTAGGTATCATCTATTCAATAAACTGAAGATAGGTGCTAATGACGAATGACCCCTGAACATCTGCTGGAAAATTGCCCAACATACGAGGACCAGAGAAAGCACATGTAGCCATCACCAGTGCCAACACTAGACAAGCTCTATGGCAGTGTCGACAGCATCAGTATGACTGCTGCTTTCTTCGAACTAATTCCAGTGGGCGTCTGACAGCGTACGAAGAAAAAGAAGAAGAAGAAGAAGAAGGAGGAGGAGGAGAAGGAGAAGGAAGAAGGGAGAAGGAAGAAGGAAGAAGGAAGAAGGAGAAGGAGAAGGAAGAAGGGAGAAGGAAGAAGGAAGAAGGAAGAAGGAGAAGGAGAAGGAAGAAGGGAGAAGGAAGAAGGAGAAGGAGGAGGAGAAGGAGAAGGAGAAGGAAGAAGAAGAAGAAGGACCTGCCAAGGATCCGTCAAAAGAAGTAGAGGCTGTGTACACAAATTCAGCTCTCTAGGTTATGGGGAAGTTGGTTAAAATAGGAGAAACAGAAGTCCACGCAAACAGGCAACGGTCATGTCAAGTTAAATACAACCGTGCCATAGGTTGGTCATTTTAGGATTTGTCAAAATTGGACAGATTAACAGGGGGCAATAGTACAGGCCATGTACAATATGTCATCTCTCTAGATTATGGCGAATGTTATTTGTTGTTGCTGTTGTTATCCCATAGCTGCCGAACAAGCCTGCTCTTGGTAGTCCGATGCGATTATTATATAAATACAGGTCTTCTTCGGTTGTTTCACTACTCCGTACAATATGTTGGCAATTGTCGTTAGGGATTGTAAGAATCTTTTCCTCATGCGCACAAACGATTTGCCATCAATGAGTAGGTGTCTAACTGCACCAGTACAGGTGCTGGGTACTGATGTGCTTCAAGTGACTATTGACTCTGGTATGTCCTGTTCGGAACTGAAAGATCAGACTTTGATCTCTTCTATGTAGTTTATTTATGTCATCATTATTTTTTGGCTGTGACATTTCGCCTTATACACATGTTGTTCCCGTCGCCCACCTGTACATCTAGATTTCCCTGGTACTATTATTAATAATTCGTTTTACTAGATGGTTCCTGCATTGTCTATATATTGTTGTCTGGATGCCCCTGTGTTTTAAAACTGTCAGCCATCTCGTTTCCTGGTTGCCCGAAATGTCAAGGGATTCATTACAAGGTGATATTTCTCTCGTGGACAACGATAATCCTCTTGATGGCCCTGCTCCACAACACATCTCCATTTTGTTGCATGGTGTGTGTTTCAGCGCTTCTAGAACCGACTTGGAGTGACTAACAATCACAGTGTCTATTGGCATCTATTCGCACAAGTCAAACTGTTGATGCAAAATCTCAGCTGTTGTTTTCATAGCTCTGACCACAAATTCAGCTTTTAAGGTCATGAGAAAGTTGGTTAACATAGGAGAAACAGAAGTCCGAGCAAACGGATACAGGTCATATCAAGTTAAAGAAAATTTTGCCATGGATAGGTCATTCCAGAGCTCGTCGAAAGTTAATAGATGAACAGGTTGCACTAGTAGAGGATGTGTACATGATTTCATCTCTCTAAGTTATGGGGAATTTGGTTAAAACAGGAGAAAGAGAAGGCCACGCTTACACCGGTCATGTCAAGCTCAATAAAAACTTGTTAAAATTGTTGCCACTAATCATTACAAAGCTTGTACGTTTAATCCTTAGGGCCACATTGTCATCATTAACAACGCCGTCAATACTAACTGACATCCTTACACACCCACGCGTCAGAAATAAATTACTTCTTGAATTCCGAATTTAAAAATAAATAAATTAAATTCACGTAAATATCAGTCTCTAAACTTGAATACCCACATATTTGAGGAATTAACTTTCCATTCCTATGTCGGCTTAACAAATATTTAAACCATTACGTAATACACCGGAATGTGTTTTGTTGATTTCGATTTGTTTTGAACATTTTGCTTAAATGGTGACAATACAAACAATAGCTCGGCAAACAGGACGAGCAATTAATTATTGTAGCCTCTTTTAATGCATTTCGATCTTTTATATTTTTGTACAACTTTAATTACCAGTTAACTGTGGCTAACTCAACAAAACCACCACAAGTTGTCTTTGTTAAGGTAGACCTCTGTTTTAGCAAATAACCCTATCGTTTGTTTAAATATCATTGCTCCAGATCTGGATTGTTCAACAACAAAAAATAATTATATGTTGAATTTTAAAATCGAAATATGGGAATCACTCCATTATGTTAGGTTATGGGGAAGATGTTGCAACTGTTGCTATGGCGACAGCAGCAGCACGCATAGTAATGGTCACGACACAACTATTGTCGATGTTTGGGGAAGTGTGTAATTTTTGTGATAGCTTTATGGTTTGGAGTTTTATATTACTTTGTGTTTTATCACTAGGGTCTTATCGGGGCATAGAACAGTAGCAAAGGACACTAGCTCTGTCCTGTCTAGCAAATAAAAAGAAACATTACACAAAAAAGCAAGGAAGTGGAAGTCAAACAATATTAAACATAGGTGAGACCTAGACTAAAGTTATGGGTTCATGTGTAATCCTTATCAGAGAGTGGATTTGACCATGCCATGAAGGATACAGAGAAGAGCTACAAAATTGATAGTTGGATTCCGGAATTATAGTTATTAGGAAAGACTCCGAAAAAAATCACCCTCAATGTCTAGAACAAAGACGAATTCGATGTGACAATACACGTTTGTAAATCAATCAATAAAAATGATAGATTCGATTATACAAAGTTTTTTTCAAATTACAACCGGCTACAAGAACAAATCGTTTAAAGACAGATCCAGATTAGATAATAGAAAATATTTTCTTTTAGCCAGGGGAGTGGTGAATGCTTAGAATGCATTGCCACAAGATGTGGTGGAAGCAGAGTCAGTAAATTCATTCAAGAATAGATTACATGCTAGTTATTTTTAGTAATGGTAGAGTGGAATAAACTGGTTGCATGCATACTCTGTAGAGCATTCTAAACCAGTGCAATGAAGTTAGGTTAAGTTACTTTATATTACAAGGAGGATTGTATGTATGTCCGACTAAGTCATTCAGTTGAGAGTTCTAAGCTTCTTTATTAAACAAAAAAATAAATCTGAAAATAAAATCCTTATATCCCAATGCAGAAGGTCAGAGACTAAGTAAGCAAATGTATTTAACACCCGCGTTTTAATAATGCTGGTTAGCGAAACTAATTGGGAGAAGTGATGCTCTTGTAATAACTGATGAATTGTGCTGCAGGGGGAGATAACACTGAGTTAGTAGTTGTCGAGCAGAACCGCACAAAGTCAGTTGTCCATCGCAAGCGATGATGGTGACATCGTCAGACGGTTTTGTCTTGATGATGTAACGTGCGATGTATTTGGGGGAGTATTTATATAGTGAGGAATACACTGAGCCTTTCGTCAACCTCACTCTCTGGTCCCGAGCTATCTAAGACTAGTGGCAAGATATAAGTCGAGACGACTGGAGACAGTACAGGAAGGACGTTTTGCTTCAGGGTTTTCTTCCGAAACTTTTCCCGTAAACAGTTATCTCGACATGAAGCAGGGGTGTGACATGTAATTGGTTGGAAATGGAGGATGATCAGAACTAAATTTCTATGTGAATAACTAATGGCACAGGAACCTGTAAGTACCAAATAATGGACCAGATATTCACAAAGTGCTGTCACAGAATGGAAGTCAAAGCCACCTACATAGTGACAAACGCACAATGATAATCCGGCTTGTCTGAAACCCACAGGAGACAGGGGAGGTAATCCAGTCAAATTGAGATGATGTGCAAGAGCCACATATATAGAGCACAACAATTTCATCAATGACATTTGAATAACTAGTCGATCGTTGCTGGTAATCTATTTGCGCCGCCTTGACTATGAAATGTCACACGATATGAGAATAACTATTATCACTAATAAGGTAAACAACGTTACGGTAGACAACCATCAAATCTACACAATCTATATGTTTATATCAATTCAGAACGGCACATACACATATGACAGCTTCTAGTATAAGAGTTTAGATTGAAGCAATCATTGCAGCACTGAGGTAGTTGAACCGCGTTAATATGAGCCGTTTCAGAGACGCACTGTCAATATATACCAGATGGGATAGTTACTGCATGAATAATTCGGTGCTCCCATGTCACAATTAATGTCGTACAGTTGCTGGACTGCAGCCTAGTGGCGCCAGGATATCTTTTAAAGCCATTCTTCTGTAGTGGCTTATTAATACAGACGGGCAACCCTATCCCCTCCAAAAATAAAACAACCATACCTTAAGTAAAAAAAAAGGACGCAGTGTTCAATATGCAGCTGCCAGCGACAGCGTTAGAGACATGTATAAATAAATGACAAATCGTTATAAATTAAACGAAAACAACGTACACAATCTTCTCCCTATCTCCCAAACCCCAAGAAATAATCCTTAAAAGCATTATGTTGAACTCTTCCCTAGCCAAAACTTCAACTTATCTAGAAATAACAATGGACATAGAAAAACCAGATCCAAGAAACATCAAACAAGCTAAGCACGATGGCTATAATGAGAAAGACAACGAGATCAGCTATAGGAGCTGGCACGAGCATACTAAAGACGCTGTGTACTGGTAATGTTAGACCAATCATAGAATACTGGCTACAGCATCTTATGTTGCTACTTTGTGACTCTATATTGGATATTACTTGTGACTCCACATTGTATCTTACTTGTGACTCCACATTGTATCTTACTTGTGACTCCACATTGTATCTTACATTGTTACTCCGATTCGTATGTTGCCAGGCGACTCCACCTCGTATGTTGTCTTGTTACTTCACCTCGTATGTTGTCTTGTTACTTCACCTCGTATGTTGTCTTGTTACTTCACCTCGTATGTTGTCTTGTTACTTCACCTCGTATGTTGTCTTGTTACTTCACCTCGTATGTTGTCTTGTTACTTCACCTCGTATGTTGTCTTGTTACTTCACCTCGTATGTTGTCTTGTTACTTCACCTCGTATGTTGTCTTGTTACTTCACCTCGTATGTTGTCTTGTTACTTCACCTCGTATGTTGCCTTGTTTACTCCACCTCGTATGTTGCCTTGTTTACTCCACCTCGTATGTTGTCTTATTACTCCACCTCGTATGTTCCCTTGTTCACTCCACCTCGTATGTTGCCTTGTTACTCCACCTCGTATGTTCCCTTGTTTACTCCGCCTCGTATGTTGCCTTGTTACTCCACCTCGTATGTTCCCTTGATTACTCCACCTCGTATGTTCCCTTGTTTACTCCACCTCGTATGTTTCCTTTTTTATTCCACCTCGTATGTTGCCTTGTTTACTCCACCTCGTATGTTGCCTTGTTTACTCCACCTCGTATGTTCCCTTGTTTACTCCACCTCGTATGTTGCCTTGTTTACTCCACCTCGTATGTTGCCTTGTTTACTCCACCTCGTATGTTGCCTTGTTTACTCCACCTCGTATGTTGCCTTGTTTACTCCACCTCGTATGTTGCCTTGTTTACTCCACCTCGTATGTTGCCTTGTTTACTCCACCTCGCATGTTGCTTTGTGACTCCACCTCGTATACTACTTTCCGATTCCACCTCATATGTTGCCCTGTGACTCCACCTCGAATGTTGCCTTGTTTACTACCCCTCCTATATTACTTTGTGACTCCACCTCGAATTTTGTGTTGTTTCTTCATCTTATGTTACTTTGTGACTTCAATGCGTATGTTCCATCTTAATAAAATAGACCCACTTCGCGATCCAAATAACAGATTCTGTCACGACCACGAGAAATCAGTCGAACACCTTTTGACCGAATGAGCACGACTATCCGATAGACAAAACCAGGTGATCCGACCTCACCCCACTATAAACAACACACCCCACACATCATCACAATAGCTTTAGTAAAAAAACGTGCGCTTTGTCTGGGAGGCATTGGACTGTCAAGAACTACCAGCTCAGCTACAAACTTTGATTAGCTTCAACATCGTCACTGGCACTGTTTTAGAGCAAAACATGTGCATGAAAAATGAAATATTCCAAAATTGAATGATACATCAAAATGATGCAGAAATTTTACCTGAGCAAAACAACACACAAGGTGGAGGCACAAGGCAATATAAAAGGTGGGAGTCACAAACTAACTTGGAAGCTGGAGTCACAAACGGAAATATAAGGTGGAGTCACAAGGTAACATAGAAAGTGGAGTCAAAAATTAACGTGTAAGGTGGAGTCACAAATTAATGTATAAGTTGGCGTTACAAAGTTTGAGACAAGGTTTAGTCACAAACTAACATGCAAGGTGGAGTCACAAATTGACGTGCAAAGTGAAGTCCCAAACTAACGTACAAAGGTGGAATCAGAAGTTAACGTTCAAGGTGGAGTCACAAATTAACGTACAAGGTGGAGTCACAAATTAACCTGCAAGATAGAGTCACAAAATAACATACATAATTGAGTCACAAAGTAACGTGCAAGGTGGAGTCACACACTAACGTGCAAAATATAAAAGGTGGATTCACAAACTAATGTACAGTTCAGAGTCACAAACTAACGTGCAAGGTAGAGTCCCAAACTAACGTAAAATGTGGAGTCACAAAGTTACATACAAGTTGGTATCACAAACTAACATATAAGGTGGAGTCACAAATTATCGTGTAAGGTGGAGTCACAAATTAACGTGCAAGTTGGAGTCACAAATTAACGTAGGAGGTGGAGTCACAAATTATCGTGTGAGGTGGAGTCCCAAACTAACGTCTGAAGGTCTATTTGTACCCAGTTTGTACAGGGTATAGTAACGTCATAAAAACGCTCAACGGGCCGCACCGCCGTCACACAAGGTGCTTGCATCGCCGTGCAGAGAATCATCTCTAACAGGCAAAACCGAGCCGCCTGAAATGACAGAATACAAAACAGCCAACATTATGCCCCACTTGCGGTAAAATTATTAACTTTTACGATCGAGCTGTTTTGTTGTATATGAACACATCTGACTACATATTTTCGACGCGGTTGTCACCTTCATCTCCGATAAACAAGGTGGAGTAACAAAGCAACATACAAGATGGAGTCACAAATTAACGTGCAAGGTGGAATCACAAACTAACATACAAGGTAGAGTCACAAAGTCCCATACAAGGTGCAGTCACAATTTGACGTGCAAAGTGGAGTCCCAAACTAACGTACAAAGGTGGAGTCACAAATTAACGTGCAAGGTAGAGTCACAAACTAACGTACAAGGTGGAGTCACAAATTAACGTGCAAGGTGGAGTCAAAAACTAACGTCTAAACGTCTATTCGTACCCTGTTTGTACAGGGTATAGTAACGTCATAAAACCGCTCAACGTGGCGCACTGTCGTCACACAAGGCGCTTGCATCGCCATACAGAGAATCATCTCTAACAAGCAATACCGAATCGCCTGAAATGACAGAATACAAAACAACAAACATTATGCCCCACTTCCGTTAAAAGTATTCACTCTTACGATCGAACTGTTTTGTTATATGTGAACACATCTGACTACATATTTCCGACACGGTTGTCACCTTCATCTTTGATAATCACCTATTATTATTATCCATAGATAAGCCTTAGCGGGCCGCATGTGTCCCACACACCCCGTGGTTAAGAACCAACGTCTCAAAACTGTTTTATTTATCCAGCTATAACGATTAGCATTTACATTGATCTGTTATTCATGCCCAAATTATTTTCAGACTCCTGCAATTTCAACCGTATTTATTTACACGTTGCTGCTTTGTTCATTTTATCCTGCGTGTTTTGTTGTGCAATCAGGCGTGTGTCCTGTTGCATCCGTTTCCCGCGTATTTCTAACTTCAGAACTGTAGAAACAATATCCTTATACATACACTTCAATATTCATGACAAGCGTAACGGTGTAATCTTAGACTGAATGTTAGCAAATCAATCAATGAGTCAATCAATCATTGGATTGTATAGCGTGACATGTCTATATAAATTGTTTAATTATATCATCAAACGCCCCTTTTTAATTCCAATAGGATTATGACGTCACTGATTTCTTTGTGAGAAAAAAACGGGGTATACGTATTTATCTGCTCTCATAGAAATAGTTTAGGTGGTACAAATTGACAGCTTGGTCGATTATAGCGTGGCCGGAAACGGGAGATCGAACGCGAGAAAAGGGAATCAACGAGTGAAAACACAGTCCTAAAAATTCCGTGTTGGACGGAATGACGCGGATATCACAGCCCCGATGTAAACTACGACATAACGGCTGAACGTCCTTTTCATCGTCGAGAAAACCCGGCCCCTTTGGTGTGACAAGCTAGCAGAGCATCAAAAGCTTTCCTCGAGTCTTCCCTAAAACCTGCCTTGGCTCTAACTGTTCTGTCAGTTGAGGGCACATCTAACACTCATAAAATAATTCACAGGACAACTGAATATGTACACTGGTGTTCTCTTTGCATGTTGTAAAAAGAAGCTAAAGAAGGTTGTCCGTGGGGTTGACAAACTCATCGTGTAAAAATCAGCACTATAAAACCACTGCAGATGGCTGGAATCAGGATTTCCCAAGCGCTGGTTAGAAGAGTCAAATGTAATTGTGGACCTATGTTTCAACAAATGGCTGGGATCAGTTTTTTCCTAAACGCTAGTAATGAAATTGAAGTTGGTCAACATTCATTGTCGACTTTAAACTTTGAAAATCATCATTGTTTATGTCTATTTCTTCACCTGCGTCATCTTAAATGTTTATTTCAAATGGTTCCTGATTTTTCATCTCAGTGAACGCGGGTGCATGTTTGAATGCGACTTAAATTTGTTGAACTCGCTGTCGATGCAATGAAATATTTAAAAAATGTTTCTGGTAACAGCTTTTGAATGACCTGTCCAGCATCCAACAAAATTTGATAGATTAACCTATCACACGATTAGAGACTGTGCACACAATTTCACGTCTCTCGGATTTAGGGAAGTTAGATAAAATAGGAGAAATAGAAGTCCTCGCAAACGGACAACATCCATCTAAGCAAACGACATAGATCGTGCAGGTTAAACAAAAACTGGTTACAATAGTATGGCCTCGTACAAAAACGTCTTTAAACTTCATCTCCGATAGCAATGTCTACTGTTGGACAACGTTCACTTTACTTGAAGGTTAAAGGCGAGGGCCAGACTTCATCATCTTGGGTTTCCTCATATGGCTCAGTCTCTCTCCGCAGAAAGGTATTCCCGCCTGCCGAGAACATCGCACACAGCACGAACTCCGTAACTCCAGCGATGAACCTTTACTTAAAGCTGTGTCTACTGTTGGACAACGCTTACTTTACTTAGGTCTGGTCTGCTTTTGGACTACGTTTACTTTACTTGTCTACTGTTGGACAATGCTTACTTTACTTAAGTTTTGCCTGCTTTTGGACTACGTTTACTTTACTTGTCTACTGTTGGACAACCCATACTTTACTTAAGTCTGGTTTGCTTTTGGACTACGTTTACTTTACTTGTCTACTGTTGGACAACGCATACTTTACTTAAGTCTGATCTGCTTTTGGACTACGTTTACTTTACTTGTCTACTGTTGGACAACGCATACTTTACTTAAGTCTGGTCTGCTTTTGGACTACGTTTACTTTGCTTGTCTACTGTTGGACAACGCTTACTTTACTTAAGTCTGATTTGCTTTTGGACTACGTTTACTTTACTTGTCTACTGTTGTACAACGCATACTTTACTTAAGTCTGGTCTGCTTTTGGACTATGTTTACCCTACTTGTCTGCTGTTGGACAACGTCTACTTTACTTACATCTTGTCTGCTTTTGTTCTACATCTACTTTACTTAAGTCGTGTCTACTTTTGGTCTATGTCTACTTTACTTACGTCGTAGGCTTTTGGTCTACGTCTACTTTACTTAAGCCTACCTACTATCAACACCCGCAGCGACAGCCTGTGTATACATATCACTGTCCGAGGTCTCAGGTGAGCTGTATCAAACATTCGCTGATGTAACTGAACATACGCGATTCTGTTTACTATAAACTACTCCAAATGCAATTATCAGATTTAATGAAAAGGCTGCAACACAAAAAGTACCGATCTTTTCACCATTCGAGCTTAGAAAAGCCATTGTTTGTTTTTCTGGATATAATTAATGCATGTTTTTTATTTTATCTTACCTTGATGCGTTTCAGCGTATGTGTGGTCGAGTTATTAAGACGCTTGATAAGGCAGGTACGTGTATGATGTTTGATTTTATGTAGCGTTACGCTCCAATCGACACTGCTGTAAATGAGAAGCTGACCGAAACAAAGGGAGTTAAGCAGCATGATGGAGAACTTATCACATAAGACTGTGTCTTTCTACAATGACGTATCTCACACTTGATCTCTCACAGCAGTGTCTATTCGGCAGTGGTTATAGTGTTTATATAATGTCTATATCCGGGGCCAAGACCAAAGTTCGAAACCTAATTTTCGACAGAGCACCCCTGGGCATTGAAACTCAGGGTCACACTGCGGAGGGCACCAACGAATTTATCTAACTCGGTAGCATGATACTATCCGATGGGTGCAGCGGTCCCGATATGGCAAGGCGGATCAGACTAGCTGTGCCTGCTATACACGACCTCCGATGTGTGTGGAGTAATGACATGATCTCCCTTTGGAAGAAAATCCGCATCTACCAGTCCTACGTGGTTCCAATCCTGCTTTATGGCTCCGAAACCTGGACAGTCCTGAAACATGGCATGTCGAGACTGGAGGCCTTTCACATTCACAACGAGCAGCGAGTCCTGGTCATCCGATGGCATTACAACATCCGCAACGTAGAGGTCTCTGCTAAAACAGGTCTCCACCCAATCTCAGAAACACTTGACCGTCGCCGACTTTCTTTGTTCAGTCATGTCGCACAGCTGGACCAGGAAACCCCGGCCCACAAGATACTATACAAGTCGTTCCTCAGCGCCAAAAGTCTTCACCCGATCGGCTGGGGGCGCAGAAGGGGCCGCCCAAGCACATTATGACTCTAGCAGATTCAATCCCCACCTCCACCCTGGACGTGCCATGGAACCACGCCACGCCAAACGGTGGGTCATGGATGTGACCGAACGACCCAACGGCCTCAGACGCGTAAGCAAACATTATTATTATTATTATAGTGTTTTCTATATTACTTTCAGTTCTTAAATTCTTACAATTTGAGAGTCGTTCAGAAATGATATTGTGCAATTATTAACATTTTGATCAACTTCATCAAACTTCGTCTCCACTTCCTCCTTCCCAAACACACACACACACACACACACACACACACACGCACGCACGCACGCACGCACGCACGCACGCACGCACGCACGCACGCACGCACACAGTGATGTCACAAATCCCTTATAACAATATTTCTGCCTGTAATGAGAAGCAAAAGCTACGTAATTCCTGAAACTATTCATACACATAAAGGTTTTTCAAGTGTAAAAAATGATTTAATTAATCTTTCTTTTCTATAGACATCATGATTAGACTAAAAGTGTATTCATAATGTAAAACAAAACAATTAATTAATATTAAACAAAGCAGCACAATTAAATATAAAATACTCAGCCCACTCACTTTAATTCATATCAACATTTACAATTATAAAAAAGCGGTAATATTGACAACAAATCAACAAGAACTTTAAGGGATTAGAAAGTCAAGTATTTGGCGCTCAATTATTTTTCGTGATAATTCTCACCAATTTCAGGCCATGTCAGAAGCTCCTCAATCGAACGAACCAGAAATCCAATTGTTGGTTGATTATCTTCGTTTATTGCATGGGAGAATTCTACC
The DNA here is from genome assembly GCA_036924085.1 of Ariolimax columbianus. Taxonomy (NCBI): domain Eukaryota; kingdom Metazoa; phylum Mollusca; class Gastropoda; order Stylommatophora; family Arionidae; genus Ariolimax; species Ariolimax columbianus. The sequence continues at coordinate 44,085,980 of JAVGWX010000018.1, forward strand.
CACATTGAATAGTTGAGTAATTTTTCGCACTCAACTTTGACCATATTTTATTACTAGACGACCCGTTCCTCTTCCGTGGTTACGCCGTTGCTGACCCCAGATACGATTTCAAAGCAATCAACTTATCACATCCAATGAAGTCAGAATAGTTATACAATGGATTCCTGGACTCTCAAATACACCTGCAATGAGAAAGCAGACAGACTGGCTAAGGACAGATCAAGACAAGAACACCAATACACACCAATAACTACCGAAGACTGCGAACAGAGAGGCTTGACCGATTACATGGGAAATGCTGGGAGAGAAATCTACAAACATATCGCCATCCCAAATCCCAAGGACAACATCATCCTCCTGATAAAGAGAGACCAATGCACCATTTTCCGATTTCGCACTCAACACATACAGCTTAGCAGTCACGCGAACAGAATCCAACCAGAACATGCTCCAGAGTGCCGGCTGTGCACACATCCCTATGAAACTGTTGAGTACCATCGTTTCGAATGTCCGGCGCTTGCCTGTGTTAGGAAAGAGCTTCTTCCTTCGAAGCCAGACAAATTGATCACTTTGTACGGAGCTAAACAACAGCTAACAAACACTTGCAGATACCACGATATGGCATTGGACCAAAGGGCAAAAGCCCATAGGCCGCTGGATCAATAATCAACCAACCAGCTTCTGTCTTGGGCTACTGCGAACCAATGGGCAAGTCATCATCTTCAGACTGAGAACTGGGCATAACAGTCTCAAGGGTCATCTTTACAACAATATGAGGATTGGGACAGATGACAGGTGCTCATGTGGGCAGCATATCATGACCGTGGAACACATCCTGCAAAGCTGCACGCTCACGCAGGAAAAGAGATAACAATACTGGCCTCTTGAGACAGATATGAGACAAAAGCTATATGGAGATGAAACAGTCTTACAAAAAACGGTGTCCTTTGTAAGAGAAACCGGAACCTTGATCTGAGGATGAACGAAGAAGAGGAATGAAGAAGAAGAAACACTTGCAGATACCACGATGTGGTATTTAGTCAAAGGACAGGAGTCCATGGGCCGCTAGATCAATAATCAATCAACCAACCTCTGTCTAGGAATACTTACTGCGAACAAATGGGCGTTACATTTCCCGTCTGAAGTATCTAGGGTGATGTTTTTGAGTTCAAGGGAGTGAACCCCGCGTGTTAGTGGTCTTCCTAGTGGTCGTTTGTTGTTTAGTGAGTACTAGACGACTGTCGCGGTGCTCGACCGGTTGTCCGTTCTTTGAGCAGGTGGCCAGCCCAGTAATGTTTGCATCGGGGGCCGCATCCTTTCCCAATGGCATTTGTCGGTGTTGCGAAGACCACCTTGGTTTTGAAGGATGATCCCCGGTATGTGTCTCTCGAGTTAAAGTTAAGCCACTCTGATTTTTGACTTTCTTTTGTAAGGTGTTAAGTTTCGGTGACGTTTAGCACATTGTTTGTCGTAGGTACCGGATAATAATGTCTTAATGAACTAGAAGGTCGCCCAGCCCGCCCGATGCCGTTTTGCTAATTATGTGTTTAGGTCGTTCTGCATGTTCAGTAACCGTTCCGTTGCAAGATAAACAGGAAGAGGTTGGGATACACAGAGGATGATACGTGTGACTGGCGCAAAACAGGACCCAGACCACATGATGACCTGCTCTAACCTCCAGGAAACATGCAATAAGTGCGATAAGCTGGAGGAAAGAGACAGTCGCTCAATACTTGATTCATAGTTTAAGACGTGGTGCTTAGACGGTGGAAGTAAGTAGGCGTCCCAGGTAGATGGCGCTTCTTGGCGTCCCAGGTATATGGCGCTTCTCGGCGTCCCAGGTAAATGGCGCTTCTCGGCGTCCCAGGTATATGGCGCTTTTTTGCGTCCGAGGTAGATGGCGTTTCTTGGCGTCCCAGGTAGATGCGCTTCTCGGCGTCCCAGGTAGATGGCACTTCTCGGCGTCCCAGATAGATGGCGCTTCTCGGCGTCCCAGGTATATGGCGCTTCTCGGCGTCCTAGGTAAATGGCGCTTCTCGGCGTCCCAGGTAGATGGCACTTCTCAGCGTCCCAGATAGATGGCGCTTCTCGGCGTCCCAGATAAATAGTGCTTCTCAGTGTTCTAACTAAACGGCGGTGCTCAGCGTTCCAGGTAAATATGGCTCCTCAGCGTTCCAGTTAAATAGGGCTCCTCAGCGATTCAGGTAAATAAGGCTCCTTAACGCTCTAGGTAAATAAGGCTCCTCAGCGTTCCAGATAAATGGTGCTCCTCAACGCTCCAGGTAAATCGGGCTCCTCAGCATCCTCTAGATTTCCTGCCATCAAGAATAAATCGATCGCAGGTGGCTAAAAGATTGCACAAAATCTTTGTTTCGAAAGTGTTCATCTCGAGGCCAGTTTACCTCGAATTTTAAGAAGCTTAGCTAACATTGGAGTGGCGTCTGTTTCTGAGATGAAAATTTTTTTATGAAAAAGACTTTCTGCATATTCAAAGCGTTTCTGAAGCTTAATGTCAATATATTTGTCCTCTGTCGTTTAAATTAGGCCACTGTTGTCATGACGCATATATAAATCTTCATCTTCTTTTTCTTCTTCTCAATCTCCATCTACCAATCCATCAAAAGGCCTGTGCAAATTGAGGGATGTTGTCAGGAGAAGGAAACGGTTGTGTCGTAGTTTACAGCTTGACTGCACCTTCGGGATCAAGATGCTGCAGTGGTCAGCGACCCATAGCTGACTGCTAGCGTCAGAGCCAGCGAACCAGAGCTGCCAAGACCGTCCTACACCTCCACGTTGTGATCCTGGATAACAGGCTGCAGCAGGGCAGACTAGCTAAGGAGAAGGGATCGAAGAGGGAATGTTAACCCGGTACTAAAAAAAATGCTTGCTGAAGTCGGATGTGTTGGACCGAAAGGTGCAAATATCGCAGCAAAGCTGTAAACTACGACACAACGCATTCCGTTCTCTGGACTACATTCTGCTACGTAAGCCCTTTCAGGATTTGGTAGTGGGAGATTGAGAACGAACGAAGAAGAAGAAGAAGAAGGCTGCACCTTTAATCTAACATGTATGTCCAATTGGCAGAACAACTGCAGTTTTTTAAATCTACATTTAGTTTTTAAGAGTGTCTAATGCATTACATACACAATACAATTTAAACTCAGCATCTGGTTAGTCTTTCCTATGAGTGGTTGTAAAGTTGTCTGAGCATGTCTCTCCATTGGGTTATTTTCTCTGGTTGATCAGTCTTACGACTGGCTGTAATGATGTCTGAGCATATCTCTCAATTTGACCCTTTCCTCTGGTTGACCAGTACTATGACTGGTTGTAAAGTTACCTCATCAAGTCTCTCCATTTGACCCTATCCTCTTTTTGATCAGTCCTAAGACTGGTTGTAGGGTTGTCTGAGCACGTCTCTCAATTTGACCCTTTCCTCTGGCTAGTCTGTTTTACGACTGGCTGTAAAGTTGTCTTAGCGTGTCTTTTCCTTGGACCGTATCCTCTGGTTCATCAGTACTATGACTGGTTGTAAAGCTATCTCATCAAGTCTCTTCACTTGACCGTATCCTCTGGTTGACCAGTACTATGACTGGTTGTAAAGCTATCTCATCAAGTCTCTTCACTTGACCGTATCCTCTGGTTGACCAGTACTATGACTGGTTGTAAAGTTATCTCATCAAGTCTCTTCACTTGACCGTATCCTCTGGTTGACCAGTACTATGACTGGTTATAAAGTTACGTCATCAAGTCTCTCCACTTGATCCTATCCTCTTTTTGATCAGTCATAAGACTGGTTGTAGGGTTGTCTGAGCATGTCTCTCCATTTGACCTAATCCTCTGCAGTTCTCTTCATTTCAGCATAGGTTTAGTACTTGTCTCTGCATGCCTGAAATGTAAAGGTGAGGTCCGGTCACACCCTTCCACTTTTCCCCTAATCTAGTCCTCAATTATCTTTTCTAGAAGACTGTCATGTCCCAACCAACTAAATTTTCATTTCTGTATATTCCTCAATATTTGTCTTTCAGCACCTATTGCAGTGGACTCGATCAAAAGCTTTCTCGTATTTGAAAAGCAGATAAATAGTGGTCGTCCTTGATCAATGATTCTTTTTGAGAAAAGCAACAATAATCTAATGGCATCCCGCGTACCTCTGACCTTGCACAATTTCATCGATTCTCTCTTTAATTATCTTTAACAGCAATTGTGATGCATGTGGTATTAATCTTTTTGCTCGGAATTGGACGCCTTCTATGGCATTATATTTTTGGGAGGAATTACTAATGACGTTGTGTGTTCTTTTGGTCATATTCAATTGTTGCAAATATCATTAACATGTTTAAAAAGTAAATTGTATAACGTCTCTCTCGCTGTTAATGGATTGATTCGCCTGTGGTTTTGTGTACAACAAAGACAAGAATTGCATCACGGCCTCACAGAAAGCATGACGTTAGAGGCTGCTAACTGTGTGCCATGGTATAACGCCGGTCATGGGTAGGTGGTTTGTTAAGAGCAGCATATATGGCGCATAACAGGCTATGGGCCTACTTCGCTCTAGTGTTTGACACTTTTAAGATGAACTCGCTCATAGGTTAATCATGCTTCGAGAAATTTGTCCCAACTCATCGGAGTAAAAAGCTGCTCGAGCCTAGCCCGCTAAGAACGAATTTCTCCTCCCGGCTACATCCAGCTCACGCCAGAGCTGGAACCTGCACAGGGACATCCGCCCCTGTAGAAGTGCAAGTCAACTAAGATTCCGACTATGTCGCTGTCTTGATGAGTTAAATAGACATCTCATCTATCCCTGGGGTTAAAACTAGCTAACTGTTAAATGACACCATCAAATATTTCAACTGAGACAACATGATAAATATTAGTTGGATTCTTCTACTTCTTCTTCTTCGCTCTCAATCTCCCACTACCAAAGCATAAAAGAGCTTAAGTAGCAGAATGTAGTCCAGAGAACGGAATGCGTTGTGTCGTAGTTTTACAGCTTGGCTGCGATATTTGCACCTTTCGGTCCAACACATCCGAATTCAGCAAGCATTTTTTGAGTACCGGGTAAGCATTCCCTCTTCGATCCCTTCTCCTTAGCCAGTCTGCCCTACTGCAGCCTGTTATCCAGGATCACCGCATGGAGGTGTAGAAGGGTCTTGGCAGCTCTGGTTCGCCGGTCCTGGTGCTAGCAGTCAGCTATGGGTCAGTGACTACTGCAGCTTATGCGCTGCTCAACATCTTGATCCCCCCCCCCCCCTGGATTCATCTCAAAGGCAGAGGCAAAGGCTGCCGTTCATCGTAGACGATGATGGCATAATTTTCTCGCTCTATTTTTAGTAAGGATTAACTGCGCAAATTTTTATCCTCACTCTCTCGTCTCGAGCCGCCCGACCCCAGTGACAATTCAAAGACAAGATGACTAAGACGAGATGCAGGAGACTCCGCATCAAGCACCCGCGAAAAAGACGACGGAGTCCGGAGTCGAACCCACACCACCTGATCACGAGGCCGACGGCTTAACCACTTCGCCACGTAATCCTCCTGTCTCCATCTAGTGCAGATACAAATAACCAAAGGTAGCAGAGTTGTTCTGCCATCTTTTGTGGAAAAAGGGTTTTACGCGTGTACATAATGTGTACGGGGCAGAAGGTGCAGCAGAGGTGACCGAGCAGAAAGCAGGAGCGAGCATCAGGGTCAGCAGAACTGTTTTCTCTCCTCCAAGCGGCAGCCGTGAAATCAGTCTACACTAGTGTAGTCTGGCTAAGATTAAAAGGTTTGCAGTGGGAAGACAATCCAGAAACCCCAGCTGGACTCATCAGAGTTTCACACTGGAAACCAAACTGCGCCTCCTTAAATCCTATGTCATAGAAATCGTTTTCCGTGGCTAAAAAGGCTGAACGGTCTTACATGGATATAACAAGTTGCTTGAGGCCTACTATATTGCAATCAACAGCGCATCCTCGGAGTACTCTGACAGGACCCTCCAACACTGAGGGGATCTGATGGACACAGCTCGACAGCCTTTCCTCAATGTCAAGTCATGACAATTAATCCCATAACCGGTGAGGTCGTTATGGCCCACATGAAAACACCACCACTACACCCTCAATGTTAGCGGTCACTGGCTGTGCCTCCTCTGGTTGGATATTAGTCCATTCTTTTGCTGTTGTCCATCTCTTTCTGAGACGACCTCTTCGTCGTCCGCCTTGCAACTTTTCTTGCTGGATCATATTTGCAAGACCGATGGATCTGAATATGTGGCCGTACCATGCCAGTTTCCGTCTTTTGACCGTTGGGTCTTCAAAAACCTATTTTAATTTGTTTAATTATTTCTCGTATTTCTTCATTTGCCATCTAACGTCGATGCAATTGCATGGTAGCTAGTCAGCCGTCGATTCATTGCTGTGAAAGCTGGTCTGATATTCCCCCAATAACATGGTAGCTGGTCTGACATTCCCCAAATAACATGGTAGCTGGTCTGATATTCCCTCAAAAACATGATAGCTGGTCTCCTGTCCCCTCAATAACATGATATCTGGTCTGATATTCCCTCAATAACATGGTAGCTGGTCTGATATTCCCTCAATAACATGGTAGCTGGTCTGACATTCCCCCAATAACATGGTAGCTGGTATGACATTCTCTCAATAACATGGTAGCTGGTCTCACATTCCCTCAATAACATGGTAGCTGGTCTCCTGTCCCCTCAATAACATGGTAGCTGGTCTGACATTCCCCCAATAACATGGTAGCGGGTCTGACATTCTCTCAATAACATGGTAGCTGGTCGCACATTCCCTCAATAACATGATAGCTGGTCTGACATTGCCTCAATAACATGGTAGCTGGTCTGACATTCCCTCAATAACATGATAGCTGGTCTGACATTCCCTCAATAACATGATAGCTGGTCTGACATTCCCTCAATAACATTGTAGCTGGTCTGATATTCCCTCAATAACATGGTAGCTGGTCTGATATTCCCTCAATAACATGGTAGCTGGTCTGATATTCCCTCAATAACATGATAGCTGGTCTCCTGTCCCCTCAATAACATGATAGCTGGTGTGACATTCCCTCAATAACATGGTAGCTGGTCTGACATTCCCTCAATAACATGGTAGCTGGTCTGATATTCCCTAAATGACACGGTAGCTGGTCTGACATTCCCTCAATAACATGGTACCTGTTCTGGCATTCCCTCAATAACATGGTAGCTGGTGTGTTTTCCCCTCAATAACATTGTAGCTGGTGTGCTTTCCTCAAATAACCTTGCAGCTGGTTTCCTATCCCATCAATAATATGGTAGCTGGTCTGCTTTCCCCTCAATAACATGGTACCTGGTCTGCTTTCCAGTATATAACATGATAGCTGGTCTGCTTTCCCCTCAATAATATGGTACCTGGTCTGCTTTTCCCTCAAAAACATGGTACCTGGTCTGCTTTCCCGTATATAACATGGTAGCTAGTCTGCTTTTCCGTCATTATCACGATAGCTGGTCTGCCTCTCTCCTCCCCCATATAATGGCAGCTGGTCTACCGCCTAGTCAATGATATGGTAGTAGACCTATGTTCAGAACTGAGCTGTGGACCGTTGTGTCTAACTTAGTTTTAAATTGATACCCTGTCCTTTTAAAGTAATGAGACATAATCCAGTGCCCTTAAGAAAAATGTAGTTTATTTTATTTGAAGAATCAACGTCATTGGACACGATTTAACCCATGCGCTCGAAACACACAGTAGCTGTTTGGGTGGATCTGGAAAAGGCATTTGACAAAGTCTGGAAGGACGGACTTAGAGTCAAGCTAAGAAGAAGTGATGTCTGTGGGAAGATGTACAAGTGGATCAACCACTACCTCAAACAAAGAACGGCCAGAGTCCAAGTACAAGGGCAGATGAGCAAAAAGGTGACACTCGAGCAGGGAGTACCCCAAGGGGGAGTATTGTCACCCACACTCTTCCTGGTATATATAAACGATATCACAGAGAATATACCAAGAAGAGTCCATAGCTCAATGTTTGCAGACGATCTGGCTATGTGGACCTCTGAAAAGAATCTCACCATAGCAAGAAATCGGATGCAGACGGCCCTAACATCGCTGGAAGAGTGGGCGAACTCATGGCTGGTCAAAATAAACGAGGAGAAAACCACATGCACAATATTCTCGCTTTCATTAAAACCCCAAAGTACCAAATTAAGTCTAAATGGCAAATTCCTGCAGCCAAACGACAACCCAACCTATGTGGGAGTCACATTTGATCGGCGCATGACATGGAAAAGTCAGATTGAGAGAAACCGAATGAAAGCCAGAGAAAGAATGGCAATCATGAGGAAACTTGCTGGCACAAGCTGGGGAGCAGACGAAGGCATACTAAAGAAACTGTATACTGGAAGAGTGAGACCAGTTCTCGAGTATGGCATTGCGGCATGGACAACAGCAGCAAAGGCGAACTTCGATAAAGTGAACAAACTTCAAAACCAAGCTATGAGAATTATAACAGGTGGCATGAAGTCAACGCCAATTGTAGAACTTGAAAAGATTACAAAACTGCAATCCATGACCGATAGAAGAGACTGCAGAGCCCAGCTGCAGTCAGAGAAACTCCGAAGACTGACTGACCATCCAATGCACCAGAGAGTAAACAATTTGGGAAATGGGAAACTAAAGCGGAGAAACTTTGCAGAAATAGCCAAAGCAAAGATGCACGAAGATCCCATAAACGCACTAACAACACCAAAACCCATCACTACTGTACGAAAACCTACCTGGAGGCAGGATATATTTCCAGAGGTGGTAGAAAATATACCAGGTATTGCAAACAAAAACTGCCAGACTGAAAAAGAAAGGAGACATACTATCCTAAGCTTCATAACGAAAAGCTACCCAAGCACGGACTGGACCCATGCATACACCGACGGTTCTGTAACAAACACTACACAGAACGGAGGGGCAGGAGCAATCCTGAACCTACCAAATGGCAGACAAATAACACTGTCACTCGCTACTGGTAAGTACACAAGCAATTTCAGAGCGGAGGCAGAGGCACTGAGGGCGGCAGTGGAAGAAATGGTGACACACAGTGAAAATGAGAGCCATATAGTCCTGCTGACTGATGCTCTCGCCGTAGTCACAGCGCTAAAAAGCCAGAAAAACACTGAGCTTAATGACTTAAGAGCAGCACTCTGCAAACTGTGCCAGCAGTCCGCACCAAAAAGGGTAGTGGTACAGTGGGTTCCGTCACACTGCAACATCCAAGGCAACGAGGAGGCAGACAGACTGGCAAAAGAAGGTGCAAGACTACCACAAACAGATACCAGCATGACGTACGAAGAGTCAAAACGGCTTATCAAAGCCAGATACATGAACAAATGGGAAACCGAACATACTGGTTACACCAAAAACGATGCCTATTACCAGTTGAACCGAAGAGAGCAGGTCGTTGTCTTCAGACTTCGCACTGGCCACAACAGACTGAGGTACCACCTATTCAACAAATTGAAGATAGGGTGTACCGACGAATGCCCGTGCGGTACTGGTAAAATGACCGCTGAACATCTGCTGCAGAACTGCCCGACATACGAGGATCAGAGAGAGCAGATGTGGCCATTACCAGTGGAACTGCAAGACAAGCTCTATGGCAGTGGCGAGAGCCTCAGGATGACCGCCGCTTTTTTCGAAAAAATAATGGTTACTGTCTGACTGCGTACGAAGAAGAAGAAGAGCCCATGCGCTCTGTTCTTCTCCGTAGTTTTTAGAATCTCATCAGAATGCACGAACTTCCTATTACCGGCGATGATACCATAATAGATTGGGTCGATTTTTAACATAATTTAGAAATTTGTCCGGGCAGCGGCCGGACTCGTTTTGATTTCTCACTGCCCATGGATCTTTAAGGTGTGCGACACTGTACAAGGGTTTCCGATCTTTACTACCCAGAGATCAGAGGAAATACCAGTCCACAGGAAAAAAATAAGGTCTCCACCGTAATTTGAGCCCGCAACCTCCAGCACCCGAGGCCGACGTTTTACCTCGAGATCACTCAGTCTCCAATTAAGTAAAACTAGAACTTAATACGGCTTAACACTTCATCCCCAGCAACTGTAATCACTTTTTTTATTCTGGGAGAATTGTTCAGTAGATGCATCTGCTCCCTACAGTAGCTGACTGTTATGCATTTTTCGTGGGAATAATTTGTTTAAACAATATTTCAAACTTTGAATGAGGACAGATGGTCGAAATGTTTGGATACATGATATGATAAGGAAAGGGACCTAAAGGTTATAATAGATCATACAGGTAAGGTAAGTGATCAAGTTAAGGTAGCAGTAAAAAAGGCAAATGCAATATTAGTTATGATAAAAAGAAATATTTAACATTGGAGGAAGGAAGTGACAGTCAAGCTGTATAAAGTTTTAGACCTAGATCGGAGTACCGTGTGCAGGTGTGGAGTCCTTATCTTAGAGGGGATATAAACATGCTGGACAGAATTCAAAAAAGAGCGACAAATCTGATAGTGGGATTCCAGAATTACAGTTATGAGGAAAAACTCTGAAAAACCAGCCTACAGTGTCTAGAAAAGAGAATAATACGAAGATGTATAAGCGAATCATAGCTGGCTGCTTGCATTGGGCTCAATGACGCATAGATGACGAAGGCAATCATTCACCTCCAAGTGTGTATACTCGAAATAAACTGCGACCATGCAGTATGGCTTAGAGGGATGCTAAATAAGTGGAACAGCAAACTCGGTCCCAAAAACACCATGGCGAAGTCGAATATGCCGAGTTGAAAGAAGCAGACATCGCAGCTTCGCTGCAAACTACGACACATCGTTCGTAACAAAACCTCCCTTAAGGACGAGCTCTGATAAAGACGAAGAAAAAAACACCTCTGTAACCGTTTAGCGTTTTTTTTTTTAAAATCGGGAATTATTTAAAAACCCTTCCCTGCGCATTGGGAGATGACAGCAAAGGCAAACGACTTTTATCCCACCGTCCATAAAATTCCCGTTTCGCTAGCGGATGACCGCAATATAAATAAATGCCATAAAAAAAGGTTAACATTCGTAAGACTTAGTGTTACTAGTTCTGTATAGAGTCTATCTTGTCGTAGTGCTCGTCATCCTGCACAATCAATAGATGAACATAACGATAAATCATGGCTACAGAGATGTGGATTCGCAGAACAATGTTAATAGCCTCATAGACAGATAAAGAGACTGATGAAGATTCTTTTAAGGAAGATGAGTAACAAGATATTTACTACACAACACCACAATCAGAAGACAATTCTGTATATGGTAGCTTGGGGATCAATATGCCGAGCAGCGCATGAGCTGCAGTGGTCAGCGACCCATTGCTGACTCCTAGTGTCAGGGCCTGCGATCCAAAGCAGCCATAACCCTTCTACACCTCCACGCGGTGATCCCGGATAACAGGCTGCAGCAGGGCAGACTGGCTAAGGAGAAGGGATCAAAGAGCGATTGCTAACCCGGTACTCACAATTTTTTTTCTTCTGAAATCGGATGTGTTGGACTGATGCAAATTGCGCAGTCAATCTGTAAATTATGACACAACGCATTCCTTTTTCTGAACTAGATTCTGCTACTTAAGCCCTTTCAGGGTTTTGTAGTGGGATTTTGAGAACGAACGAAGCCAAACCATATGGTAGCTTGTTCTGAGGAAAGAGGCGGGGGTGCGATGGAGTGTGCGGGGGGGGGGGGGGGGAGGTAGAACCGACTATGCCAACATGCTCAGCTTTATGGAAAAACAAGAGAACCTGGGCTGTAATGATAAAAACAAAATGTAGTGATGCCTGGTGTTGTTAGAATAGTGCCACTGTAACGATCCAAGAATAGGGTGCTACTGGATTCAAGAAAGTCACGCGCGATGCTACCAGGCTCATTATTAAAACAAGCTTTGCTGCTCAAGGAAAATAGTCCAAGATTTTGTATACATGCTTCTTGTAAGAGAACTAGTATTTTTTATCGTGTTTTTTTTTTGTTCGTTCGCCTTATTTATCTATTCCCCAAGGCGGTGTGCGTTGCACTGTGGGTTTTTGTTTTGCGCCTGTCGGCACAGTGCATCCGACTTCAGCATGCATTTTATGTAAGGGTCTGCTTCCTCCTGCATTTTCTAAGGGTTTGCTTCCCCGGGGTAACGGCCGGTGATGCACCTTCTGGTTGTGAGCCGTGTCACGTAACCACTAGCCCACGTGTCCCTCGATCATGTGCTTGAGAGACATACAAACAAGGCTAGGAATTTCATTTAGCAGACAGAACACAAACAGTCTACGATATGCTGATGATATTATATTGATAGCCCAGAATGAAACCGACTTGCAGGAAATGCTAACGGCAGTCCAGTAAAGTGAAAATAAAGGCATTAGCTTAAAAAAGAAATCAGAGGTGATGGTAGTGACGAAGAAACTGGACTCTCCAAAATGAGTCAAGTTAATACGTTCAACTATCTAGGCACATTCATAACATGGAAGATGCAATTACCAAATAAAATGCAGAATAGCTTAAGCAAAATCGATCTTCCAGACCATGAAAGGGAATATTGTGTGATAAAACCTTGACGCTGGAACTGAGAACGAGAGGTCTTGAATGCTACCTAATATCACTACTGACATATGGCAGTGAACCATGGAAAATCAGCAAGCAAGCGCTTAGATCTTTGCAAGCAACGGAGAAGTGGTTTTACATAAGAATGCTTCGGATCCCATCGACTACAAGGAAGACAAATGATACAGTACTCAAGGAGCACAGCACAAGGTAGACTAATGATACAGTACTCAAGGAGCACAGCACAAGCAAGACTAATGATACAGTACTCAAGGAGCACAGCACAAGGAAGACTAATGATACAGTACTCAAGGAGCACAGCACAAGGAAGACTAATGATACAGTACTCAAGGAGCACAGAACAAGGAAGACTAATGATACAGTACTCAAGGAGCACAGCACAAGGAAGACTAATGATACAGTACTCAAGGAGCACAGAACAAGGAAGACTAATGATACGGTACTCAAGGAGCACAGAACAAGGAAGACTAATGATACAGTACTCAAGGAGCACAGAACAAGGAAGACTAATGATACAGTACTCAAGGAGCACAGAACAAGGAAGACTAATGATACAGTACTCAAGGAGCACAGCACAAGGAAGTCAACCTTTTTCGGGCATGTTATGAGAAGAGGCGGCTTGGAGCACGTTGTGACAACTGGAAAGATAGCAGAAGAGAGAGACAGAGGAAGGCAGACAGACAAGATGTTGGACATCCTGAGAGAATGGCATGGACGACAATCAACAACAAAGTTGGTAAACGACACGCGGGATAGAAATGGATGAAGGTCCATGACCGCAATGCCAACCGGCAGGGAACCTAATGATGATGATGCTTTAGATTGTGAGAATAAATTACAGTAGTGAATGTATAATGCGAAATACGGAAGAGACTTAACTTTAAGGTTGGCAAACATCAATTTTGTTTGTACTTGTGTTTGAGACTATAGATGTTATTCACGACTATCGTTGCTAGCTGTCTATAATTGTATGCTGTAATTTAATATATTTTGATATGCTGTATTGGGCTATATTATGCTGCGTTATATTCTGCAATACTATACTATCGTTGTGCTATATATAATACTATGCTATATTGTGGTATATTATGTTGTCATATATTGTGCCATATTACATTATGCTATTTTATATTATGTCATGCTAAATTATAGTAAGCTAAATTGGGCTACGTTGTTTTGTGTTATATTTGGCTATATTATTTTATGCTATATTACGCTATATTATGTTATAACATTATGTTATAATATTATGTTATAATATTATGTTATACAATTATGTTATAATATTATGTTATAATATTATGTTATAATTTTATGTTATAATTTTATGTTATCTTATATTAAACCATGTTCAGGAATGCTATATTATGGTATTCTGTATCATACAATGATGTATTATATATACTATGTTAGTCGGATGCACTGGTCCGTGAGGCCAAAATAAAAACAGTGTAAAGCACACCGTTTTAGTTAATACAGAAATAAGGCGAATGCCCCCCCACAAAATAATTAATTAATTAAAAAGTAACTGTTTCACGATTGCTACTGCGTCTTTTGCTTATATTCTTCATCAGAAGATGTTCACCATCGCCACATTTCTATTCCCTTGTGTGGCTCAATCCAGTGCATGTCGGACTATACTGATCAAGTAAATTCCTAAGGGTAAGTCTGTTTCTAGTTTCTTGTCTAAATCTCCAGCTGTGTTGATAATGTTCTTGTTTGTGATTGTTATTACATCTGATACGAAGTATGTGACCTTGACATAACTTGTCAGATGTCTGCTGTCTGGTTGTGATACTCCGGTTATGTGCCCATCAAAGCAATAGCAGCTGAAAACTCAAAATGCTACAAATGAAGTTTTTCAAACAATAAAAAAACATACTTCTTCTTTATCTAACTTCTTTTCATCATCTTCCATCCTCTTCTTTTTCTTCTTCTTCTTCTTCTTCTTCTTCATTTTCTTCTTTTACCTTCTCTTCATCTGTTACTCTTTATTCTGTTCTTTTTCTCTGTCTTTTTCTTCTTTTTCTCTGTCTTTTTCTTTTTCTTCTTTTTCTTCTTTTTCTTCTTTTTCTTCTTCTTCTTCTACTTCTTCCTCTACTTCTTCTTCATCTTCTTCTTCTTTTTCTTCTTCTTTTTCTTCTTCTTCTTCTTAATCGTCTTCTTCTTCTTAATCGTTTTTTTCTTCTTCTTTGTCTTCTTCTTCTTCTTCTTCTTCTTCTTCTTCTTCTGCTTTTTCTTCTTCTTCTTCTACTTCTTCTTCTTCGTACTCTGTCAGACGTCGATTTGAATTTGTTCAAAGAAAGAAGCGGTCACACTGAGACTGTCGTCACTGCCATAGAGCTTGTCTAGTATTGACGCCGGTGGTAGCCACGAATGTTTTCTCTGAACCTCGTATGTACGACAATTTTGCAGCAGATGTTCAAGGTTCATTTTCCCTGTACCACAGGTGCATTCGCGAGTAGCACCTATCTTCAGTTTATTGAATAGATTGTACCTCAGTCTGAAGACAACCACCTGCTTTCTTTTTTTCAACAGGTAACACGCATATTTGTGTGTGTGTGTGTAGGCAGTAAGCTCAATTTTCCATTTGTCCATTTCATTGTCCATTGTAACATTCTTGCCAAATGAAGACGTTGATAGACTGGCAGGAGAAAGTGGATAGCTAACCCAAACTGATATAACTTATCAGGTGGCAAGGGTTGTACCATGTAGCTTTCATCACATTTCGAGAGTGCTGATGTAGGTGGACAGTGGTCTTCATAGCGGATCTGCTATAACTTAACCTAATGTCTTTATACTGGTTTAGAAGAGTCTGTATACAGTTTCATTTATTTTTCCTTGCTACAAAAACTATCCAATCTATTCTGCCTTCACTACTTCCTGTAGCAGTCCATTCCAAGCATTCACCACTAAACAAATATTTTAAAATATCTAATCTAGACCTATATATAGTTAATTTGAAGTTATGTCCTCTTGTTCTCGTTGGTGGTTGCATTTGGGAAAAAAAACGTGTTATAGTCTAATTTATCCGTTCCTTTGATCATCTTATGAACCTGAATTGTCACCCCTAATTCTTTTCTTTCCTAGACACTGTAGGCCGGTTTTTCCGAGTCTTACTTCATAACTGTAATTCGGGAATCCCACTATCAGTTTGGTCACTCTTTTTTATATACTTTTCCAGCATGTTTATATCTCCTCTATGATAAGTACTCAACACCTGTACACAGTACACCAATCTAGGTCTACTAATGCTTTATATAGTTTGACTATCACTTCTTTGCTCCTACAATTAATATTTCTTTTTATCATACCTAACGTTGCATTTGCCTTTTTCACCGATACCTGTACTTGCTCACTCACCTTACCTGTTTATCTACTATAAATCAACGCCTACCTAAGTTATATCTCTGAATTATACTTCACTCCTATTCTATAATCAAAATTACCAATTATTACAGTCTTTTGCAACTCTGTTTTTATTATAAGTTATTGGTCGTTGAAAGCGGTTCAATACCAAATATGTTTGAATGATAAGGTTGCTGGTCTCCACTCACAACCCTCTTTAGATAATATTACATTTTTATGATGCATGTAGTGTGGTAAGATGTCTTTGAACGTGGTCCTGTCGTAGCACATCTCCATAAGTCTGTTGTGTTCTTCAGTACAAGAACATCTAACGGCTTTCATGTGATCTTATACTTTTGTTTACTGATTATCCGTTTTTCACTGCGATTTGATAGAATTCACTATAGAAAATAAATAAACAATAATAGTTGAATTATTTTTAATTGGTAGTACTATTTGTGGGCAGTTCTTTATTTTTTGGTATGTGGCTACAGTTTGAGAAGTTTAGCTAATGCTTCACACAAACACAAATATACAATATTTATGCATTTGTATGAAGGATGTGTCTTTCAGATGGTTATGTGTCATGTTATGCAATGTTATGTTTTATTATTGTTACATTACGTTATCCTCGGTTATGTTATGTTGTAGTAAATAATGTTATGTTATATTGTATTGTTATGTTATATTGTACTAAATTAGTTATGTTACATTGTACTTAACTTTGTTATGTAATATTATATTGTGTTTTTTATATTGTACTAAACTATGTTATGTAAGGTTATCCTAAGTATATTATATTGTTCTAAACTATGTTTTTATATTGTACTAAACTATTTTTGGTATATTATGCTGTATATGTTTTATTGTACTAAATGATGGTATGTTATATTATGGTACATATTATGTTATGTTACAGTGTATTATTTGATATTATGTAATTGTATGCTATACTTCGCAAAGTTATATTATGTTATACTATCAACTGTTACATTATACAGTACTATTTAAATTATATTACTATTGTCACACGACATTTTTCCAATTGCTTGGGTAGTCGATAGATTTTGAAGGCTTAGGACTACAGACCGTTCGCCACTGCTATCGCCACGTTGTGTGCTGGCTATGTTTGTTTATTTCACCCCCAACAACATATGCCATACCGGGGATTCGAGCCGCTGCCCTCCGTGTCGGCAGACAGGCCTCGAAACCATTCGGCCACCCGCTGCTCTTAAATTATATTATGCAATGTTATGTTATATTATCCTATTGTACATTAAGTTATATTATGATGTGATACGTTTTGTTTATATGACATTATGTTATATTTGTATATTCTACTATGTCATGCTACGTTATATTACCCTATATTATGTTGTGTTATGCTATACTATGTTATGTTGTGATATGCTATATTATATTATGATGTGATGCTATGTTATGTTGCTCTATATAATGTTATGTTCATTGTTTTATGTTATGCTATACTATGTTTTGTCATGATATATTATGTTATGTTATTTTATACCTTATATTCTATGAGGAGCGCGTCACCGAATGGTTTCGAGGCATGCCTGCCGATAAGGAGGGCAGCAGTTCGAATCCCGGTATGGCATATCTAGTTTTTTTCTGATTGGGGTGAAATAAACAAACATAGCTAGCACACGACGTGGCTACAGCAGTGGAGTTCTCAGCCTAAATACCCCCTAGACTACCACAGCAATGGGAAACAGTCGAATCGACAGTACTATAATATGGTATATTGTGCTATATTATGTTATGCTATATAGTGCAATATATTATGCTATTTTATACTATACTATGCTTTATTATATTTTATTATGTTATTTAATGCTTTATAATGTCATATCATATTATGCTGTATCGCACCATGTTATATTGTGTTATATTTTGCTATAACATGTTATGTTATTTTATACTACATTACGCTATAGAGAATGGAATGTCAGCCATCACACAGCCAATTATTACAAGCATTCTGACAAAACAAACCAGCAAGGAACAGTAAAATGTATTTAGTAAATAGAAGATAAACATATGATATAGGCGTTCCTTCCTGTCTGTTAACGGAACTCCACATGAGGTACAGAATGATAACATTAGGAAGTCATAAAGAGCAACTAAAGAGAAATAACACGAGTCGTGCTAACCAAACCTGCAGAAAACTATAAGATGCCTGAAGAAGAAACAGAATGACACGCACACCCAGACGTGTATCTACGGGGAAAAACTCTATGGTAAGCACTGAAAATGGGAATTTGTCCAAACATCCGACACTCATCTTTCAGATAATTTAACATAATATCACCTCAAGCTAGTTAATCTTTTAATTAACAAGTAATAACACCGCGTGCCAATTAGGACTTCAGCATTCTTGTTTTCTCTAATGCAAATTTTGTTATGGTGTGATCAGAGACGGGTTTTTATAAGTTTCTTTTCTTTCTACACTAAGCAAAGGGAGATTACAAAGTTTGGTATGACCTGGTTGAGACTCTCTAATTCGAAACTATTAGTTCTAACGTTTTAAATGATCTCATAACGTTAGTGATGGATACTGCGATCATTAGCGTTATCTGAATCGCAATGTGAAGTTTGGGGAAGATGCTGCCATATCCTTATTGAACAAAATTCAAGAAGCTCTTAGGGTTTTGATATGTGTACGTTGACCTGGCTTGATAGCAACATTCTGCAATCCACATTTTTTTTCAAAAGCTGTCCTTCAACATCGTGGAGCATGAAGCCTAATCGACAGTGAGCTGATCTACTAGACGGGGAATACACCGTGCTTGGGTTGAGATCACGGACGGACAGATAAAAAAATCCGAGCCTGGTAGGACCGCTAATCCAGTCAATCCAACTGTAAATGGTTACCTTACGTATTAGTTGGGGATAGTAAAATATACCAACTTCCCATAGGCTGCGGTTTAGTAAATGAAGAGTTATCTTCATCCCCGACGGCAACTGTTTACCTTCAACATCAGAGCTGTACAATTCATTCAAAATTTAACATATTTACTTAGGTCATTACTGTATTCGCAGTAACACAGTTCCCCAACATGGAGAATGAGCCAACATCTGGCATGAGTATAGTACACACGAGTGAACCTTTCGTCAATTTCTCTGTGTAGATAGTTGGGCGTTGCTTTCATGACTCTCCATTTCTCTGCGTCGACAGTTGGGCGTTGCTTTCATGACTCTCCATTTCTCTCCGTAGACAGTTGGGCGTTGCTTTCATGACTCTCAATTTCTCTGTGTAGACAGTTGAGCGTTCCTTTCATGACTCTCCATTTCTCAACGTAGAAAGTTAAGTGTTCCTTTCATGACTCTCCATTTATCTGCGAAGACATTTGAGTGTTGCCTTCATGATATTCCATTACTCTGTGTAGAAATTTGAGTGTTGCCGTCATGATATTCCATTTCTCTGTGTAGACAGTTGAGTGTTGCCTTCATGATATTCCATTTCTATGTGTAGACAGTTGAGTGTTACCTTCATGCTATTCCATTTCTCTAAGTAAACAGTTGAGTGTTCCTTTCATGACTTTATATTTCTCTGTCTAGACAGTTTAGTGTTCCTTTCATGACTTTCTATTTCTCTGTGAAGACAGTAGAGTGTTCCTTTCATGACTTTCCGTTTCTCTATATAGACAGTTTAGTGTTCCTTTCATGACTTTTCATTTCTCTGTGTAGACAGTTGAGTGTTCATTTCATGACTTTCTATTTCTATGTATAGACAGTTGAATTCCTTTCATGACTTTCCATTTCTCTATATGGACAGTTGAGTGTTCCTTTCATGACTTTCCATTTCTCCGTGTAGACAGTTGAGTGTTCCTTTCAAGACTTTCTATTTTTCTGTGCAGATAGTTGAGTGTTCCTTTCATGACTTTCCATTTCTCTATATTGACATTTGAGTGTTCCTTTCATGACTTTCCATTTCTCTGTGTAGACAGTTAAGCCCCTTTCATGACTTTCCATTTCTCTGTGTAGACAGTTGAATGTTCCTTTCATGACTTTCCATGTCTCTATATAGACAGTTGAGTGTTCCTTTCATGATATTCCAATTCTCTGCGAAGACAGTTGAGTATTCCTTTCATGACTTTCCATTTCTCTGCGAAGACAGTTGAGTGTTGCCTTCATGATATTCCATTTCTCTGTGTGGACAGTTGAGTGTTGCCTTCATGATATTCCATTTCTCTGTGTAGACAGTTGAGTGTTGCCTACATGATATTCCATTTCTCTGTGTAGACAGTTGAGTGTTGCCTACATGATATTCCATTTCTCTAAGTAAACAGTTGAGTGTTCCTTTCATTAATTTCCATTTCTCTGTGTAGACAGTTGAGTGTTCCTTTCGTGACTTTCTATTTCTCTGTGAAGACAGTTCAAAGTTGCTTTGATGACTATTTTCATTTTTCTGTAAAGATAGTCGAGTGCTGCTTTCATGACTATTTCCATTTCTCTATGTAGACAGTTGAGTGTTGCTTTCATAACTATTTCTATTTCTCTATGTAGACAGTTGAGTGTTGCTTTGATGACTATTTCCATTTCTCTATGTAGACAGTTGAGTGTTGCTTTGATGACTATT
Organism: Ariolimax columbianus; assembly: GCA_036924085.1. NCBI lineage: Eukaryota > Metazoa > Mollusca > Gastropoda > Stylommatophora > Arionidae > Ariolimax > Ariolimax columbianus. The sequence continues at coordinate 44,106,509 of JAVGWX010000018.1, forward strand.
TCCATTTCTCTATGTAGACAGTTGAGTGTTGCTTTGATGACTATTTCCATTTCTCTATGTAGACAGTTGAGTGTTGCTTTGATGACTATTTCCATTTCTCTATGTAGACAGTTGAGTGTTGCCTACATGATATTCCATTTCTCTGTGTAGACAGTTGAGTGTTGCCTTCATGATGTTCCATTTCTCTGTGTAGACAGTTGAGTGTTGCCTACATTATATTCCATTTTTCTAAGTAAACAGTTGAGTGTTCCTTTCATAACTTTCCATTTTTCTGTGTAGACAGTTGAGTGTTCCTTTCGTGACTTTCTATTTCTCTGTGAAGACAGTTCAAAGTTGCTTTGATGACTATTTTCATTTTTCTGTAAAGATAGTCGAGTGCTGCTTTCATGACTATTTCCATTTCTCTATGTAGACAGTTGAGTGTTGCTTTCATAACTATTTCCATTTCTCTATGTAGACAGTTGAGTGTTGCTTTGATGACTATTTCCATTTCTCTATGTAGACAGTTGAGTGTTGCTTTGATGACTATTTCCATTTCTCTATGTAGACAGTTGAGTGTTGCTTTGATGACTATTTCCATTTCTCTATGTAGACAGTTAAGTGTTGCTTTGATGACTATTTCCATTTCTCTATGTAGACAGTTGAGTGTTGCTTTGATGACTATTTCCATTTCTCTATATAGACAGTTGAGTGTTGCTTTGATGACTATTTCCATTTCTCTATGTAGACAGTTGAGTGTTGCTTTGATGACTATTTCGATTTCTCTATGTAGACAGTTGAGTGTTGCTTTGATGACTATTTCCATTTCTAGGTGAAGATGGTCGAGTGTTCTCTTCATGGCTATTTCCGTTTCTATTTTGGCCGTTAATCCAGTGTCTTTCGAGTTCTGATCAGCGATTCCTTTGTTTTGTCGCTGGCGTCTCTGAATTTCAATATTCCGTTCTTGACAAAATTATTCCGTCTTTGAGGGAATTACTGATCAACACTTATCTTTCCTAATAAAAATGATGTCGGGAAGTGGTTAGAGGGTGTTACCGGTTAGGGAGGAAGGGGGGGGGGGTGCGGGGGGAGGGGGGGGGGGTTGCTGCTTTCAAATCTAGGTTAGCATCATAAAAGCTCATGCAAGGTAACTGTTTGTAATGTGTTACACTGTAGCAGTTTGGCAATACAGCAGTTCTGCTAATTATGTGCTGAGAAAAATTTCCGAAGTGCACAATCGAGCTGGACACGAAGTGATTTCTAGCACAAAATGTTGTGATTGCAAACCAAACTTACACTCGATTCACACAACACACTCACTATTGATGTGTACACATATGACAACATCGTTGTCTTAGCACTGTCTACATCAATTGTGTAATCTATCAATGCAGTGCCGTCTTTAGCGATGTGCCCGACATTTGTGGAACTCCAATTTGTTCTTCTCTAGCCATTGCAAAATGATTTCAATCGAAAATCATTCTGTCGTATTTAGATAATAGGCTGAGTGGCCTAGGGTAAAACTCGCTCGGTTTTCACAGAGCTCTATTCCTACTGTGTCCAGTTTGCAGACATTGGATTTTTAAAAATCGAGCGATCGCTACTCCACCTGCGGAAAGTAATGGCAACCTACTGTACTGCACGATTCTCTAGAAACTTGTAACAGTCAAATAGGTGGCGCTTGTAATAAGCGACGTTCTGCAAAGAATATGCTACTGACTTAATATTTGTTTTAGATACGGAGGCTGGGTGGCGTAGGGGTAAAGCGTCCGTTTCACAGTCCCAAAACACCCGTTCGAATCTCACTCTTGTCCAATTTGGCAGTTATTTTTTTTTCTTTCTCTCTCCTCCACGTACGGAAAGCAATGACAACCTACCGTAATGCATACTTGCCAAGAAACCTATAGTAGCCAAATACGTTGACGGTTGTAAGAAGCAATGTTCTGAAAAGGACATGCTACTTACTTTACTTACTTATTAAGATAAAACCAAGTAAGGACTCTGTCGATCAACTTATTGACATCTGTGAACGGTGTCCGATCAACTTATTGACATCTGTGAACGGTGTCCGATCAACTTATTGACATCTGTGAACGGTGTCCGATCAACTTATTGACATCTGTGAACGGTGTCCGATCAACTTATTGACATCTGTGAACGGTGTCCGATCAACTTATTGACATCTGTGAACGGTGTCCGATCAACTTATTGACATCTGTGAACGGTGTCCGATCAACTTATTGACATCTGTGAACGGTGTCCGATCAACTTATTGACATCTGTGAACGGTGTCCGATCAACTTATTGACATCTGTGAACGGTGTCTGATCAACTTATTGACATCTGTGAACGGTGTCTGATAAACTTATTGACATCTGTGAACGGTGTCCGATCAACTTATTGACATCTGTGAATGGTGTCCGATCAACTTATTGACATCTGTGAACGGTGTCCGATCAACTTATTGACATCTGTGAACGGTGTCCGATCAACTTATTGACATCTGTGAACGGTGTCCGATCAACTAATTGACATCTGTGAACGGTGTCCGATCAACTTATTGACATATGTGAACGGTGTCCGATCAACTTATTGACATCTGTGAACGGTGTCCGATCAACTTATTGACATCTGTGAACGGTGTCCGTGATCAACAGCCGTCGAGCCCACCGTGTTTTCATAGTACTTGAATTTACGATGGGAAAAAAATACAATTGAAAAAAATGTAAAAGTTGATTAAAGTGGAATTTAATCAAAATTTTAAAATTGGTTTGGTCTAATACTGCTCCGAGGCGAGAACACAAACAAAACCTACGTTACGACCAATAGGCCTTCTTCAGGGACAACAAATAACAACAATACTGAACTAACTAATCAACATGTAAGGAAAAAATGTGTTTTTTTTATCTGATAGTAGATCCAGTCTGTCCAAGCGACTGTTTGTGTTCGATGCTTGACTGAAAGTGAAGGGAAGAGGTCAAATAAGGTGGCCAGAAGAGCGTAAGAAGTGAGGGGGGATGCGCCGGATAAGCCAGTGGTGGCCAAATATAGAAAAGGTCAAATAGTGATCCAAGTGGGAGAACACAAAGAAGGTGATAATAGCAGGGAGGGGGAATGAGATTAATATAGAAAGGGGGGGGGGGCTGATAGAAGAAAGGGGAGGGGGGCAAAAGAAGACAAATATATGGGGGCCAGTATGAGATTTTTACGAATGCCTCCCAGTAAGCTACGGAGAACAGTGGGTAAAATCATATGAATGAATTCGTTCTTAACATCCTGTGAACACCAAGTCGTGGATCTAAAATGCCTTTCCACGAAAGTAATGTTTTCATGACAGGGTCAAAGATGACGATTAAATTCAGTAACAATAATAATACATTTCACTTAGGCATCTAGAGTCCGTTGCGTTGATCGACCACTACCATGTCCCACTGCTGAGGCTTGTAAGCAAACCTCGTTCAATGCCGAAGGAGAGACTGCTATCTGTCGGACCCATGTAGAACGGGGGGCGGGGGGGGGGGGGGGCCTCCAGCCGGCCGGTGAGAGACCACTGTTACACATAACAGACTTGGACATGATCTGGTGAGCCGGAACTTCCTGATCCAGACGAACCACGTGAGCATTCACAGACAGGCGGCGGCAGAACAGAGTGTCCGAGATGGAGGAAAAACTCGTCTTTGCAGACACCTCGACATGACGGACGAGATCAAACCACCAGATACCGAGGATGGGTCGCTGGTTGCGCATATGGAAGGCATCGAGTAAGCCACATACTTTTCACAATTTATAGTCACCCAGCTCAAGCTACGTCTAGTATCCTAGCAAAGCCAGGTTCTGGGCCGCAAGGAATTTTATGGAGTGAAGGATTCTCGTGAAGACATTAAATCACTTCTGCGTTTCCTTCTCAATGTGTAACAGTGTTCCACGTCAATAATTCTTGCGTTATCATCTAAATTTCTTAATTTCTTTCAACGGTGTGAACACTCCCAATGATTTGTAGCATTTCCATGAACAATATTCCTTCCAGAGGCTGTCCACTTTTCTGCTCCAAAGAGAATTGATTGTCCGACATGAAATCGAAAAGACATGAGATATAAATTGCAAGCTTGAAAGAGTGAGAATAGATTATCCATGAACTAGTCACTATTTAACTAAACTATTGAACTAGTCACTATTTTAGCTTAACTATTGAACTAGTCACTATTTTAGCTAAACTATTGAACTAATCACTATTTAGCTTAACTATTGAACTAATCACTATTTTAGCTTAACTATTGAACTAATCACTATTTAGCTTAACTATTGAACTAATCACTATTTTAGCTTAACTATTGAACTAATCACTATTTTAGCTTAACTATTGAACTAATCACTTTTTTAGCTTAACTATTGAACTAGTCACTTTTTTAGCTTAACTATTGAACTGGTCACTTTTTAAGCTTAACTATTGAACTAATCACTATTTAGCTTAACTATTGAACTAATCACTATTTTAGCTTAACTATTGAAGTAGTCACTATTTTAGCTTAACTATTGAACTAATCACTATTTTAGATTAACTATTGAACTAGTCACTTTTTTAGCTTAACTATTGAACTAGTCACTTTTTTAGCTTAACTATTGAACTAGTCACTATTTTAGCTTAACTATTGAACTAGTCACTTTTTTAGCTAAACTATTGAATTAGTCACTATTTTAGCTTAACTATTGAACTAGTCACTTTTTTAGCTTAACTATTGAACTAGTCACTATTGTAGCTTAACTATTGAACTAGTCACTATTTTAGCTTAACTATTGAACTAGTCACTATTTTAGATTTAACTATTGAACTAATCACTATTTTAGCTTAACTATTGAACTAATCACTATTTTAGCTTAACTATTTGCTCATTTCCTTTTGAACCACGCTTTGTCCACTTAGCAGCTATTTGTTGGTAGGAATGGCCACTCACTGTTTTGGAAATGCTTCGAACTCAACTGCATTATTTCTTTCCGCAACAGTGTCCAGAAGAATTGCTTTTTTACTATCTTTGTCGTATTTAATAAGTTCAATTTCATGCTGCTCAATCCTTTCTGGTATAACAGTTTGAGGATCTTCAATACCATCCAGTTCACCGGATTTAATGCAGATTGGTTCAATCTCATCGAATACAATCTCATAAATAAACTCAATATTACCACCACCATTCTCTGTCCAACCTGTCATTTCCACGTTCTCAATGACAACCTCACCCTTAATATCGTCATACTCAAATTTATCTGACTTGACTTCCTTCTCGACTTGTCACGCACCTGCACGTGATCCTCTTTCAGATTTCAACACTCTTGTAGCGGGTACTGGTGATACTTTGGTACAACGATTTGCTGCTTCGTTATGAGGGCCGACCGTACAGTGCGTTTTGGATATATCTGCGGGCATTACTATGTGATGTTATTTAGAACGAAATAATTATTGGTCTCTTTGTAAGATCTTTAAGTAATCGTCAGTTAATTTTCTTGAGAAACACATTACTAACTGTGCACTTGTACTTTCTTAAATGATGTCATGTTAATAATTGATAACGCCGACACAAATATAACAAAATGAAACTAATATATTAAATTGCAATGTGTTACAAGATATCAGTATAGTTAAATATAATAAAGTTCACGTATTGCAACTTTATAAAACGCTCAATTCAAAGCTTGCAGTTGTGAACAGTGGTGTTGTTTGCGTGTATTTAAAAAATTTCCTTTCAGAATTTTGAATGTAAGCTTCTTACCGTACCTACATCACGTCAACCAACGGTTTCTTACTTTACACTGGTTACATAACTATTTATGAACCATTAGCCACAGTCACTCTTGGCGGGGAATGCAGCGAGGGGTTCAACGGGAAAGCAATTGATAATAAATAATACTTGGAATAGTGATGTCATCACGCACACGCGTGAACACACACGCACATTTATATACATATGTATTTTTGGATCAGTGCTATATAATAAGGTATCTGTGTCTGTGCGAGGGTACTCGGTATGATGAAAAGGAGCTGTTTGTTGTTGAGCGAAGTTAAGAATTAAGGACTACAATTTCCAGTATGAGAATGACGATGGAAGCGATGACTGCAGCTCTGAGATGATTAGCTGAGACCTCTTTTAACAGGGGCAATCACCGTAACATACTCCCAAATCCTGGTTAGCAAGGTATAAAATGGCTGGTTAGGATATGAATGGGCTACAGCTGTAGTAACCTCAAATATGTAAGGACTCGCGTGGGTCTAATTTTTCTAATCATTATGGTGTCCAGGGCAGGCAAAGTGCTGGCATCGTAGTTTCACGAACATCAAGTGTGGGTATAGTATGTATGGACAAGAGGGGTATTTTGTAGTTTATCATCCCCTCATTTACCGCATTTGGATGAGTAACCACAATACATGAATCAGCAATTGGCAGTCAGTAGATCTTTGAAATCACAGGAGGTTTGAGCGGGACATATAGGAGAACGGAGAAAGAAGTGTGTGCAATTAATGAGCTACAAGAACTATTAGCACTCACATCATTTCCAATTGTCTGAAATAGACAGCTCCTTTTCAAGTATTGTGGGGTAGAAAATTATGAACTTTGAATGAACTTTCAGATGATGTAAAATTAAATCTTTGAAATCTATGCTATTTTTCTTAGTTCCTGATGAACATGTACCATTTATGTATATGTTGTTTAAGATAAACACATACTAATACCACAGTGTGGTACCGGGAAAATGACCGCTGAACATCTGCTGCAGAACTGCCCGAAATACGAGGATCAGAGAGAGCAGATGTGGCCATCACCAGTGGAACTGCAAGACAAGCTCTATGGCAGTGTCGACAGCCTCAGGATGACCGCCGCTTTTTTCGAAAAAATAATGGTTACTGTCTGACTGCGTACGAAGAAGGAGAAGAAGAAGACAGCACAGATCGACTGAGGATCAGATCACTCTCATAGCCCAAGAAATAAAAGATGCTTACCAGGAGAAAAAACACACAGTAGCGGTTTGGGTGGATTTAGAAAAGGCATTTGACAAGTTCTGGAAAGAGGGACTTAAAGTCAAGCTAAGAAGAAGTGAAGTTTGTGGGAAAATGTACAGATGGATCAGCCACTACCTCAAAAACGGAACAGCCAGAGTTCAAGTACAAGGGCAGATGAGCAAAAAGGTGACACTTGAGCAGGGAGTATCCCAAGGTGGAGTACTGTCACCCACACTCTTCCTGGTGTATATAAATAACATCACAGAGAATATACATAGAAGAGTCCACAGCTCCATGTTTGCAGACGATCTGGCTATGTGGACCTCTGAAAAGAATCTTACCATAGCAAGAAATCGGATGCAGCAGGCCCTAACATCGTTGTAGGCGTGGGCGAACTCATGGCTGGTCAAAATAAATGAGGAAAAAACAACATGTACGATATTCTCGCTTTCAAACAAACCTCAAAACACAAAAATAAGTCATAACGGCAAATATCTGCTGCCAAACGACAACCCAAACTACTTGGGAGTCACATTAGATCGGCGCATGACATGGAAAAGTCAGATCGAGAGAAACCGAATGAGAGCCAGACAAAGAATGGCAATCATAAGGAAACTTGCTGGCACAAGCTGGGGAGCAGACGAAAGTTTACTAAAGAAACTGTACACTGGAAGAGTGAGACCAGTTCTCAAGTATGTCATTTCGGAATAGACAACAGCAGCAAAGGCGAACTTTGACAAAATTAGCAAAATTCAAAACCAAGCCATGAGAGTTATAACAGGAGGCATGAAGTCAACACCAATTGTAGAACTTGAAAAGATTTCAAATCTGCAATCCATGACCGACAGAAGAGACTGCAGAGCCCAGCAGCAAGCAGAGAAACTCAGAAGACTGACAGACCATCCAATGCATCAGAAACAAAATAATTTTGGAAATGGGAAACTAAAGCGGAGAAACTTTGCAGAAATAGCCAAAGCAAAGATGCACGAAGAACCCATGAACGCACTAACAACACCAAAGCCCATCCTTACTGTACGCAAACCTACCGGGAGGCAGCATATATTTCTGGAGGTGGTAGAAAATATACCAGGTATTGGAAACAAGAACAGCCAGACTGAAAAAGAAAGAAGAGACATAACCCTGAGGTACATAACGAAAAACTACCCAAGCATGGACTGGACCCATGCATACACTGACTGTTCTGTAACAAACACAACACAGAACGGAGGGGCAGGGGTATTCCTGAGCCTACCAAATGGTAGAAAAATAACACTGTCAGTGGCAACTGGAAAATACTCAAGCAATTTAAGAGCGGAGGCAGAGGCACTGAGGGCTGCAGTAGAAGAAATGGTGACAGGCAAAAGAAATGAAAGCCATATAGTCCTGTTTACAGATGCCCTTGACGTAGTCACATCACTAAAAAACCAGAAAAAAAGTGGGGATAACTTGCAGACATGAAAACCGACCAAGATTATAGGACCTGTGGATTAAGAAGTGTGGTCATCATTTGGGAAAATTGTTAACTAAAGTTTTTGAATTATGTCCTGGCACCGGCCGATAAGAATGACTACTGTAAAACGGAATAGAATGTGAAGTTGAAAGGCTATTTCAAGCGAGAACAGTCATATGGAAGAAACTGTTTAGCGACCAAGTAAAGAGAATGGAGAGTCGTTCTAAAATAAGGGAAGTGCCTAAAAGTGAGGATCGAAAAAAAGGAGGGAACAGGAGAGGGTACACAAATAGGACACAAAACAGGGCAGATATAGGAAAACATCTTGAGATGGGACTTTAGCTCATAGAAGAAGCAGGGTTCAGTGACAGACGAAAGGACAGACATTACGAAGCTAGACTTGATCGAAGGGGCCACTTTAGACAGAGATATTAGTCGAGATTTAGAAGCACATATTTGAACGGTCACATAATTGATAGACGAGAAACAGACACAGATATAAGCCTTCACACACAGAGTATTAGAGGCTAATTCATTTTTAGCAGCGGGAACGGCGTGGCCTAGTAGTTAAGTGGCACGGCTCACAACACTGAAGGTGCTGGGTTCGATCCATATCACAGCACCAGCCGTTAACCCGGGGAAGCTAACCCTTAGAAAATGCAGGAGGAAGCAGACCCTTATATAAAATGCGTGCTGAAGTCGGATGTTCTGTATCGACAGGCGTAAAATAAAAACCACAGTGCCTTGGGGATTAGACATTTAAAAAAAAAAATGTCAGTAGCAGAAGAGTTGAAACGGTTACATGAATGACAGAGACAGAACGACACAAACAACCCGTGAAGATTCCAAAACGAGGCAATAAAGTAACTGTCAAGAATGTTTATGTTAGGGGGCAGAGTAGGGTTGTTGTTTCTTGTTGTTTCCAATGTCTACAAAGAGTAGTTTTACTCCTTTGTGCGCCCTGAAAAGGACGTTAAGTGGCGGGTTGCTCACATCCATTGCGTAGTTAAAGCAGAAGTGACCGCCGCCTTTCAGTGAGAAGATTACCCCCTATTCAGTGGAACATATTTCATTAACATATAGTTAACAATTGATGTCAGAAGTAATAATAATAATAATAAAAATACTAATACTAATTTCGCATAGGCTTCTATGCTCCATTGCGTCTATCAGCCGTGACTGCGGCTTGGCTCCAGGTATCGCAGATAGCGAAGAGGGCTGCTGCTATCTGCTGGTTCCAAACCGTGCAGAGACGGTCTCTTCTGCGCCTGCAGCCAGTCGTTGGAAGTCTTCTAGCGCTGAGGAAGGATCTGTGAAGTATCTTGAGGACCAAGGTCTCTTGGTCGAGCCGTATGACACGATCAAACAAAGAAACTAGGCTGGGGTTCAGTGTTTCAGAGATTGGGTGGAGGCCTGCTTTGGCAGAAATATTCATCTACGAATGTAGGCACGCCATCAAATACCCAGGATAGGCCGCTGCTTGCGCATGTGGAAGGTCTCTACTCTCGATATGTCATGTTGTTGTTGTTGTTACTGTTGTTATTGTTGTTGTTATTGTTGTTATTGTTGCTGTTGTTATTATTGTTATTGTTGTTGTTTTTGTTATTGTTGTTTTTGTTGTTATTGTTGCTGTTATTATTGTTGTTGTTGTTATTGTTGTTATTGTTCTTGTTGTTATTGTCGTTGTTGTTATTGTTGTTGTTGTTGTTGTTGTTATTGTTATTGTTTTTATTCTTGCTGCTGTTCTTGTTGTTATGGTTGTTGTTGTTATTGTTATTGTTGTTGTTGTTTTTGTTGTTATTATTGTTGTTATTGTTGATTACCCACAATGAGCAGATTTACTCTTTAGTGCCACTTGAAAAGGAAATTAAGTGGCGGTTTGTTGTAGCTTTACTCACATCCCGAGCTTGCTGATGAAGGTGGATCGGACACATCCAAGTAGTTGTGCTATGCTTGGCTTCATATGCATGTCGCTCACTACTACAAGGATCACGTCGATCCTTTACCGAGTTAGCCAGGCTGCCATGAAAACTGTACGTTTTCAGGAGGAATTCGGGAACGTCGAGGTGAGCCTCTTGGCCAGTATGTTTTGCCTGACCATGACTAACATGTCTGATCAGTATGTTTTGCCTGACCATGACTAACATGTCTGTTCAGTATGTTTTGCCTGACCATGACTAACATGTCCGATCAGTATATTTTGCCTGACCATGACTAACATATCTGTTCAGTATGTTTTGCCTGACCATGACTAACATGTTTGATCAGTATGTTTTGCCTGACCATGACTAACATGTCTGATCAGTATGTTTTGCCTGACCATGACTAACATGTCTGATCAGTATATTTTGCATGACACTGACTAACATGTCTAATCGGTATGTTTTGCCCGACACTGACTAACATGTCTAATCAGTATGTTTTGCCTGACCAGACGTTAGTCGTCCTCTGCTCCGACTTAGTGAAGAAATGGCTGAGAGGAACAGAACTGAACACTTCCTCCGAAAAAAAGCACAATGAAGACTCTACACTTCATTCTTGACAGCAATGTGTACTATTGGGAATACGCTTACATTGTGTATGTAAACACGCGTTAATGATAAGTACTTCCTTTCAGAAACCCAGCAGCGGACGGAAAAGATTGAAATTCCCACGTCGACTGTGCAACCCGCTTGCTACACCCAACATCTAAAACCTTCCGAACCCTCCTCCTTAGATGACGTGTCCGCTGGCCTGTCAGGCGCGATGGAAGGCTGGACCCGCCGTTGGTGAAACTGTGTGGCAATAGCGAGCAGTATGACTTCCTCTGACAGCGCGTTCAAATTTGAGACTTTCATTAGCGATGAATTCTCTCGCTGTGAACGGGCCCCTGCGTTATATTTTCAGTTAGCTCGGAGGATCTCGTAGAAGTCCCAGACATAAGGATCCGACATTTTTCTTGAGGATTTGTTTACACGTGTGAAAAGGTCAACGAAAGAAGGTATAGTTTTTTGTTTGTGTGTAAATAATACGTTTGGAACTGTCTGTCAGTAGTCCTGAGCGAGGGGGAACCCACCACTTACCCCACCACAAGGGGGGGGGGTGGTTCGGGTTTGAATTAGGTGGGGTGGGATCGAAAGGAGGTGTGTGAATTGTGACTGAGTTTAGTTTGTGAATTGGTTCACTTCAGAGAGCCGATATATCGGCTTGCAAATGTATACTTACAATACTTCAGAGCCGAGATATCGGCTTGACTATTACCATACTTATATTTGTAAGTATCTGCATAACAACTGTTCCTGATGTTATAAATATATCTATACTTCCTCTAACACAAGGTTTACATTTCGAAAGTTAATGTGCTTGAGTGTGTTCTTGTTGTTGTTGTTGTTGTTTATGAATGCCTACGATAAGTACTTTTTGAGCGCCCTACAATAGAGCCTTAGAAGACGGCTTGCGTTAGATTTTCTCTCATCCTGAGCGTTTTGATTAAGGAGAATTGGGTCATCTAGGCAGTTGTGCTATTCTTGGCCTCATCTGCGTGTCGTTCGCTACTTCGGGGATCATGTCGATCCCCACTTCTCAAGCCAGACTGCCATTAAACAGCTTGTTTCCATGGATAACTGCATGGAAGTGAGGCGGAGGTTTTGGCCAATATATTTCACTTGACCCCCACTTAAATTGTTCGATCAGTGTGTTTTGATTCACTAGTCGTTAATTTCCTCACCTCCATTGAGTTTATAAAACACTAGAAATAATCCAAGTAAATGTATACATGCATAGTTAGACCTCTTAGGTGGCAAAGTACAGTAGCGCGAATCCATGAGCAGGAGTCGCAGTTTGCACACAATGAAAATGATGTTTTTTTTCGCTTAACCTAACCAGCTGGTGCCTTAGCAACCATCGGGGTGGGCCCAAGAGGGACAGAGTCGTTTCACATCCATTGTCTGCCTTAAGAGCCCATGGGCAGAGTCGTCATTGAGATGGCGGGTTACATGTTCATATAGACAACTATCAGATGCCTTTTATTATTTAAAATGCATCTGTTGAGTAGGGAAATCTCGGAAAGAGGGAAATGACATTCTGACATTTGTTAAAATGGTGAGGAGGGACGGACATATGGTGTAAAAGGTGGAGGGTGAGGGGGATGGTATTACAACATATGGTGTAAAGGGTGGAGGTGATATTCTAACATATGGTGTGAAGGTTGCGGGGGCATGATATTCTGACACATGGTGTGAACGGTAATGGATGAAATTCTGACATATGGTGTAAAGGGTGGGGAGATGATATTCTGACATATGGCGTGAAGAGTGGGGGGGGGGGGGGGGATGATATTTTGACATATGGTGTGAAGGGTGGAGAGATGGTATTACCCCAATGGTGTAAAGGGTGTGAGGATGATATTCTGACTTATGGTGTGAAGGGTGGGGAGATGGTATTACGACATATGGTGTGATGGGTCTGAGGATGATATTCTGACATATGGTGTGATGGGTCTGAGGATGATATTCTGACATATGTTGTGAAGAGTGGGGGGATGATATTCTGACATATAGTGTGAAGGGTGGGGGATGATACTCTGACATATGGTGTGAAGGGTGGAGAGATGGTATTACGACATATGGTGTGAATGGTGTGGGGATGATATTCTGACATATGGTGTGATGGGTCTGAGGATGATATTCTGACATATAGTGTGAAGGGTGGGGGGATGCTACTCTGACATGTGGTGTGAAGGGTGGGGGTGATACTCTGACATATGGTGGAAAGGATGGGGGATGATATTTTGACATATAGTGTAAAGGGTGGAGGGGGAGGCAGGTGGGGGATGGTATTACGACATATGGTGTGAAGGGTGGGGGGGGGATGATATTCTGACATGTGGAGTGAAGGGTGAGGAGATGATATTCTGGCATATGGTGTGAATGGTGGGGGGATGATATTCTGACATATGCTGTGAAGGGTGGGCAGATGAAATTTTGACATATGGCGTGAAGGGTGGGGGGATCATATTCTGACATATGGTGTGAAGGGTGGAGCGATGGTATTCTGACATATGGTGTAAAGGGTATGAGGATGATATTCTGACTTATGGTGTGAAGGGTGGGGGATGATATTCTGATAAATGGTGTGAAGGGTGGAGAGATGGTCATATGGTGTAAACGTTGTGAGTCTGATATTCTGACATATGGTGTGAAGGATGGGGGGGGGGGGATGATATTCTGACATTCGGTGTGAAGGGTAGGGGGATGATACTCTGACATATGGTGTGAAGGGTGGAAAGATGGTATTACGACATATGATGTAAAGGGTGTGAGGATGATATTCTGACATATGGTCTGAAGGGTAGGGGGGGGGGGGGGTGATATTCTGACACACGGTGTAAAGGGTGGGGGATGATATTCAGATATATGGTGTGAAGGTTGGGGAATGATATTTTGACATATAGTGTGAATGGTGGGGGGATGATACTTTGACATATGGTGTGAAGGGTGGGAGGTGATACTTTGGCATATAGTGTTAAGGAAGAGGGATGATATTCTGACATATGGTGTAAAGGGTAGAGTGGGAGGGACGTGGGGGATGGTATTACGACATATGGTGTGAAGGGTGGTGGGATGATATTCTAACATATGGTGTGAAGGGTGGGGGGGGGGGGATGATATCCTGACATGTGGTGTGAAGGGTGGGGAGATGATATTTTATTATATGATGTGAATGGTGGGGGGATGATACTCTGACATATGATGTGAAGGGTGGGGGGATGATATTCTGACCTATGGTCTAAAAAGCGGGTAGTGGATGCTATTCTGACACATGATGCAAAGGGTGAAAGGGGAATGATATTCTGGCCTATGGTGTGAAGGGTCGCGAAATGATATTCTGACATATAGTGTGAAGGGTGGGTGGATGATTTTCTAACATATGGTCTAAAAAGAGCGGAGTGGATGCTTTTCTGACACATGATGTAAAGGGTGAAACGAAGATGATATTCTGACATTTGGTGTGAATGGTGGGGAAATGTTATTCTGACATATGGTGTGAAGGATAGGGGGATGATATTCTGACATGTCGTGTGAAGGGTGTGCGATGATATTCTGACATGTTGTGTGAAGGTTGGGGGATGATATTCTGACATGTGGTTTGAATGGGGGCGTGGAAGATTATCTGACATCTGGTCTAAAGAGAGGTGAGTGGATGCTATTCTGACATATGATGTAAAGGGTGAAAGGGGGATGATATTCTGGCATATGATGTGAAGGATGGGGGAATGATATTCTGACATATGGTGGTACGGGTTGGGGGATGATATTCTGACATGTGGTATGAATGGTGGGGGGGGGGGATGATATTCTGACATGTGGTCTAAATAGAGGGGAGAGGATGCTATTATGACACATGATGTAAAGGGTGAAAAGGGGATGATATTCTGGCATATGGTGTGAAGGGTGGGGAAATGATATTCTGACATATGCAGTGAAGAATGGGGGGGGGGGGGGGGGTGATGGTATTCTGACATGTGGTCAAAAGAGAATGGAGTGGATGCTATTTTGACATATGATGTAAAGGGTGAAAGGGGGATGATATTCTGGCATATTGTGAAAAGGGTGGGGAGGGAAGAATATCATTATGGCATATGGTGTAAAGTGTCAAAGGAGGATGATATTCTGGCATATGGTGTAACGGGTAAAGTGGAGATGATATTCTGACATATGGTGAAAATAGTCTTGTAACATTCTGACATATGGTGAAAGTAAAGAGTCTTGTAACATTCTGACATATGGTGAAAATAGTCTTGTAACATTCTGACATATGGTGAAAGTAAATAGTCTTGTAACATTCTGACATATGGTGAAAGTAAATAGTCTTGTAACATTCTGACATATGGTGAAAGTAAATAGTCTTGTAACATTCTGACATATGGTGAAAGTAAATAGTCTTGTAACATTCTGACATATGGTGAAAGTAAAGAGTCTTGTGACATTCTGATATATGGTTAAAATGTGCTGGAAGGTGAAAACGACATTCTGACATATGGTAAAACGGTGTTGGAAGGTGGTAACTACATTCTTATGGTGCAAAAGGTTTGTGTTGCGACATTCTGATATATGTTGAGAAAGTGAGGTGTTTTGACATTCTGACATCTGGTGAAAAAGGTTTGTGTTGTGACATTCTTACATATGGTGAGACAGTTTGATGTTTTGACATTCTGACATATGTTGATAAAGTGGGGTATTTCGACATTCTGACATATGTTGAAAAAGTGGGGTATTTTGACATTCTGACATATGTTAAAAAAGTGGGGTGTGTTTGACATTCTGGCATAAGGGGATTAGGGTTCACAGAGTACTAACAGGTTGAAGGTTCCCGTTTAATTACCATGTCCCGTGGCGTCAAAACCGCATTTCCCTTCACGTCTTTTTTTGACTATTCTTCTCGTGCCATGTCACATCTTTCGTTTCCTGCCCACCTCGTCTTCTTCTCCCTTCAATCTTTTCCGTTGTCACGCGTGTGGCCACCATGATCAGAGACATCACAGTGACAAACACCCCATTTCACGTCAACGTCATACATCTGGAAACATGGTGTGTTACATCCGTTTGGCTCACGAGGTGGGGATCAACAATTTGGACCCCGCAGTTGGGAACCTGGTGGTGAATCTTGCATTGTACTACGGCAAAGAAGACTCGAAATTATTCAAGTGTGTTTGTTGTTGTTGAATGCCCACCATGAATAGGATTACTTTTCTGTGCGATCTGAAAAGGACGTTAAGTGGCTGGTTGTTTGAGCTCTCCTCAAATCCCGAACGTGCTGATGAAGGTAGACCGGGGTCCTCCATGTGGTTGTGATATGATTGACGTTATCTGCAAATCGTTCCCTATTACAGGGATCACATCGATCCCTCACCTTTTTAGCCAGGCTGTCATGAAAACAGCCCGTTACCAGGAATCACTACGAGAAAGCCAAGGTGATGGTCTTGGTACGTATGTTTTCTCTGACCCAGTCTAACATGTCTGATCAGTATGTTTTGCCTGACCCTGTCTAACATGTCTGATCAGTATGTTTTGTCTGATCCTGTCTAACATGTCTGATCAGTATGTTTTGCCTGACCCTATCTAACATGTCTGATCAGTATTTTTTGCCTGACCCTGTCTAACATGTCTGATCAGTATGTTTTGCCTGACCCTGTCTAACATGTCTGATCAGTATGTTTTGCCTGACCCTGTCTAACATGTCTGATCAGTATGTTTTGCCTGACCCTGTCTAACATGTCTGATCAGTATGTTTTCTCTGACCCTGTCTAACATGTCTGATCTGTATGTGTTGCCTGACGAGACGTTAGTCTTACTTCCCTTGTTCAAGTGTAAAGACCTTAATACGGAAAGCGTAATAACAGGCCCACCTATGTGATTATGTGTCAAATACATATAGCTTGTCTTATGTGTACGTTATCGATCTTCTGGTATTATTTTACATTGTAATAAATCTTTAATGTAGTTTAAAGCCGCCCAATGTGTTCGAAACATTCTCAGAACGGCACTGCCACGGTGAATCCGGAATGCCATTACATGTCTGCTTAGCATTTGTTCGTGAACAATTAGACTATAGCAATATAAGTTTCTTCTTTAGCTTAAGAATATTGTCTTTGTCAACGGACGTATGAGATCACAGTAATCATTCTCGATCAAACAGTTTGTATGTGTGCAAATATATTCAAACGTACATAGAAACATTAACACATTTAAAAAAAAGTTAAATAACACACGCACTCACGCACGCACGCACGCACACACACACACACACACACCTACACACACACACACATATACACAGACACACAGACATACACACAGACACACACAGACATACACACAGACACACACACACAGATACACAGACACACACAGATACACACACGCACACACACACACACAGCCACTGACACACACACACAGATACAAACACTAACACACATATTGAAAACAAGGGCTAGTCTGAGACGGGAAAAATATATGTTTTTAATCGTCAATTACGTTTTAAAACGTTTCTGCATAACGACAATGTCAAGAATAGTGGTGGTATCACAGTTACAAAAGATTGTACATAAGCTAATTTATGATGGTGAATATAAAATGATCTCTGCTACCACAATTAAAAACTACTAAAGCCAACGATAAATGGTACTTCAGTGCTAAAACTACCAAGCATGTTCAAAGACACAAATGCCATGTCTCTGACAGCAGTGCTTTTTTTCTCAAGAAGAAATAGGCTAACACTGTGTAAGTAATACAATATATCTTGGTTTGGCACGCATTGTTATGTAGAAATAACAGTGGATTAGTGTCTAGTTTAAATTTGTTAACATACATGGCTAGAATGTGATCCGACAATGCTGGCTTGGGAAATTTTTGACTGACTGGTAGGCCACCATAACAATTTTCCAGCCCTGCATATTTATATATATATATATATATATATATATATATATATATATATATATATATATATATATATATATATACATATATATATATATATATAACCAGCATACGTCTTTGAGTCTTGACCAGTCGCTCTATAGGGTGTGTTGGGCGCCCTGTGACTAGGAGAGATCTGGATGTGTCTGTGGTGTGTGAAGGACACCGAGGGAACGATGTCTGTTCCAGAGTGTGTGTATACGCAGATCGATCGAGTTTGTGATCACATGTGAGTATATGTCGAATAGATTGAATGGATAATGTCAAGATCACCCGCCTGAGGGGATCTTAGTGTGAGTGAATGCACAGAATACGATCGTGAAGACGAGTTTTTGAGAGTGTGGATAAGGGGAGGGGAGTGTGCGGCTAGAACTCGGATGGGGTAGTTCGGGGCAGTATTCAATAGATTATGCTTACAACCTCCGCGAAGTTATTAAAAATATAAATACATTATGAGATATGATTACTTAGTTAAGATGTATTTCTTGTTTGTAATCTCATTGCACTCACTTAAATGGATTTGTTGATATGCATGTAATAATATCGCTTTTGCTGTTCTGTTTACAAAATTTTGATTTTGTTGATATTCCTGAAATAAATCTATTACCTGCCGTTTGATATGTTATTTGCTGTTTTTGGTCATGAATGATGTCGATGCATATGGTAACATTCTAGATAGAAAAACCCCAGTGAAATCCTGGACTCTGCTACATTGTATGCCATAAATAAAGACAAGAAGATGGGTATTCAGTTTATTTCAGGGCAGAATTATGTAAACGGATCACTCTCAACAGTCATTTGTTGTGTTGTGTACCATTAATTTGTTTTATTTCTCTGTGTGGATGATGTGAGGATCGATTATAAACCTTTGCACAATATGAGTACAGATGAGTTTTGTAATTTAGTTGGCCTACATTTGACGTTTCATTGGTATTTTCCCTTTTTTTTTTTTTCCCGTTCTGTTTGCGTTCGCCGTATTTCTCAATTCTCCAAAGCGAGGTGCGTTGTACTGTGGTTTTCATTTTGCGCCTGTTGGCCCAGTGCATCCGACTTCAGCATGCATTTGTATGTAAGGGTCTGCTCCTCCTGCATTTTCTAAGGGTTTGCTTCCCCGTGGTAACGGCAGGTGCTGTAAAGGGGATCGAACCCAGCACCTTCGAGTTGTGACTTAACCACTAGCCCACGCCGTCCCCTCAATTCTCCCATTTGAGTCAGACGGCCTTCTATTACAGTTGGCCATGGACGAGATGAGATTGGGTGGAGGAGAGGTGCTAAGGGGGGGGGGGGAGAAGACGGTCAATTTGAGTATAGAAGAAGACGGTTTGTGAATGAATGGGCAGTTTGGAACGGATTAATTGTGCGGTTAAGAGATGTGCGAGTGGGAGGTTAGGGGAAGCGAGCAAAGGTGATGGCGGAAAGGGCCAACGGCAGGAGAGAACATTGAATTGTTAATCGGCTATGTTTCTTTCAGTTCGTAAAACTCGTGTACGCGTGTTATATATGTGGACACTGGTCAGAGAACATTGGATTTTGAAGAAATGCTATAAATTCTTCTAAATCCACACTACAAAGGAAATGAGTTCATCATTACTCTGAAAACTAATCAAGGTAAAGTACATGCAGAGGCAGTGTTGGCGATATATTGGCGTAGGTGGATGTCACTTGAATTTAAATTTGTTTGTATTTTGTTTGTATTCTTGTTTTGAGGCTTCTCCCGTACCATGATTTACGTTCAGCTAACTACGAGGGGATATTTATCAATGATGCTGCACATATTGAGACGTTTTGACCTTTCTAAAGCTGGTCTCTAGCGTTTTGGCATTGATTAATGTCTTCAAGAGAACTGTTTCCTGCACTAGGATTTTTACGGGTTGCCTTATTGATAATAATAAAAGTGTAGAGATATTAGGATCCTTCTTTCTGTTACATACGATATTGAAATCTTTCTTTCTGTTTTATACAATATTTGAATTTATCTTTCCGTTAAATTCGAAATTGGAATCTTTCTTTCTGATATATACGGAATTGGAATCATTTCTGATATATACACGATGTTGGAACATTTGTTAATGTTATATACGGAATTGGAATCTTCCTTTATGTTATATATGATATTGGAATCCTTCTTTCTGTTGTACGATATTGGAATCTATCTTTCTGTTGCACAATATAGGTATTAATCTTTCTGTTGTACGGTATTAGAATCACTTTCTGTTATTCGATATTGGAATCCATATTTCTGTTTTACGATATTGGAATTCGACTTTCTTTTATACCAAATTTGAATCCTTCTTTCTGTTCAATACTAAATTGGAATCCTTCTTTTTGTTTTTCACTTACAAATAATAAGGCTGACATCAGAACTGGGAATCTTTCTAAGTTTGATGTATATGTCCATGTGTGGATAAACGCCATTTAAGAACTGTAGTCGCCTTTTATGGACAAATTATTGGGTCACAGTCGTTTCATTGACCCGAATAAACATGCATTTTGTACCAAGTCTGTTATTTCACACGACTCAGTTGAACTTCCTGCCTAGTGTTAGGAAATACTCGATAAGTCATGAAAGACAGGAAAGGAAAGCAATAAAAACGAAAGACGCCGACACATGTTGGATTATTGCGAATTTATGTGGCGGAATCGCATCAGAATACGTCAGTTGGACCCGTTCGATGCCAAAATAGATGACATTGCTCTCTTTTGGCATTGTTAATTTTACGAGCCGTGTTCACATGACACCGGATCAAACTGCACCAAGTGAACAAACGTACGATGTGCACGATGGCGTCACTTCTGATGTAATCAGCATATACCAACCGTCAAGTTTGCAAAATTCCATTATCCTCCGTCTCATAGTTTCATTAGCAGACCGTTGGAAACGTGGCGGGTGGAATATGGAATCCGTCCAGAGTTGAACAGCAAGCGGTGATTTGGTTTCTAACAGATGAAGGATGTCGACCAGTTGAACATTCATCACAGAATGCAGGCAGTGTATGGTGACAAAATTTTGGCGAAGAAAACAGTGAAGAACTGGACAGCGATGTTTAAAGAAGGACGAATATAATTTGATTGATTGATTGATTGACTGAGCCATTCTAACTTAACTTATCGTCTTTATACTGGTTTAGACGACTCTGCAGAGTCTGTATACAACCAGTTCCATTTACATCACATTGCTCTAGAAGCTGTACGCATCCAATATATTCTTAAATGCATTAACCGTCCTAGCCTCCACCACCTCACAAGGCAATGCATTCCAAGCATTGACAACTCTTTGGCTAAAAAAAAATACTTCCTAATATCTAATCTGGACCTCTCCTTGGTCAACTTGTAGCTGTGCCCTCTTGTTCTTGTTGGTGGTTGTATTTTAAAAAAAAACTTGTTTTAGTCTAATTTATCCATTCCTCTGATCATCTTATAAACCTGTATTGTCACCACGAATTATTCTCTCTTCCAGACACTGTAAGCCGAAAAAAAATCTTTCCTCATAACTGTAATTCTGGAATCCCACTATCAGCTTTGTCGCTCTTTTTTGTATTTTCTCCAGCATGTCTATATCCCCTCTCTGATAAGGACTCCATACCTGTACACAGTACTCCGATCTAGGTTTAACTAATGCTTTATACAGTTTGACTATCACTTCCTTGCTCCATGTTTAATATTTCTTTTTATCATCCCTAACATTGCATTTGCCTTTTTTACTGCTACCTGAACTTGCTCTCTCACCTTACATGTATGATCTATTATAACCCCTAAGTCCCTTTCTTTATCTATCTTTCTAATATTGTTCTCTCCCATTCTGTAATTATGTTCCATATTGGATCTACCCATGTGCATGACTGCAAATTTATCTACATTAAACTCCATTTGCCAGATTACAGACCATTCTCGAATTTTATCTAAATCCGACCTCAATATATCCCCTTCTGCTTTAGATGAGATACTACTGCATAGTTTTGTGTCATCAGCAAATTTTGCAATATTGGATCCCATACCTATGTCCAAATCATTTATATATATCACGAATAAAATTGGTCCTAAAACCGAGCCCTGTGACACTCCACTTTTCACTTCACACCACTCAAAGTACTCCTTATTTATACCCACCCTTTGCCTTGTACTCGTTAACCAATTTTCAATCCATTTGGCAACTTCCCCACCTATTCCATGTGATTTTAACTTTCGAAATAATCTTTGATGAGGTACTAAATAACGTCCACTGGCTCCCCTTTATCTAACATTTTGGTAACCTCCTCCATGAATTCTAATAGATTTGTTAAGCATGATCTTCCTCTGGTAAACCCATGCTGATTATTTCTAATAAGATTACATTTGTCTCAATGCATTACCACGTTTTCTTTGATTATTGACTTTAACAATTTACAGACTATGCTCGTTAAGCTTACAGGTCTATAGTTTGCTGGATCTGCTTTTTTTGCCCTTTTTGAATAAGAGGATCACTCCCGCATCTTTCCAATCCCGTGGAACAATCCCTTGTGCAAGTGATTGAGAACATAATATAGCCAATGGTTTTGCTATTTGGTCTCTAATTTCAAACAGCAATTTTGGATGAATACCATCTTGACCTGGACATTTATTCACTTTCATGTGAATGTGGGACAATGAACTAGGAATACTAATTGTTTTTGTTGTTGTTGTTATTGTTGTTGTCTTGTTCGCATTATTTCTCTATTCCCCAAGTCGGGGACTTCGTCATGCTATTTATGTAACATATTTATGCTTCTTCCTGCATTTTCTTAGGGTTTGCGTTTCCCGGGTAACAGCCGATGCTGGGATTGGGGAGCGAGTCAACACCTTCGGATTGTGAGCAGTGTCACTTAACCACTAGCTCACGCCGTCCCCCGAAAGACTGATTTTAACACGTTTTTGTCAACGATGGTGTCTGTTCTTGAGCGTATCATACAATACATGACACACAATGTGTGTGCGTGTCTGACATGACACGTTTCCCAGGTGTGTTCAGCCTCCATTTCACTCAGCTGTACTTGGGTACATACCTGTGATAGAAAAAGGAAGGAACGGTGGCAAATATATGAAAATGATTTCACTGTCTTACAAATTACCAAAAATGTTAGTTGGATTCCAGAATTACATGACGAAAGACTCAGAAAAACCTGCCTATAATGTCTAGAAATAGAATTCGATGTGGTTTAATACAGGTTGATAATTTATTCAACAGAAAGGATACATTAGACTATAACAAGGTTTTTTTTTCATATGCAGCTGTATACAACAACAAGAGGGCACAGCTACAAATTAATTAAAGAAAGGTTCAGATTAGATATTAGGAAATCGTTTTTTTAATCATAGAGTGTTAAATTCCTGGATTGATGCATCGCCATAGGAATTAGTGGATGCAGGGAGAATTGATGCTTTTAAGAATAGATTAGGTTTAAGTGAATGTAAATTAAACTGGTTGTGTAAAGACCGAAGAGTCTTTTAAACCGGTATAAAGACGTTAAGTTAAATATTGACACTCGTTCAATGGAATTTCCACCAGGCCATTTCGGATGACTGTCTTCTGATCTTCCTCTACGATAAACTGATGCTATGCTTCTATCTTGGGGAGGTTCACGAAGGAAACTGCGTTTAAGGTCTTGGCCCGGCCTCCCACTCATTTTCGAGCATGGTCGCTCCCCCGGGTTAGACTGTCTCTCGCTGGTCTGTACAAGTATGGCAGTAATGCAGGATATGTTCTGGTGTCTGCTTGAGTACATAATGCGGTCTCTGTTACTGTTTTTGTTGGTACAAGTCTGCTCTGTTTGGCTGCTAAAATTCTGTTACTGTTATATTTGGGGTAATAATCTGTTACTGTTTTGGTTGGTACAAGTCTGTTACTGTTTTAGTTAGTACAATTATGTCGCTGTTTATGTTGGTACAAGTCTGCTATTGTTTTTATTGGTATAATTATATTACTGTTCTAGATGATACACGCCTGCTTCTGTTTTAGTTGGTACAAGTCTCTTTTATTGTTTTAGTTGGTACAATTGTGTTACTGTTTTAGTTAGTACACGTCTGCTTCTGTTTTAGTTGATACAAGTCTGTTACAGTTTTAGTTGGTTCAAGTCTGCTAACTGTCTTAGTTGGTACATGTCTGTTACTGTTTTAGTTGGTTACACTGTGTTTCTGTTTTTGTTGGTACAAGTCTGTTACTGTTTTAGATGGTACACGTCTGTTATTTTTTTCTTTTGTACTAGTTCTTTGCTGTTTTAGTTGGTAAAAATTTGATACTGTTTTAGTTGGTACACGTCTGCTACTGTTTTGGTAGGTGCAAGTCTGAAACTATTTTTGTTGGTACAATTGTTTTATCTTTGTTGTTGGTACAATTCTGTTACTGTTTTTGTTGGTGCAAGTCTGTTACTGTTTTAGTTGGTACAAGTCTGTTACTGTTATTGTTGTTGCTAGTCTGTTACTGTTTTAGTTGGTACAAGTCTGTTACTGTTTTTGTTGGTACAAGTCTGTTACTGTTTTAGTTATTACCAGTCTGTTTCTGTTTTAGTTGGTACAAATCTGTTTCTGTTTTTCTTCGTACAAGTCTGCTACAGTTTTTATTGGTACAATTGTTTTTTGTTGTGGGTACAAGTCAATTATGTTTTTTGTTGGTGCAAGTCTGTTACTTCTTTGGTTGGTACAAGTATGTTACGGTTTTAGTTGGTGTAAGTCTGTTACTGGTTTAATTGGAATATGTCTGTTACCATTTTAGTTGGTACAAGTCTGTTACTGTTTTAGTTGGTACAAGTCTGTTACTGTTTTTGTTAGTGCGAATCTGCTACTGTTTTTGTTGGTGCAATTGTTTTATTTGTTTGTTAGTACAAATCTGCTACTGTTTTTTATTAAAATAGAACCCAAGTAGGTTTCTGTTCTCACGTAGAACTTCCATGTTCACATTTTGTGTTCTGTTCTGTTCTATCTGTCCAGCTGTTGCCATCATATTTAATAATGCACGCACAGTGTTATCGTTTTTGTGTGCCCCTCAAGGACACCAGATTGAGCTAGGCTTATGAGAAAAGCAGCTGAATCGATGCATCTACTACACGGATGGGAGTCGTTTTTTTCTCTTTGTTATTTCGGTTTGTTTGGAGATGAGGCAAGGAGGGATGGAAAGGGAGATATAAAAATAATGTGAAAGGAGGTTCGTGCGGAGAGAAATATAGAGAAACGAGAAAGGCCGAGATTAAGCGAGAGAGAAAAAGAGAGAGAGAGAGAGAGAGGTAGATAGAAAGTACATCGACACGGAAATATATGTACATGTATGTATATATATATATATATATATATATATATATATATATATATATATATATATATATATATACAAGTATGTATGTAAATATATATATAAAATGTAGAGTGACGGAGAGATGTATATAGAGAGGGACAGACGAAGAGGGATAGTATTAGGTACAACGAGCTAGAAAGAGAGATATGTAGAGTCTGCATAGAGTTGACAAGCAATGAGGGTTGAACAAGTCAGTAATAATGGAAATACTTATATATATATATATATACAAATGTATATGTATATCGAGAGAATATAGAGATGGACAGAGAGAATAAGAAATGCAGATGGGGATAAAGAAGGACACTGATGCATACACACGTACTATTCATTTATATTTATAAATCGAGTTACAAGAAGAATGACATGGGTCGATAGAACCAACATGGGACAAAGATAGAGAGAGAGGGAAGGAGATATAAAGAGAGAGAGACAGGAAATTGAGAAAAGATTAAGAACATTTATATAGACAGTGAGGGATCTAGTTGGACGAAGAGAGAGGAAGTAACTGGCATCGATCAAAATAGACACAGAGGAAGAGAGATACCAAGAAGGAATAGAGAGAGGAAGCGAAGTGGAGAGAGAGTGAGTGAAGATAGAGGAAATGGAGAGGGGATTGGGCTTAATGAAAGGAAAGTTATTGAAAGAGGGAGTGAGATATGGGGAATGGTATTGAAAAACGAACAGTGCATGGAAGCGACTGAGTTAGAGATAGAGACAGAGTGAGAGAGAGAGAGTGAGAGCGAGAGAGAGATGAAGTGACTGAGAAACACAATTAGAAGGGCATAACGCGAAATGAAGCAGGGAAGTGAAACAAATTTAGATCGCGACCGGCGGTTCTTAACCTTTTCGATACCGTCTACCCCTTTTAAATATCTCATGATTCCGTGAACCCCAAAATATTCCATACATGAAAACGTTCAGGTTTGAATTGCCTGCGTGTTTCCAATAGTAAACAATGTCCGCAAATGAAAATAGTAATGGAGATCTGTTGTTAATAAATAAGAAAACATTCATTTCAAAAGTCTGCAATTACAGACTACAGTTCTGCTGTGATTTCCTGTCACCTGTCTTATCCGCTCAAATTCCAACCTGGGCATATGTTCAATTGTATGAAAGTTGTCTAGATTAACTTATGTTGTATTTATCCTTGTTTATGTTTTTCTGTTTTGTTATATTTCTATTTAGCTTTTGATTGTAAATGCAAAAGCTCATAAAATTTCACCAAGGCATTCGCTGGCCGTCAGGGGTGGGAGGACGACAGGTTAAGATCCGCTGGTCTGGGGACTAGCTGTATGTACAGTTTTGCACGAATTGTTTTACTGCTTGGTGAGACCGATTTAAACACAACAGGTTAACATTCGAATTTATAAAATGACGTAACACCACACTGACTTGACACAATGCTTATGATTTTCTCTGGAACATGGGGGTTCTTCTTTTTCTTCATCTTCTCATGCGGGTTCCAATTTCAACGCATGTCAGGCTAAATTATAAGGCTTCAATCCAAGGGTATTGAGGGAAAGACTAACGTCTGGTCAGGCCCAACATACTGATCCTATATGTTAGTCAGGGTCAGTCAGGCAAAATATTCTGGCCAAGACCCTCACCACGACTTCTTCGTAGTCTTCCCTGAAAACGGGCTGTTTTCATGGCAGCATGGCTAACGGGGTGAAGGATCGACGTGATCCATGTAGTAATAAGTGACACGCAGATGAAGCCAAGATTAGCCCAACCGCCTGGACCATCTTCCTCACCGGCTCAGGATGTGAGTAAAGCTACTGCAACCCACCACTTAACGTCCTATTCAGGGCGCACAAAAGAGTAACCTACTCATTGTGGGCATTCAAAACAACAAAACAACACTCAGAGGGGATATCTTATCATTATCCACTATCTCCCTCCAATTTCGAGTTGCCTTAATTATTGTGTTTATTTGTGACATCTATTTTATTACTATTATTAGCCAACACGAAGTACACGACTGGGACATCGCTTCTGTTTTGTTCTGTTCTTTTAAGAACCGCCGCTATGCGCTACGGGCAGACCCATAGGTGCCCAGTTTCCGTTGGCAAACGACAAAGAGTATATATATGTATGTTTAATGTAGCTCGCTGGTTGTACACACTCATTCCGTCTTCTCAGACGCACGTCTCTGCTGGACCTACGTATGATTTCAAAATCCTGTAATCTGTGCATTGATAGTTCATCGATTGCAGTAAAAACTGTTAGTTTAGTTAGTTCGTCGTTGGATCATCTCCAATGCACGCGCAACAAGTTCATAAGAACTCAGATCTCTTCTTCATTATCTCCGCCAGCAGCACACGATGATTGACCGTTTCGGTTCGGTGATGGTGAACCAGACGTCTTTGATCCCTGTATCTGAATACTGTTGAAGAGATTTACGATGTTCATAGCCTTCTCATTATCATAGCTACATGTCGTATTTTCGAGCAATATGGAAGGAGCACTTCTACATTCAATCAATCACTCAATCAATCTACGAAAACCTTCTCAGCTCTGTGTGGAGCATCGGTCTTCAATAAATACACACTGAGTTAACAAATGTCGACCTTTTTCATATTTATTTAGGTTTTGTGGGCTTGACGTATATTAAGGATGAGGAAACTAGTCGATGCTTAACTCTCTTTAACTAATCAATCCGTCAACGTCTACCTCTGCTTTTGCGGCATAGGGCATTGACAACCCCTCTTTAACAAGTTCAGAATTAAGCTGAACGGTCCTTCCTGTCTCCAGTTTACTTCAATGGACTGAAATTAATTTTTTACAATCTCTTCTCCACTTGTTTCTTGATCGACGTATCTTCCTCTTCTTCTGTTTATGCTACGCCAAGGCCATTCTAGCCACGTTTGATGCTGATTTCCTAAGGTTGACCGATTGCTTCACTGATTGTTGTTGGTTCCTTTTACCCAGATCTTCATTCCTCACCATGTTTTGTCAGTCTATACCCATTATCCTCTTTTGACAAAAGTCTGAAATTTCCTCTAAACTGCCTTTGACCTTCACAAGTTCCTGCTCCTTACAGGCGTACTGACTTGACTTTGGGATTAAACAATCTTAACTTGGTATTCCAATTAAATATTCAGATTAATGCCTACACTGGTCCTGTCAATATTCCACTATGCTTGTGAGAGATGGACAGTTACAGCTGACCTGCAGCGAAGGATACAGGCCTTGGAGATGAGATGTTTCCGAAGACTTTTAAACGTCACGTACAAAGGTCGAGTTACATATGAGAAAATACGAGATAGAATTACCACAGCAATAGGGCCTTTTGAAGACCTCTTGGCAACTGTCAAAAGAAGGAAACTCGCTTGGTACGATCACATGTCGAGATCAAATGGTCTTGCAAATACAATCCTCCACGGAAAGGTGCATGACAGACGACGAACAGGCCGTCCCAAAAAGAGATGTGAGGACAACATAAAAGAATGGACCAATCTCCGACCGGAAGAGTCACAGGCAGCGGCATCTGACAGAGAAGGGTGGCGTGGCGTTGTGAGGATGTCTTCATGTGTGCCTCAACGACCTCACCGGTTACCGGATGACCTGACCTGACCTGCCCTTGGTATTAGCCTTTATTTCTATGGATTTCCATATTGTGTAACAGGAATGTGCACCAAAAAAGAAGCAAAAGTTTGGCCCAAATATGTGAAGGTGTCCATCTCTGCCAGTGCCTCCCCTCCAAGCATGCTCTTTGCTTAAGGTGTTCTTCATACTGAAAGTGATATGTTCAACATCTCCCATAGATTTTTACAGAACAATTCGCTCTCTGTGGTTCAGAAATCAGCCATATAGTCCTTACACAGTGGTCAATAGCAAAAACGGACAACCAGTCTATGAACCTGAGAAGATAAGAGTCAGATGGGAGAAGAATTTAACAGACTTATTTCTCCCAAATACAAAAGCAGATGACTGTGTAGAATCTGTGCAACATTATTCATTGGTACAAATCCGGACAAATATTGCGCTTAGACAAAGGCAAAGTCAAAAGCCGCCGTCCATCGTAGACGATGATGGCATAATTTATTTTGCTAGCGCTATTTTTAGTAATGATTAACTGCGCTACTTTTTATACTCACTCTCTCGTCTCGTGCTGCCCGAACCCAGTGACAAGTCAAGGACAGGACGACTAGGGGGCGACTACGAGATGCAGTGGACTCCGCATCAAGCACCCTTGAAAAAGACAGCGGAGTCCGGAATCGAACCCACATCACCTGGTCACGAAGCCGACGGCTTAACCACTTCGCCACGGAATTCCACATAGCCACACATTAATAATCCAGCAAGAAGTCAGAGAGGCAATTTGAAGAAGTCCTAACCACGAGGCCGATGGTGTAGACAACTGATCAACAAATGCCATGACAGCTTGTCACAATATAAGGGTAAGATGGTTCACAAGATCTTAATTCAGGCGCAGATTGGAAGGTACCTGGTGATTGACAAAGAGCGGTGCTGGTACACATTTGGAAAAACAAGGGCAGCAGAAAAGGATTGTAGTTCGTATAGGGATATTTCCCTCCTTAGCCACGTTGGAAAGAATTGTACACAGGTCCTTGAAGAGTTCGAGCTATTGTGGTGCTACTACTCCGTGCTTCGTATCAATATTCAAGAAAAGCGGTGGGTGTACGGAGGCTATACATGCTCAAACAGTTAAGTGAAAAAGCCGTATAATACAATACAAAACTGCACGTGGCCTTCATTGATCAAGAAAAGGCATTTGACCGGGTAAACCGATGTAGATTGTGGGAGATAATGGAGGAACATGGTGTGGAGGGTCATCTACTGAATGGCATTCGCGCCTTGTACATAAATAGTGAAGGTGCAGTACGAACGAATGTAGGTATAAGTAGTTCGTATCCAGTGCTGAGGGCTGTACGACAGAGGTGTGTTCTTTCTCCACTTCTGTTCATAATTAACATGGATACAATGACACAGTTGGCTAGCCCTCACGACATAGACCTACATGAACTGTTGTTTGCTGATGATCAGATCATCTTTTGCCAAAATGGAGAAGACCTACAACACCTGAAAGTTCTCTATTTCGCTTGTAACGAAAGTGACATGAAGATTAGCACAGGCAAGATCGAGTATATGTTAATATCACGTGAACAAGTGGAGAGAAGTTGTCACATCAGTGACATTGATATCAATCAAGTATCGGTGTTAAAATACCTGGGTGGTTTGTTCGCCGAGGACGGCAGAGTGGACAGAGATTGATTGTATAGTTAAAAAGACGAACAGTGTTCGCTATCAAATTGCAACGATTTTGAAACACCATAGAGCGCTTCTTTCAACTAAGACGAAGCTGAGAGATGCACTATCTATACCTACATTTTGTTACCAACGTCAATCTTGGTCCTTACTAGAAATACATCACAGTAAGATCCAGAGCTGTGAGATGCGCTGTGTGAAAAATGCAGCCGTATAGACAATCATTGACAGTATCCGCAACAGTGAGACAGATAGTGGGAACAAACATATTTAGTGCGTACATTGACTCCCAACAGATCAAGTGGTTTGGTCATTAATCAAATAGAACCAAAGAGGCAAACAATGTGCACTACCAGCTGGCACCGATACTGAAACATCCAAGTGTCGATATGTCCATTAAACAGAAGTTCATAAACATCTTGATCATCCCTACTTTATGTTATCGGTGTCTAACATGGCCACTACTAGAGAAGCACAAACATAAAATAAAACTTGTGAGAAGCGCTGTGTAAGAAATGGAGCAGGAAAAACAATTCGAGAAATAACTCTTAGGAATATGGTGGGTACTGTACCGGTTAACTACTATATTGAAACACAGAGAGTAAAGTGGTTTGATCATTTGACAAGAATGCGCCTTGAACAACCTGCAGCTAAACCATACCCACAGGACGGTATCAGGTTCTCGAGCAAGAGGTCGGCCACGGCGACGGGAGATAGCGGGGATCAAGGAAACGCTCCAAAAGTTCAACAGGTCGACTACACAAGTCTCTCACCCAGCGCAAACCAGAAATGTACCCATACCTCCTTCCTGCGACGCCGCAAGGCAAGAGCAGAAGGACAAAGCAAAGACGAATGCATCATGCCGAGCCTGCAGCAAGAGCAAATCATCTGCAGATCTCCAGTCCACGAGCAAGGAGCGGACCTCGACGTTGATGGATCAAGGGTGTTTCAGACACTCTCAGGAAGTTACACCTAACGACAGCACATTCCTCTCACTTTACGATAACAAGAAATCTAAGGGTCCCGACTCTCTGCGACGCGCTATGGTTAGGGCTGTAGAGTAGAAGAATTGAAAAGAAAGGTGTTCTTAATGTTAATATTTAATCCCAGTTTGGCTAATGTCCCCTCACCTTATTTAGTTTTTCTTGCGTCTGACTTTAACTGTGTGGCATCAGTACCCATTTGTTTTCATTGTCCAGATCTTCTAACTGTGACCACAACTATCATAGTGTATATCTGCTCTCTTTTCCCCGAAATTCTTCTTCTTGTTCTTCTTCTTTTCACTTATCCTGTTTTGCCTTTCAGCATCAGCTTATGAAGAGATCCCTAGAATGTGCTTTACTGTGTGGCTTATGCAGAGTGACATGCATCGCCTCAGATATTTCCGTAAGCCATTTATTTTCGTGGTCGATTTTTGGCCTTGAATCCGTTGTATCTAAATATCACTGCTTGTTGGGAGGAGTAGCGGAAGGGATATATGTTGTGTGGTCGTTAACGTGTTACGTGGCAAATCCATTTTAGTTGCTGTCCTTCTATGTAGTCTAATTCTGGTGTTGTTTCCACCAGTACCATAATGTCATCGCTTCTGATCTTCTCTTACCTTGTTATTCCCAATACTTTTTGCAGGCATTTCATTTTCAGTTGTTTCGATTTGTCGTTTTTCAAATTGATGTTAGTGACGAGTTTTGAAATTGGTAAGTTTGCAAAGTGTCGGGACCAAGACGCTGAGCAGCGCATAAACTGCAGCGGTCAGCTACCTATTCCTGACTGCTAGCGTCAGGGTCAGCGAACCAGAACTGCCAAGACCGTTCTACACCTCCACGCGATAATCCTGGATAACAGGCTGCAACAGGGCAGACTGGCTAAGTAAAAGGGATCGAAGAGGGAGAATAACCCGGTTCTCAAAAATGTTGCTGAAGTCGGATGTATTGGCCCGAAAGGTGCAAATATCGCAGTCAAACTGTAAGCTACGACACAACACATTGCGTTCTCTGGACTACATTCCGCTACTGGCAAAGCCTTTTTCAGGGCTTGGTAGCGGGAGATTGAGAACGAACAAAGAAAAAGAGGAAGAAGAAGAAGTGTCGGGACGAAGAATAGTTAAATCTCTTTTATTAGTTATTGTCACCTGTTGCAATTATTGGAGTTAATTGCTCAATGAACTGATTTGCCGTATTGCATCTTTGTTGAGTTTCCGCTGTGACTCTTCCGTCTGGTGATAACGTGCCCCCTATCCATATGAATATCCGCCAGCTGGATGAGGACACCGCATTAGATGAAGCATCAATCCAAAGACTGCAAAGTTTCGACATTAAACGAGGTTTGAGCGGAGTCGGGCGCATGAGAGGACGGCGCAGGAGAATGTACAACCAGCGAGCTACAGGGACCATCAACATCCATACCTTACTCCATATGATGAGAGAGACTGAGCACCTATGGGTACGCCCGGAGTGCAGTGACACCGATTCTTAGAAACAGAAACATATGAAATCTTTCACCTATTTGATTTGCTACTTTGCAATAAAGATATTCGTTTGCCCTGCGTGTCTAGATATTTTACTGGTCCTCATTTTGTTTACCCTGATTTTCGCCGACATTGACATCTTCATAATCCAGTCTGTCGCAATCCATGACAATAGTGGTGACAATAGAGAATCCCTGCCTTACTGATGTCTGTACTTCAAATCTGTTGACTTGGATCTGCTCGTAAATATTTCAGTTTTTGTGGCTTAAAGTTTCTAAAGGATGCGAAAGCCAGTAAATGCATAATCCTCCTTAGTCTAAAAACATGCTTAGCAGTTTCAAACACGTTCAAGTAGAAATGCTTTATTTCGGTAACTTCCTAACTTCAAGGATAAGAGAGCCGTTTCCATGACAACCACACATCTTTAAATACATATTTTTTTTAAAACTCTCAATTCAACTTTTTCCCATTGCTGGGGTAGTCGAGGGGTTTTTCAGGATTAGAACTACAGGCCGATTTCCACTGCTGTCGCCATGTCGTGTGCTGGCTATGTTTGTTTATATCACCCCAACAGAAAAACAACAAATGCATACCGGGATTCGAACCGTTGCCGTCCTTGTCGGCAGGCAGACCTCGCCTACGCGCTCCGCCACAAATCTGAAAGAAGAACATGTTTGCTAGGTCATCACAGCTTGATTTGAACGCACACGCAAAATACACATGAATCGGAAACACACAAGTAACTAACAGTATCAAACCCAGGATGCAGAGCGCCAAGAACATATGTCTTTGTTGCATATTTCGCTTCAGACAGACGGATGTGATTACAAAAACAGATTCTGTGGCGAAAAAACAGGACAAAAAACACAGGTCGAGATTTGGGTGAGAAGGAAGAGATAGTTGCTTCCCCTCGCAAGAAAGGGAATAATTATATAACAAATTCAATTCGTTTCAGTTCACCACATTAACATTGTGGCACTCTTGCACAGACACCACCCCAATCCTGCACCACCCATTTCTGTCTGCGGCTGCATGTTGTGCCTCCTCGATCTCAGAGGCTAGTCGATTCATTAATGTGGTCTTCCAATTGTTGTTCGGACGTCCACGCCCACGCTTGCCCTGAACTGTTCTTCGTAGTTTCATAATATTTACCATAACAAGTTACGTAAATATACATTTAAATTTACATCCGTCCAAGGCATTTGAAAAAATAAAGACTAATACCGAGTTAAAGATTTTTAACTCCAATGTCAAGTCCGTAATGCGTACCGAACAGGAACTCGGAGAACAACAAAGGCAATACAGAGAAAACTCCAGTCATTCATGAGTAATCTCCATGATGGATATTGGGTACAGGCTGCAAGACATGGTGAGGAATGAAGACCAATATAAAAGGTGTTAACAGCAGTAAATGGAACAGCAGAACAAACGTAGGAAATGGAGTTGGATAGGACACACGCTACAGAAAGCACGTTATCGCTCAGGTCGTGATATGGCCACTAGTGACTCCAAAGATGAGCTATATCAGCAGCTGATCTCACTCATCAGAAGGATCCCTAATGAGGAACACCTGATTCTACTTGGGGACTTCAATGCAAGGATGGGCGTCGATCACGATTCTTGGTCTATGTGAATGAGAAAGCTTGGTGTAAAAATGATGAACGAAAATGGGCAGCGGCTGTGTGCCTAGCACGGCCTGTGCACCACTAACACCTTATTCCAAACAAATCCCCAACACAAAGTATCCTGGAGACATTCTCGCTCCAGACTTTGGCATCAGCTGGAACTAATCATGACTAGACGGTCTGAACTGAAATATGTTTTGTATACCCACACGTTTCACAGTGCAGACTGCGATACTGGCCACTCACTGGTCTAAAGCAATATGGGACTCCAGTCCAAGAAGATTTACCGAGCAAAACCTGAGGGTAAATGCCGCATAGACACCGCAAGAACTGATACTCCTGAAAGGGTGGACGAATTCACAAAATCCTTCTCTGTGTTAATGGCAAAACAGCGCACTATTGGAAGCGCTACAGAGAGATGGTAACACGTCAGAGAGTAAATACACACACCAGCCTTGTCAGTCTTTGGTAAAAAGACAACAAATCGAAATGACTGGTTTGGGATCAAGATGCTGAGCAGCGCATGAGCTGCAGTGGTCAGCGACCCATTGCTAACTGCTAGCGTCAGGGCCAGCGAACCAAAGCTGCCAAGACCCTTCTACACCCCCACGCTGGATAACAGGCTGCAGCAGGGCAGACTGGTTAAGGAGAAGGGATCGAAGAGGGAATGCTAACCCGGTACTCAAAACATGCTTGCTGAAGTCGGATGTGTTGGACCGAAAAGGTGCAAATATCACAGTCAAGCTGTAAACGACATAACGCATTCCGTTCTCTGGACTACATTCTGCTACTTAAACCCTTTCAGGGCTTGGTAGTGGCAGATTGAGAACGAAGTCAAGCCAAATGACTGGTTTGAGGGTTGGTCTGCGAACCTTGCACAAGCCAATCTACTCACCTGGAGTTTACGATTTCCCCAAACAGCACGACCTTGGAGGCTTACAAATCCGCAAAGAGTACAGTACAGAGACTGGCAAGGAAATGTGCAAATAACTACTGGCTTCAACTCTGTAAGTCCATAGAGTCGGCTGCAGATACTGGTAACATCAGTGAAATGTACGAGGGAATAAAGAAAGCATTTAGACCAACAAAAAAGTATACAGCGCCTCTGAAATCTACGACAGGTGAGATTATTCTTAACACGGATGTGGAAATGAAGAGAAGGGCCGAACACTAATCAGTCTTGTACACCTGTAATAACGTAGGGGCGGACTCTGCACTCAACGAAATTGAGATTATGCAGGTATTGCCGGAAATTGACGAGCATACACGATTTGGAAAAAGCTATCGAGGACAATCCAGTGGGAAAGGCACCCGGTAGAGTTGGCATTCCATAGAAATCAAATGCGGGGGGGGGGGGGGGAGACGTACTCTTCAATACATGCTAACATATCTTCCAGTGGTGGGATAAGGGGGCGGTATCACAGGACATTCGAGATGCCAACATTATTACCTTTTGCAAAAACAAGGGAAACAGAGGAGACTGCAACAATTACAGGGGCATATCGCTCCTCAAAACCGTGGGGAAAGTGTTTGCTCGCATCATCCTGAGCAGGCTGGGAAAGCTGGCTGACATGGTGTATCCGGAGTCTCAGTCTGGTTTTCGCGCAGAAAGGTTGACCGTTGATATGGTCTTTTCACTGAGATAACTGCAAGAGAAATGTAGAGAACAACAGAGGCCACTATTTCTTGCCTTCATCGACCTCACCAAGGCATTCGACCTGCTAAACAGAGAGGGTCTTTTAAAAGTATTGTCTAAAGTTGGCTGCACACCTAAACTACTGAACGTGATTAGGTCTTTCAATGTGGGCATGAAAGATACAGTGCTGCATGACGGTCAGGAATCTGAGGCCTTCGACATTAACTGCGGAGTTAAACAAGGTTGTGTCCTGGCTCCGACTCTATTCGGCATTTTCTTTCCCATCGTGCTTTTGCCAATGCCTTTGGAACTGCCACAGAGGGGGTCTTTCTGCATAGTAGGTCAGATGGACGAATATTCAATCTAACCAGACTGCAAGCAATGAGTAACAGAAGGGAGACTGTCATTCGGGATATGCTCTTCGCAGACGATGCTGCCCTGGTCCCCATCACGGAAGCCAAATTACAGATCCTCATTAATAGGACGACAAAATCCTGTAATCGGTTTGGACTCACCATCAGCGTACAAAAGACGAAAGCGATGGCTCAGGGTGCCATCAGACATTGTCTTAAATGATACAAATCTAGAAGTAGTAAATCACTTCAGCTACCTCGGATCTATCATTCTTCTTTTTCTGCTTCTTCTTCTTCTGTAAGAAGAAGAAGAAGAAGAAGAAGGATCTATCATGCCTAACAACATTTCACTGGATGCAGAGCTGGAGAAACGATTAGGAATGGCCTGATCAGCACTTGCCAGGCTCTCACAGAGAGTGCGGAATAACAACATGCTGACCATCTCCACAAAAGTTGCTGTGTACAGATCATGTGTGATTAGTACCCTGCTCTATGGCAGCGATACATGGACACTCTATACGTAACACAAGAAAAAATGCTAAACGCTTTTCAAATGCGCTTCTTGAGATGCGTACTTGGAATTTCACGTAGTGACAGATTGACTAACAACAAAGTATTGGACCGTGCAAAAATTGTCAGCTTAGTTACGATTCTACGCCAGCGCCGCTTGGGGTGGATTGGTCATGTGTGTAGAATGGAGGACGGGCGAATACGAAAAGATGTGATTTATGGAGAGCTGACCACTGGCAAGCGTAAAAATGGTTGACCCTTCCTCCGATAAAAAGAAGTTTGCAAACGTGACCTGGAGGCGTTGGGTATGAACACCTGCAACTGGGAGGAACTTGCCAACGACAGACCCGGAAGAAGGCAGGTTTTGTGTGTCGGTCTGCAGGCAGGGGAAGACACGATGCGTCAAGATGCAGACTGCAAACGTTTGCGGCAAAAGTCAGGGCAACAACCGACTGTCCTCTCTTTAGCGTGACGCCCATTCTATTTTTCATATCAACAAAACCACTTCATCTCTTCGTTGTGATGTTATTTATAAGTCAGTTTTCTTACTGCTGTTGTTGTTGTGAATGCCCACAATGACTAGGTTTACTAATTTGTGCGCAGTGAAAAAGAGCATTTAATGGCGGGTTGCAAACACTTTCCTCACATAACGAGAGTGCTGATGAAGGTGGATTGGGATCCTCAAGACGGTTGTGCGGTGCGTATTTTCATCTGTCACTCATTACCTCGTTAGACAGATGTCCAAGAAGAATAGACCGTTTCCTAGAAGGACTACGCGGGAGTCGAATTGAGGGTCTTCGTCAGTACATTGTGCCTGATCCGGAATAACACGTCTGACCAGTATGTTGGGGCTGACCCTGACTAACACGTCTGACCAGTATGTTTGGGCTGCCCCTGACTAACATGTCTGACTAGTATGATGGGGCTTACCCTGACTAACATGTCTGACCAGTATATTGTGCCTGACCCTGACTAACATGTCTGATCAGTATGTTGCGCCTGACCAGAAGTTAATGTTTCTGCCCGCCAGTTTTGTTCTGTACCTAGTTATTGCAAAATATCTCTATTTGATTTTGTCAGTCCACGCCTTTTTCAATATCCTTCTTTAACACTTCATTTGCCGATAGATAATATATATATATATAAATTAACACACATATATATAAATACATATATAAATTAACACACACATACGTATATATATATATATATATAAATTAACACACACATATATATATATATATGTATATATATATATATATATATATATATATGTGTGTGTGTAAGTGTTAATTTATATGTATGTGTGTGTGTTATTTTATATTTATATATATATATATATATATATATATATGTATGTGTGTGTGTGAGTTATTTTATATATATATATATATATATATACATGTATGTGCTAATATATATATATATATGTGTGTGTGTGTGTGTGCCTCTGTGTGTTTATTTATATATATATATATATATATTTATGTTTGTGTGTGTGTGTTAATTTATATATATATATATATATATATATATATAGATATGTTAATTTATGTATATATGTATGTGTGTGTTAATTGATATGTGTATTTATATATATGTGTGTTAATTTATATATATATATATATGTATATATATATATATATATATATATATATATATATATAGTTACATATATATATGTGTGTGTGTGTGTGTGTGTGTGTGCGTGCGAGTATGCGCGCGCAATCTAGTTGGTGTGTATATTTGAGAATGTGCGTGAGTGTTTATCTTAAAATGTCCTGTCTATTTGTGGTCTTGTAAATCGCTACTTAAAAAAAAAAAAAGAAAGCTCAGAAGGTTCGTTTATATCAAACATATTGTTATTGTTGCTATTTCACAAGTAAATATTTGCTGCATAAATAATCATCCAAGGGAAATAAAAACAAGAGAATAGCACGTGCACAAGTGTCTCTACCCAGCGTCTATCATTAACCGGATGTTGAACTGAAAATAAAAATGGAACGGAAATGTCATCTGCCCGGTTCTGATGAAATACCGAGGTTATGGCTGAAATGAGAGTATTTCTAGTGCACTGTGCAACGACGTGGATATTTTTCAGACTTCCTGCCTTGCACATAGGACATATTCCGCTTACTGATACCGTAATGATATCAGGTGATTCAGATGTGAGATTTATTTGTTGAATTGTATTATTAAGTGTGTGGGACGATATTAGAATTATTATGAACAGGTTAGGTGAATGTTGGCTGTCATTATTCTTACTACAGGACATTCTATGTGGAGATACTAATATCACCAATCTGACTGCTGCTTAGTGTAGATACGTTCAAGTTGACCCTTGAAAATCGGTCAAAATTAAGAAGTGGAAGCAGATGAAGAAAAAGGTGAGAAAAAAGTGGAGAAGAAAATGGAGAATAAGAAAAAGAAGAAGCAGAAGCAGAGAATGATGATTGAGGTAAGGAAAATGAAAAAATAGACAGGAAAACATAAACATACTAAATTATCAAAACGCATTAACAGATATAAGAGTGGAAATATAAGAAAATAAAGAAGATGAAATAGAAGAAGATCACGATGAAAGAGGAAGCCTAAAATAATAATAATAAGAAGAACAATTTGTAGAAATTGAAGAAGAGGTATGAGTGGAAAACGAAAGTCGAATAATTTTTAGAAAAAATTTTTAGCCACCGGAGTAGAAGAAGATAAAGAAGATGGATACGGCAAGGAAGAGGGAAAAGTGGTAGAAAAAGAAATGGAGAAAGAAAGTAGTGGAGCGCGTAAGTTGATGAGGAGAGGCAGACGACGAGTACATGACGAAGATAAAATAATGATGGAAATAAGAAGAACAATGATAATAGAAGAAGAATAAGAATTGCTCTATTGAGAATCAGAAGGAAAATAGAAAGAGAAGACAATAAAAAAGGAAGAGGAATAATAAATGGAAAGTCAAGAAGAAGACGAAAAAGAAAATGACAAAGAGGAAAATACTAAGAATGAGAGCCACAGATGCACTCAATCGTTGGCCGCAAGTAATCCAACCTCTTCCATTCCTCCATTAGAGTTATCACGAGAGCCTGTCACTCAAACACTTATCGATTTCTCTCCTCTTGTAGTTGTAAAAAAAAACTTACCATATTATACCTGAGGTGGTTCAGACAAATAATCCAGACCAAAAAAAAAAAAAAAAGCACAACACTATAACAAGACATGCGCCGAAATGGAACTCACATTGGAAAAGGAAAACGTGGAGACTAAATAACATTCTTGTCTTCGTTCGTTCTTAATCTCCCGCTACCAAGTATGAAAATGGCTTTTCGAGTAGCAAGATGTAGTCCGGAAAGCGGAATACGTAGTCTTACAGCTTGACTGCGATATTTGCACATTTCGGTCCGACACATCCGACTTCATCAGGCATTTTTGAGTACCGGGTTCCCTTCTCCTTAGCCAGTCTGCTCTATTGCAGCCTCTAATACAGGATCAGCGCCTGGAGGTGTAGAAGGGTCTTGACAGCTCTGGTTCGCAGGCCTTGACGCTGGCAGTCAGATATGGGTCGCTGACCGCCCTAGCTCATGCGCTGCTCAGCGTCTTTATCCCCTTAATAACATTTAAAGAAGATCACTGTGAAGAGACCAAGACATCTAGAGCTTTAGGAGAACAGCGCGAATTATAAGTCATTGAAGAATGACGGATGCAGTCTAACACCCAAGAGATATGAACATGAAAAAGTCAAACGAACCTATCTGAGATAGGTAACTGTAATGGGGATAAACCACAGGTGACTTGCACATGTTATTTATTGCGCAAGACGTGAATTAGAAGGTTGTGTGGATATTGTGTGTTCACGAAAGAGCTCTGGGTTTCACAACTACAAGTACTGGCCCACTTTAAGAGACTGTTGCAATAATTGACGAACAATGTGATATTACCAAGGTAGTGTAGAAGACTCTAAAACTCATGGCTTTGGAAACTCTGAACCATGCACAACAACGACTGTAGATATTAGCCTTGCATCATACAGTCTATAAATCTGGACCTTGCACAATAGAGTATCTAAATCTGGACCTTGTAATAGAGTATCTAAATCTGGACCTTGTACAATAGAGTATCTAAATCTAGACCTTGTACAATATATTATCTAAATCTGGACCTTGCACAATAGAGTATCTAAATCTGGACCTTGTACAATAAAGTCTTTAGCACTGTACCCCTAACGCTTGTGTATGTTCTGGAACCGAGCTAGCAATTTAGAGCAAAATTAGAAAGAATTGTTTTTGAGTAGTAAAGTTTTAAAACCTTCACTTCTTGCCTCAATGGTTTTGAGTTAGTTCCTCGCTCTTTATACACTCCAGTCTGCCCTACTAAAAATGGATACCTCAATTCTGTTGTTGAAGGAAAGGCACGCGAGGAATAAGACTGGCTATCCTTATTCATTAAAATAAAAATGATGCCTTTTTTGCAACAACGTCTTTCCAACTCTTCATCTATGACATCAGTGTATGTTACAACTTATTTGACATGAGACTGGAGTGATAGTAACAGGCTATCTAAAACACAAACCAATTGAAAATGTATACCCCATAATCGACGTAGCACCACCAGAGACACGACGAAGTGTCGCGTCAGAAAACAGAAGAAACCCAAAAGTCCCATGTGAATGGATATCAAGAACAGCGCATGAGAATAAAATCTAGAAATCGTCTCTTAGAGTCAACACAGAACCTGCAGACTAGCTCCGGAATACGCGGCATAAAAAAATTGAAGGAACCATGCAGATCCCCCTTATCAAGCTTCAAAAGGAACTTGCATCTGGCGCTACTTGCCCTATGTGTATCACGATGCAATAAGAACTTCAAGAGATGAGGAATACAGGGATGATGCAAGATGCGACTGTAGAGCAACAGAAAACCCAGAAACCTGATACGCTGCCCGAACGTTTAGAGCACATACAATATAGATATCATGTTAAGCAGGGAGGGTGCTCCTCGGGTGGGAGATCCAGTGGTCTGGAGATAAGGTGTTCGCCTCTATAGGGGGATTCAGTGGTCTGGAGGTACAGTGTTTGCCTCGTGTGGGGGATCCAGTGGTCTGGAGGTAAAGTGTTTGCCTCAGGTGGGGGATCCAGTGGTCTGGAGGTAAAGTGTTCGCCTCGGGTGTTGGATCCAGTGGTCTGGAGGTAAAGTGTTCGCCTCCGGTGGGGATACCGGGGTCTGGAAGTAAGGTGTTCGCCTCGGGTGCTGGAGATCTTGGGTTCAGATCACGTGGGAGAGCGAGATTTTTTCACGTGAATCATCCGGTGAAAAAGTTCCTTCTCTGAGTAGTGAGATCGGACACCAGTGTGCAGTGGTACGCACGTTAACATTCCTTGTCAGTTGGAAATCGAAAGGTGTAGGCTTAAAGGACTGCTGCCCGGACTACCTTTACCTTAGTATTTAATGCAATTACTTCATAATCAATCTCCATTTCATATTGGGCTAGCAACGTAAAGACTTTTGAGAACTAATGATACTTTGATAACGATATTGATATCGATAAGCTCTGTATGCGCTAAGTCTTCATTCCATCTGAATACATCTGTGGAAAACCGATTATTTGCAATAGCATTGCCTACTAATCGCTGGATCACAATTCCACAAACAATGTTTTTAAATTTACATCGATACCGATATCAACATTTAATACCTAACTACTGTTGCGCGTTGAGAATGTCGATATTAACACGAATACCAAATATGAAACTTGTTTACTGTACTCATTATTCATTTTTCCAGGTTTCAGTGTTTCTAAGGTAATGTTTGATGTGTTATTGTTTGCCAAATAACCGGATTCATATATTTACAAACCGCACGTGCATATTTGAAGTTATCAATAAACTACCATCGTCTGAAATGGACGTGGTTGAGAGATTAGAATACGATCTTTTAGACTGGGTTCAAGGGTTTATTCCTTGATGTGGTCTATTTTAAAAAAAATAGGGGGAACAATGAGAGATAATTTGACAATTTTAAAATGAAACTCTAACTTGTACAATGCGTCACTGCTGCCGGGGCAATAAAGAGTAGTAACACCGCCAACCTATATAAACAGTTCATCATTTGATGAAATGGCGTGCATTTGTTGAAGACATATGCTTCAAAGGGAGCTGGAAAGTCAAAGATTTATTCTTTTAAAATAAGGCGAGGTTGCAGCGGTTCTGTTGATGTGCGTAATGGAAAAAAAACATGAAAAAAACGCCTGTAAAAGTTTATTTAGGTTGAGCTTAATCACAATTTTAAAATGGGTATGGTCAGATACGGCACCGAGACGAGAACACAAACAAAACCTACATTACGACCAATAGGCCTTCATCAGGGACAACAATACTGAACTAACAAATCAACACTTGGGATATAGTTCGTGTGCTTATCGTATCATCTGCCATGTTGAAATGATGTCCGTGGATGTGCCAGTATCGTTCAGAATGACGTCTTGCTTCGAAAGAACCTGCCGATGATCTTATTTCTGCTACCTTGTGGGTCACCTGTTTACTTAATTTAGCTTAACGTCTTTATACTGGGTTAGAAACCTCTATATAGTCTGCATACAAACAAATTCTTTAACTTCACTTGATCGAAAAAATGAACATCCAATCTATTATTGAATGCATTAATCGACCATGCCCCACTATTTCCTGTGGCAATGCATTCCAAACATTTATCACACTCTGACTAAAAAAAGAATGTTTCCTAGTATCCAATATAGATCTTTCTTTAATTATTTGTGGCCATGCTCTCTTGCTCTTGTAAGCGACTGTACTTTGAAAAACGTTATAGAAGAATTGATCCTTTTACTTGATTATCTTATAAATTTGTATTAAATCACCTACAATGTTTTTGCTGGATTCAGCCGTGGTAGATCTATTGGACAGAAGTGGAAATACTACTTGTCTCAGTATCTGCAGCCCTGGGAAAGTTTTGTTTTGGACCATCATTTTGAGGAAAAACAAAACTTGCGGTCTTTACAAATATTGAAACCGTCGTATCCGGACTAAACAGAGGCATTCAAGCCGCTTGTTCTGAAAGAATAATACGATTTTCTGGTCAACCAAGGGCTGGCTGCAGATCGAGTGAAGAGGAGCTAGTTTGTTTCTGCACTTAAAGACGCTATCAGGTGTTATGGTTACTGACCGCTTTGTCAATCCCTGACCAAGGAAGTAAGAAGATAAACCTCTTGCTATATGCTCGCAGTCTTTGGCTAACCTTGAGGTTGTTGTTCTTGAATATCCACAATAATTAAGCTTAATCTTTTGTGCGTCCTGAAGAGGGTGTACAGTGGCGTGCTATAGTAGCGTTTTTCCTATCCCTAACGTTCTGATAAAGGTGGATGACGATTCTCCAAGCGGTTGTGCTTTTCTTGACTTCATGTTCACTCCTATCGTGATTACATGGATCCACATCTCGTCAGACAGACTGCCTTGAAAACAATCTGTTTCAAGAGGACCCTTGGTGAAAGAGACATAGTGGTTGTGGTCAGTATGTTGTGTCTAGCCATGACGCGACGTCCTGGTCAGTATGTTGTGTCTAGCCCTGACGCGACGTCCTGGTCAGTATGTTGTCCTAGCCATGACGCGACGTCCTGGTCAGTATGCTGGCCCCAGCCATAATGCCACGTCCTGGTCAGTATGTTGTGCCTAGCCATGACGCGACGTCCTCGTCAGTATGTTGTGCATAGCCATGACGCGACGTCCTGGTCAGTATGTTGTGCCTAGCCATGACGCGACGTCCTCGTCAGTATGTTGTGCATAGCCATGACGCGACGTCCTGGTCAGTATGTTGTGCCTAGCCATGGCGTGACGTCCTGGTCAGTATGTTGTGTCTAACCGTACTAGCGTTTCAGTTCTCCAATCTTTAGGTAGTCCAAACGCAATCATCAACGTCGGG
Organism: Ariolimax columbianus; assembly: GCA_036924085.1. Classification (NCBI taxonomy): domain Eukaryota; kingdom Metazoa; phylum Mollusca; class Gastropoda; order Stylommatophora; family Arionidae; genus Ariolimax; species Ariolimax columbianus. Next base: position 44,151,429 of record JAVGWX010000018.1, read on the forward strand.
GAGGTAAGGCTATTAACTTGAAGGGGTAAAATATGATCTCTTATTGTGTTTATTTTAAAAATAAGAACCATAGAATGAAACACTTAAGATTCGGCAAAGAAAACGAAACAACAATGTACCGCATTGCTGAGGGGAGGAAGACTAACGTCTGGCCATGCACAACATACTGATCAGAAATGTTAGTCAGAGTCAGGCAAAATACACTTGCCGAGACCCGTACCATGGCTTGCTCTCAGCCCTCTACCTGGAAGAGGGATATGTTCATGGCATTCTCGCTAGCGAGGTGATGGATCGACGTGATCCGCGTGGTAGTGAGCGACAGGCAAATGAAGCCAAGCATAGCACAACCCCTGGACAACCACGATTATCAGCAGGCTCAGGATGTGAGGAAAGCTACTATAATCCGCCATTAAACGTCCTTTTCAGGGTGCACAAAAGAGTAAACCTACTCATTTGTGAGCATTTGAAACAAAAACCGTTGAGATGAAACTATCAGGCATGCTTACTCGGAGAGGCAGGATATAATGATTGCAGATAGGCTAAGGACTCAGCGTTTGAGAAGACACGCAACACAAAGCAATGTCGCCAACGGTCCTGACTTTCCTTGCACACACTGTGGAAGACATTCGCTGTTGGGACGTCTCTTACAAGTCACTTAAGTTATCGTTATAAACTATAGTTACATTCCTTTTCTCAAAGCACAATTACTATCGTTTGACAAGACGGACAGATCCAATGAAAGGCATAGTTACAGTTCACCGAGCTTGGATATACTGTTACTATCGAATATTAAATCGATCAAATCAAAACCCATCAAATCCATGTGGAACACAGGTCTTCAACACATACTTGCCAAGTCTTCCTGTCATGCGCAATCATTGCTAGCCTCGACCTTGTCTTTTCTGCTGTTTTTAAGCGTGTCTTCAGTTCTCTTTTCTACTAGTGTTTAGGTTTATCCCTACTTCTGTGGAGTCCAGAACAGTGGCTGCCTGGTAATGTTATCAGCTGATTTCTGTAGTTTGTCCTATCCATTGCTTTCTCTTCACACCTAGGCCTACTGGTTCTTTCCCACGGTTCCATATTAGTGACTTTATAACATCATCTCAATGTTCAATAGTAGGTAAAGGTGGCTCGCATGGGCACAATTGCCGTCGGGGATGAAGGTAACACTTCATGCACTAAGCCCAAGTCTACGTGAGTTCGGGTGGCCAGTTCTCTTCCTTCCAGTTTATACCTTCCCCGATTGGAATGCGGTCGTACCAGTAACGAACCGCGACCCAGATTGTTTTCTGTCAGTCCGTGATTTCGAACCCTGACGTGCTGTAATCCCAGTCTTAGCAAGCCAGTTCACTGTCTAGCAGGCTCTGTGGTAGCAGGTTACAGTGGCTATTCGTACATTTTGAGGCGAACTTCGTAAATGTGAGAGTGGTCTTCCTGGCTGTAATGCAACATTAAGCTCCTCACTAAGCTCACCATGATGGAGATTATAGTTTCGATCCCCACCTCATTTGCCAGACTACCGTGACACAACCATTTTCCAGGATCTCGAACAATTACGTGAGAAAACGTCTTGATCAGTATGTTTCACCTGACCCTGATTACTATCCTCTCCCCTAAATTGGATCTCTAAATAGCTTTCTGTTATTCGTGTTCGTGTTATTGATTTAATAAAACATTATTCTTCAAATGAAGCTGCAAACAAGCCTACCTACTTTCAAAAGGCAGAATTCTGTTTCGAGATAATCACTAAGTTGTGTGCATAAACACGCAAGCTAAAGACATTTTATTTTTCCAAATACTGCGATTCACTGAAAAGATAATAGTGCTGAAGAATATAACACTCAGCTTGCCATGTAGTTATTACGCATTATACAGGCTAGGATTTAAATAAAAAATCATTCTTGTATAAAATGACGTTCTTCCTAAAGAAAGCAACATTCTTCCTTAAGAAAACGGCATTCATCAGATAGAAAATAACAATCTTCCTATAGATAACAACATTATTCCTATAGAAAATAACATTATCCCCTTTGAAAAACAACATGGATTTTACCGGGGTTTTGAACCATTGTCGACGCGGAGACGACACTTGAAAATGATGATGAGAACAAACAAAAAGAAGCTTGTCTTAGAATAAATCATCATCATCATTATCAGTCCCTTAACCTGAAAGGTCATTGGGGCACCAATACTGTAGATTGTTGGACCAGTTCCCACCACACCACACCACTTGGTTCTGTTGCCAGGATATTTGTTCAAGCTAGGGATCTTCCGTCCACTTTCTGATGTCTTCTCGTCTTTTCTTCTGCCTTCCTCTCTTACGCTTCCCAGGCACAGCACCTTGCAGGATTGTCTTTGTTAACTCAGACGATTTTGATACACACCGCGTAAGCTTAGCTTGCGCACTTTTACAATTGTCAATAGGTCTTATTATTGGCAGGCCTCTCTCTTAAAGGTGTCCTGAGCTGCATTATTCGTGACTTGGACTAGATACACTTTCATTCGCTACTGGAAAATACACAAGCAATTTCAGAGCGGAGGCAGAGGCACTGAGGGCGGCAGTGGAAGAAATGGTGACAGGTAAAAGGAATGAAAGCCACATAGTCCTGCTTACAGAAACTCTGGACGTAGTCACAGCACTAAAAAGCCAGAAAAATACTGAACTTAATGATTTAAGAGCAGTACTCTGTCAACTATGCCAGCAGGCCGCACTAAAAAGGGTAGTGGTGCAATGGGTTCCATCTCACTGCAACATCCAAGGCAACGAGGAGGCAGACAGACTGGCAAAAGAAGGTGCAAAACTACCACAACCCTATACTAGTATGACATACGAAGAGTCAAAACGGCTTATTAGAGCTAGATACATGACCAAATGGGAAACAGAACATACTGGCTACACTAAAAACGATGCATATTACCAGTTGAACAGAAGAGAGCAGGTCGTGGTCTTCAGACTTCGCACTGGCCACAATAGACCTATTCAACAAATTGAAGAAAGGTGGCACCGACGAATGCCCGTATGGTACCGGGAAAATGACCGCTGAGCATTTGCTGCAAACCTGCCCGACATACGAGGAACAGAGAGAGCAGATGTGGCCATCACCAGTGGCAACACTAGACAAGCTCTATGGCAGTGTCGACAGCCTCAGGATGACGGCTGATTTTTTGTCGAAAAATAAATGTTTCTGTCTGACTACGTACGATAAAGAAGAAGAAGAAAGACTAGATAGAAAATGACGGGAATTTAATGAATAAATAAAGGGTTGCACTGAATATCGTAGTTTAAAAAAATAATTTTATTATTTAATTGATGTGTACGCTACCTGAGAACTATAGTCCTCTTCCATTAGGTCAAGTTTGTTGCTTTCAGTTGTTACAATCCCTTGTTGGCATAGACTTTCTGTTATCATCTTCCCATCTGCCATGTGGCTTCCCCGTACTTTTGACCATGTCTTCTTGTGATGTATGCACGACTGGCAGTTGATTAAGCTGCATTCTCATGAGACGATAGAACAATTTTGTTTAGTATTGAAATGTGCACCGGATAATGAGCTATTCCTACAATATTTCTAACCGTATCATTTCACGTTGTAGCTCCCCATGCGACATTAATGATTATACTCAGACACTTCACTTCCTCTCCTTTGCCTTTTTACCCATGCATGTGTTCATTTCTTTATTGTGTGTATTCTTTCCTTTCTCTATGAGTCGCTAGCGCATATTGCTATTGTATTCTGTCCCCGATGAATCTCTTTTTTACCAAAACATAGTTTTCGTGTTACTATTTTCTCTTTTCCCCTTTCTCTATGAGTCACTAGCCTATATTGCTGTTGCATTCTGTCACCGATGAATCGCTTTTTGGTCTAAACATTGTCTTCGTGTTACTATTTTTACCTTCTCTATGAGTCACAAGCCCATACTGCTGTTGTATTCTGTCACCGATGAATCGCTTTTTGGTCGAAACATAGTTTTCTTCTTAGTCCACTAGCTGACCATCCCGTTAACGGTTTTTTTAACATACTATTTGAATCCAATGTAAGATTCACCCGCGCCTTACTTCACACTTTTTGTTTTACTTGGAAAAGAACAAAGTCTGATTATTTCTTTCTTGGTTTTCTTTCCTCTTCTTTTGTCCTGGCAATGCGATGAGGCGAATAAGTGCGGGAGGGATAGATTTCTTGTTAACGCCAAATGAGGGGTGGGGGTTGGGGATGAGGGGGTATGCTGTCGTTAGGTGTAACTTCTTGAGTATGCCAGAGACACGCCCTATACATTGTCCGCCTCTTGCTCATGAACTGGAGACCTGCATATGTTATACTTTCGCTGCACGCTGTTCATAATGCATTCTGACTAAATGACCAAACCACTTACATTTTTTAGTTGATTATGCAGGTACTAACTGGGTTTGTCCCCCCTATCTGCTTCAGCGTGGTTTTGCGGATTCGGTTACGGATTGTCTTCCCAAATGTACTTCTCACACATGATCTTACTCTTATATGGTTTCAGTAATAACCACGCTTGACATTAGTAATACAATGTAATAATAAACAGTGTATTGTTCAGCCTCCTATTAGTTGAAAGAAGCACTTTAGGGTGTTTCATAAACGGTGTTATTTGCCTTGGCTTGGCTTCGTTTATTCTCAATCTCCCACTACCAAACCCTGAAAGGGCTTAAGTAGCAGAATGAAGTTCAGAGAACGGAATGTGTTGTGTCGTAGTTTACAGCTTGACTGGGCTTTTTTCAACTTTCGGTCCAACACATCCGACTTCAGCAAGCATTTTTTGAGTACCGGGTAAGCATTCCTTCTTCGATCCCTTCTCCTTAGCCAGTCTGTCCTGCTGCAGTCTGTTATCCGGGATCACCGCTTGGAGGTGTAGAAGGGTCTTGGCAGCTTTGGTTCGCTGGCCCTGACGCTAACAGTCAGCTATGAGTCGCTGACCACTGCAGCTCATGCGCTGCTCAGCATATTGATCCCCGGTGTTTTTTGATAGTGGACACTGTTCTCCTTCTGAATTCTTTGTCTGAAGCAATGTCTGATTCTGGTACCACATAATTAGTATTACTATACGGTTTATCAGTTGTGGTTTTGTTACGAAGCTGATGTTTTTGTGTTTAAGTAAAGGTGACAGTTGACAAGTAACATCAGATGCCTTTTAAAAATCGTTTTTCAATTCATCAATCAAGGGAGCCGCGTGGCGCAGTGTTTAGCGACCTGGCTTTGTATCTGAGTGGTCTTGGATTAATTTCCCAGTTGAGACGGAAATGTTTTTCAGACGGCAACGACGCCAGGGTCGACCCAGCCTTAAATGCGTACCGGTTCAGTCCGGGAAGTAAAAGAGGCGAGAGAGAGGAGATAGCTACCGCCCTCATATAGCCGAGCCTTTGAAATGTGAGTTCGCTAACATCTCAATCCCCTACGGTACTTTATTTTACTAACTATCAAGCTATCTTACGTAAATATGCTTTCCAGAAAACTAAACTCTTGGGCCTATTATGTTGTTCACATATTTTTAACGTGTATTTGGAAATCTTTTATTTTTCTGGGGCCAGCAGCAGAATCCCCATGCCTTTGATAATCTGTGCAACAGCGTGTGAGATCGGAGGGGACATATTCTTGATAGACACTTAAAGTCTACCAAGCCGTAGTGCTCCTCGCAGTTCTGTATGTCAGTACAGCAGGCATGCTAGAATAATAAGCCACTTCCATACAGGTGTCTTCGCAGATTGTCGAGAGAACAATGGCAGGATAGTGTACTAGACAACGAGATCATCACGAAGGCCAAAATGCCGAACATCCACATCCTGTTGGAGAAAACCCCGATCGGGTGAGCCGACCATGTTGTGAGCGTGCCAGCCAACAGCATCGCCAACCAACTTGTGTATCGTGAGCTGAAAGAGGGCTTGCGTCTGGGGGGGGGGGGTGGGGTGAATAATAGAAGCGCTTCAAATATTTCCTCCAAACATATCTGATACACTTCAACATCGATGTAAACTTATGGGAGTGCCTGGCATGTATCGCAGGCATGGCGTAGCACAACCATCAGAGACGCATTCATTGCTAAGGAAGGCAGGATCACCGATGCGTGGAGACAACGTACTGTGCGCAAAGACAAAACAACTGACACTCACATACCTAATTCTGACCGTAAGACAAAACAACTGACACTCAGGTGTCTAACTCTCACCTTAAGACAAAAGAACTGACACTCACATGCCTAACTCTGACCTTAAGACAAATCAACTGACACTCACATGCCTAACTCTGACCTTAAGACAAATCAACTGACACTCACATGTCTAACTCTGACCTTAAGACAAAACAACTGACACTCACATGTCTAACTCTGACCTTAAGACAAAAAAACTGACGCTCACATGTCTAACTCTGACCTTAAGACAAAACAACTGACACTCACATGCCTAACTCTGACCTTAAGACAAATCAACTGACACTCACATGTCTAACACTGACCTTAAGACAAAACAACTGACACTCACATGTCTAACTCTGACCTTAAGACAAAACAACTGACACTCACGTGTCTAACTCTGACGTTAAGACAAAGCAACTGACGCTCACATGTCTAACTCGGACCTTAAGACAAATCAACTGACACTCACATGTCTAACACTGACCTTAAGACAAAACAACTGACACTCACATGTCTAACTCTGACCTTAAGACAAAACAACTGACAGTCACATGTCTAACTCTGACCTTAAGACAAAATAACTGACACTCACATGTCTAACTCTGACCTTAAATGCTGCATACGTGGAAAAGGATTCTGTGCCAGAATTGAGCCAAACAGTCACCTCCTGGCTTACTGGTGAGGTGGAACTCAACTGACTGCTATTAGTCATCATCGCTTGCGAAGGATGGCTATTATTATTTGTATTATTAATCTAAATAGTTCCCTATTTCTTATGTGTTGCTTTTCATATTCAATGATCTGCAGGCTGAACTAAATTAATTCTTACGTTGTTGCAGTTTACCTCCGTCCTCGTCGACTTTGGTTGACTCTTAAAAAACGTTCTTATATTGACCTGAGTACTTTGCTTCCTGTGTGGGCGGAATTCTAATTTTCACGCACACATTTGTATGGCCTCTAATGCAATTTTGGCTATATATACAAAGTGGAAAATATTTTCGCTAGCGTCCTGATAGACAAAAATGGCCGAATCTATTATTTTCACATTTACGTTTCGTAAATCTATTTTTAGGTTTTAAATAGAGTCCAGGATCCGTGAAAGCAGACATTTTCACATCCGAGCCATAATATTTTACTAAATACACGATTTAAGCCAACAATCTCAAACATGCGCCCAATAGACTAGGTGCGGCCCTGGAAGCATTTTTATGCTGCGGCACGCAACGTTTGTTGGCGTTCTAGTGTGTTATTACGGGGAAAAAGTTAACACAACATACTGACTAGGACGTCGCGTCAGGGCAAGGCACAATATACTGACCAAGAACACAATCCATGAAGCGTTCCCTAGAAACAGGCTGTTTTCAAGGCAGTCTGGCTGACGAAATGTGGGTCGACGTTATCCCCGTAGTAGTGAGTGACACGTAGATGAAGCCAAGCATAGCGCAACAGTTTGGAGGATTGCGGTCCTCAATTATCAACACGAAGGTACTACAACTCCCCACTTAACTCCCTTTTCAGGGCACAAAGAAAGAGTGAACGTACTTACTCTGGGAAGTAAACAACAGCAGCAACAACAGCAACAACAACATCATCAACAACAACAACAACAGCATACACAACAACAACAACAGCAACAACAACAACAGCAACAACATCATCAACAACAACAGTATCAACAACAATAACAAAAACAGCATCAACAACAACAACAACAGCACCAACAAAAACAAAAACATCATCAACAACAACAGTATCAACAACAATAGCAAAAACAGCATCAACAACAACAACAACAGCACCAACAAAAACAAAAACAAAAACATCATCAACAACAACAAAAACAACAACAATAGCAACAACAATAACAGCATCAACAACAACAACATCATCAACAACAGCAATAACAACAGCAACAAAAACATAAGCAACAAACAACAACAACAACAAAAACAACAACAACAAAAACAACAACAATAACAATAACAACAACAACAAAGTGTTCAGTTCTTGCTACTAGTAACCTTCCCATGAACTCGATCACTGCTTGTAGCTGCAACCTTTCTATAGGTATATCATTTGTTATTTTATTTCTGTCCTATTTTCAATGTGTTTAATTACCAAATGTTTTTCAAAGAGAACTTCTAGTTTCCTGTATGGTGTTTTTGCATGTGCTGTTCTGTTCGACATTTTGTTGTTGCATCTATGCACGTTGCAAAGGTGATTAAAGAAGACTGAGTTTGATTCTGGCAACCTCACCATGCTATAAATACTTCAACAGAACCATCATTACATAATGTACATAAATGAATATCTTTTGGGATCAAGATTCTGAGCAGTGCTTAAGTTGTTGCGGTCAGTGGTCCAAAGTTGACTGCTAGCGTCTGGGTCAGCGGTCCAGATCTGATTGCTAGCGTCAGAGCCAGCGATCCAGAGCTGACTGCTAGCGTCTGGGTCAGTGGTCCAGAGCTGACTGCTAGCGTCAGAGCCAGCGATCCAGAGCTCATAAGGCCCTTCTCCACCTCCATATGGTGATTCTGGATAACAGGGTTCAACATGCCAGACTGGATAAGCAGGAGGGATCCAAGGTGGAAAGCTAACCCTATACCACATGGCTATGTTGAAGTTGGATGTGCCAGAACGAAAGGTGCATATATCGCAGTAAATGTGTAAACTGCGACATAAAGCATTCCATTCTCCTGCTTCTTGCAAAGCCTTTTTCAGGGTTTGTTAGCGGGAGTTTGAGAGCAACCGACAAAGCAGTAGATATGTTGATTGTGTACACAAGGAGGCTAACTGCAGTACTGGCTTAAGCTCTAATGTATAGGAAGCTTTATATAAAATAAATGCGAAAGGGATACGCGTTTTTCTACTTTAAACAAATGTGACACACTACATAAATATTTTGTTGCTGGGAGGTAAATCAAACAACTGTTTCATGCCGGCATGAAGGTAGACAACTCACAAAAACGCGTTGTTAGGTATAGGTCTCTTGTGATATTAGCGAAATCAGTCACAGACTGAATGGAGGAGGGTGCCAGGGCATAATGGTGAATTAATAGACTCACAGGCCTAGGTGTAGTATAATATTTTGAGCATTGTGTTTTTAACATTTGTATTACAGATATAAATTAGTTGATGTCCTTTCCTTTCTCTCCAAACCCCACCCTGTTTCCATTGACTCTGTCCTACAACCACACATTTAAAAAAAAACAAAAAAACAATCACACTCTTGCACAACGTTCAGACGCGCCCTCAGGGTGAGGCCCTTCGATTGCACTTTGCTTGGGCCGGCTTCTGAGAGCGCACAAACCTAGCATAGGTTCATACAGATGCACACATACATCCAAGAACTGGTTTATGCGTCTTTATATCGTCCAGGTTAACTACGGTCTGGGATGGAAAAGGCGCGCCTCCACCACTAGAAACTAGCGAACCAAACACGTAAAATGAAACAATAAGAAATGAATTTTTGTCATCATCATGTAGCATGTCTTTGTAGAACATCGCTCCCATCACAGCCTTTCTGAAAGAAACTCGTTACCTTGCCAAAACACCAGCTTCCGCCACTGTCATACTCATGCATTCCTGGATATCTTGGTGCTATCGTCTTCTTGGTTTACCCCTTCCTCTTTTGCCTGGAACCATACCTTCCATCACCGTTCTCTCAAGACCGTTGTGTCTCTTGATGTGATCAAAGTATTTGCATTTTCTGGTCATAATGAAATTGATAAACCAGTTCTCCTCTATGCTCAACTCTTGCCGAATTTTGGTCAGACAGTTAAAACGAAATAAATTCGTGTTTACTCTTCAGAACAACAAACCCAACAACAACAAATGGTTGTAACTTACTTTATTCAGGAATTGATATCCTTAAAAAAAACTTGATTTCTTTTCCTACACATTAAAAAAAAAAAAGAATGTCCGGCATTTAAAACCTAAATAACTCTGGATTCCCTAAAAAGGAAAAAAATGATGTTTGTACATACATCTTTGTCAGCAGGCATTTAAAGTCTATATAAACTCTAGTTTCTCTTCGTTACCAAAAAAAAAAGAAAAATGCATATAATTGATTTCTTATCAGGCGTTTGAAACCGAGTCACTATAACGCATATTCTAAGGTAATGATGGCCAAGGCTATGCGGGGTTGTAATAGGGGTGTCAAAGTCAATGGCATGAAAGTTAATTCCTTCAGGTTTGCCGATGGCCAAGCAAAAAGATAATGGTTCTTACTAGACATTTATAAGAGTCAGATCCAGAGCTGTGAGAACTGCAGCAGTCTGTGGCCGAAACTTCAACATCGCATTGAGGAGAATAGTAGGACAATCTCAGTTAGTGCCTACTTTGAAGCCAAACAAATCAAGTGGTATATGCACATTTGGTTAAGGTGTATTGTGACCAGCCTGCTGCAAGATCACGTCATATGCAAGTCTCCGTCCACATACAAGATGCCGACCAAAATGTAGATGGACATACTCGCAATATTTTTGCATAATACGCATTCGATCAACATGTGAGGTGTTGGCCAGAATAGCACAGATGATAGATGCGCTAGCACGGCTTAACAAAATCTGGCAAGATAAACGGTTAGCACTATGCACGAAAATCAAATTAATGGGCACATTGGTCCTGTCAATATTCCTCTATGCTTGTGAGAAATGGACAGTTACAACTGACCTTCAGCGGAGGATACAGGCCTTGGAGATGAGATGTTTCCGAAGTTTGTTAAACGTCACGTACAAAGATGGAGTTACAAATGAGGAAATACGAGACAGAAGACCTCTTGGCAACTGTCAAAAGAAGCAAACTCGCTTGGTACGGTCACATATAGAGATCAAATGGTCTTGCAAATACGATCCTCCACGGAAAGGTGCAAGGCAGACGACGAAGAGGCCGTCCCAAAAAGAGGTGGTAGGACAACATGAAAGAATGGACCAGTCTCCGTCTAGAAGAGGCACAGGCAGTAGCTGATGACAGAGAAGGGTGGGTTGGGGTTGTGAAGATGTCTTCATGTGTGCCCCAACGACGTCACTGTTTACGGGATGACCTGACCTGACACACTGAACGTTCCACCAGACTACAGCACAAGCCTCCCGCCCGGTGATAACAAGAAACCTACGCATCCTGCCTCTCTATGACGCCGCATAACAAGTGCAGTAGGGCAAAAAGAAGAATAAGATTTCATCTTGTTCTTAGTTGTTGATCACATCATTAATGCTAAACAGCATTTAATATTCTTTCGTTACTGTTCCCCATCAAATATCCAGCAGTTTGACATAATTTCCACCTCCTCATAGCAAGCTCAGAGATCATGGACTGTTTCCTTCTGTTTGTGTAAGCTTCACATGTACATCGTCTTCTAGCTGCTAATATGTTTTCTAACATTCTTCTGTGAAACCACCTCTAGTTTTCTACTTTTATTTTTATTCATTCGCCTTTACAAGGTCGTTGGTCTACATAACAAGCACGACTCTTTGTTGCTTAAATTAAATAATATTTGCCCTGCTAATTTCCAGAATATAGTTTGTTAGTTATACATTTCTTGGCATTTTACATCCAGTAGTACATTGCTTTCTGAACATTGTTCTGGCCGCTTACCAACTATCAAGAGTTGAGCATAGAGGAGAACTGGTTTATCAATTCCATTTTCACTAGAAAATGCAAATACTTTGGTCACATCAAGAGACACAACGGTCTTGAGAGAACGGTGATGGAAGGTATGGTACCCGGCAAAAGAGGAAGGGGTAGACAAAGAAGACGATGGCACAAAGATATCCAGGAATGCCTGAGTATGACCGTGGCAGAGACTGGAGTTTTGGCAAGGGAAAGAGTTTCTTTCAGACAGACTGTGATTGGAGCGAAGTTCTACAAAGGACATGCTACATGATGATGAGATTGTTAGTTTCTTTTTAAAGTTGTTAAATAGATAATATACTTTGTAAACGTGGGGGATAACTGAAGTTGTGTAATTTAATGAAAGTGTACAGGTAAATTAAGTGTATTATAATGTATTATAAACTCAAGCCATATGTATAAAAGAGTATATATAGATAAAGTTATTCCAGTTCAATATGACCATTATGGATGATCGAATTAGGTTACCAGCCACAAATAGCTGGAAACTTTCACATAATTCTTTGTGGTCTCACTAGCTTTTCTTAACGGTTACAACAAAGATCAGCTGAAATAACGAACATGATCTTGTAATATAGAATATATGATATTGTTAGTTTTGGATAAATGGGTAAACATGATATTACAGGTAGCGAGAAGAGTGAAATATGCTATGGACAGCAACTACATCAAATGAGGCCAAAGATGATATATTAATATTACAAGATAACACAGTAGTAATGAGAAAAAAACTTTGACATGGAATAAGTTAGTGTAAATCAAAGCAGTATTATAATTTAATGTATATTTTTTTATTATTGCTCTTGTGGTTCATTATTATGTGATACTGATACTTGCTTCAATTGCTTTTTGGAAGTAAATACAGGTGTATACGATCTATGGCATTCTTTATACTTGTGTTTTGTTCCTTAGATACGAAACTAAGCTTTGAATATAAAGCTAAGCTATGAATATAAAGCTAAGTTATTTTTTTTTTTTTTGCGTTCGCCTTATTTATCTATTCCCCAAGGCGTGTGTGCGTTACACTGTGGTTTTTATTTTGCGCCTGTCGGCCCAGTGCATCCGACTTCAGCATGCATTTTATGTAAGGGTCTGCTTCCTCCTGCATTTTTTAAGGGTTTGCTTCCCCGGGGTAACGGCCGGTGCTGTGATGAGGATCGAACCCACAACCTTCTGGTTGGGAGCCGTGCCACTTAACCACTAGGCCACGCCGTCCACAAGCTAAGGTATGAATGTTAAACTATGATATGAATGTAAAACTAAGCTACAAATGTAAAAGTAAAGCCATAAATATAAAACTAAAGTTAGAATGTAAAAGTAAGCTATAAATGTAAAAAAAAGCTACAAATGTAAAATTAAACTATGAATGTCAAACTAAGCTATGAATGTCAAACTATGCTATTAAATATAAAACTCAGGTATGCATGAAATAACGGTAAGCTAAAAATGTAATAAATCTAAGCTACGAATGTAAAAAATCTAAGAAATGAATGTGATTACAATCTAAAACTACATATAATATAATAAAAACACGTGGAATATAGACTAAAATAACTGCTAAACTAATGTTTACTACTGAAATAGGCTACTTTCATACAGAAAAACAAATAATACTCAGTTAGCTTAAGGCATAGAATGGTCTTCTTACTTGTGTTTTAATTCATTCTTCTGCGTTCTCCATGAAAAGGATATTATGCCGTAGTTTACAGGAAGGCTCCGATATATGTGTCTTTCTGCCCAACACATCCAATTTCAGCTGACTTTTTTGGGTACATGTTTGCTGTCCCAATGCGATCTCTATTCTCATAGGAATCTGTGTTTGTGCAGTCTTTTGCCAGGGCTGCCTCTTGGAGACGACATGGGTCTTGACAGCTCTGATTTGCAGACTTTGAGTCGCTCGCAGTTGTCAGTTAATTCGTTGCTGCATCTTCGTCCCCTAATTCATTCTTCTTCTTCTTCTTCTTCTTCTTCTTCTTCTTCTTCTTCTTCTTCTTCTTCTTCTTCTTCGTACGCTATCAGACATCAACCTTTCATTTTTTCGAATAAAGCAGCGATCATCCTGAGGCTGTCGACACTGCCATAGAGCTTGTCTAGTGTTGCCACTGGTGATGGCCACATGTGCTTTCTCTGATCCTCGTATGTCGGGCAGTTTTGCAGCAGATGTTCAGCGGTTATTTTCCCGGTACCACACGAGCATTCGTCAGTGCCACCTATCTTCAATTTATTGAATAGGTGGTACCTCAGTCTATTGTGGCCAGTGCGAAGTCTGAAGACCACGACCTGCTCTCTTCTGTTCAACTGGTAATATGCATCGTTTTTGGTGTAGCCAGTATGTTCGGTTTCCCATTTGGTCATGTATCTAGCTCTAATAAGCCTTTTTGACTCTTCGTATGTCACACTAGTATCTGGTTGTGGTAGTCTTGCACCTTCTTTTGCCAGTCTGTCTGCCTCCTCGTTGCCTTGGATGTTACAGTGGGATGGAACCCACTGTATCACTACTCTTTTTGGTGCAGACTGCTGGCATAGTTGACAGAGTACTGCTCTTAAATACTTAAGTTCAGTATTTGTCTGGCTTTTTAGTGTTGTGACTACAGCCAGGGCATCTGTAAGCAGGAATATATGGAGATGTGCTTCGGATTTCGTGATCAGGGCCACATCGTCTGCAAATGCTAGTTCCGATATGTATCTTGGTCTCATCTTCCAGTACCCTACTTCATACTTTTTTGTCCGTTCCTTGCAGGCTTTGATGACTTCATCCATGAGGAGTATGAAAAGGTACGGTGATAGAATGCCCCCCTGTCTTACTCCGCTAGTGGTCTTGAACTCTCCTGACTTTTGATTTGATGTCCGCACATAATTTCTGCATGTTTTATAGAAACTCTGTATGGCAGAGATCATGGGTCTTGGGATGTTCTTCCTTGTCAGGCACTCCCAGAGTTTGTCTCAAGGAACTTATCAAATGCTTTCTCCAAATCCAAAAAGCAAAGATGCATCTCTTTATCATATTCAAGAGCCAACCAATTGATTGTATGGGGTGAAAATCAACTGCTTCTGCAGATAGGATGCAACCATTGCATGTAGTACTGAGGGACCCCCCTTTCATCTCTGTACAATTTGATCATACATACGTCAATAAATTAATGCGACGTAGGTAAAGTAAAGGCGTGATTTTCCTTAAAACAACAATCCGCAATTATCAGCCTATCGTGGTCCCAATCCTGCTACAACTCCGAAACAAGAACATTACTCAGACAGGACATGTCGAGACTAGAGGCCTTTTACATGCGTAACCAGCGTAATAAATATCCTTGGCATCTGAATCCATGACAACATCCTTTTCTAAACATGCCTTTATCTATCTCGGAAACACTGGACAACAACCGAGTTTCTTTGTTTGGTCATGTCATGCGGCTGGACCAGGAAACTCAGGCCCATACGATACTTCAAAGGTCGTTCCTCAGCACCAAAAGACTTCCCACGACCGGCTGGAGGCGCAGAAGTGACCGTCCCTGAACAGTATCGCTCTAGCAGATAGCAGCCACCTCTTCCGGTCTGGACGAGCCCTGGAGCCGTGTCACAGCATTGGGTCTCAGATGTGGCCGATCGATGCAACGGGCCTCAGACTCCTAAACGAATTATTATTAATGTTATTATCATTATGTTAATATACGTAGTACAATCTAACAGTTTATCATACCAAATGAAGACCGCATCAATTGTAAACACTAACAAATACCAAAGGTACTGTTATGGGATATGATTTAATGGACTTTCAAATGTTAAACTTAGGAACACAGTTCATAGCAAAAGAAGGAAGTCACCTTAATATGCGCCAGGTAGATGATGCTAGAAAGTAGACAAGCAAGACCTGGAAATAAACCAAAACACTGGTGGGAGATAGAATGAGGCAACGACTAGACCCATAATCTAGGGAGATGTTATCTTTCTTCGACTTTTTATGTTTTTGGGGAAAGCCAGATGCAAGATGGGAAGAAGGACAGAGTAAGAGAGAGAGAGAGAGAGAGAGAGAGACAGAGAGATAGAAAGATGTCACTATTTGTTCTTAGACAAGCTTTGAATTATCTTCTACTTTCCTTATTCGATCCCTTAGGGGTACATTAGGATTCCGCTGGAGCTGGCCCCCTTTCAGACAGGTGTCGTTTATGTACTATTGCTGTTGTGGTTTATGTAGCATAGTTATTTACATGATGAGGATGCTTCACCCCTGTACAGTTTCCTTAGTCGTCTTTTATGTATTTAATCATCGATTTTGTCAACGTTTTCATTCCTTCCTTCCCAATTAGATGTGAATCTTTCGGAACTGGCCATCCCATAATGGCCTAATATGTCAGACTTAGCCTGGGGCTCTGACTTCTATTCGATTTGACGATTTTTTTTGGTAGCTTACATTCTAATTTGTACTGATGAAGGTGTGTCTATGCTTTTCTGGTTGTAGTGCGTGATATACTTTTCATACATTTTGCCGTTAAAACATTCACATTGACAATCCCCGCCTCAGTGTCTATGTTGCTGTAACACAGTATGCTTTCAGGCGCACTGCGTGGACGTAAACTGGGGTAGTTATCAGTATGTTATAAATCGGAATGTTCGATATCTATCGGTATCTTGATCAGAGGAATGGACAAATTAGACTATAACAAGTTTTTTTTAAAAATACAGTCATCTTCAAGAACAAGAGGGCATAGAGACAAATTAACTAAAGAGAGGTCCATATTAGATATTAGGAAATATGTTTTTTAGCCAGAGAGTGGTGAATACTTGGAATGCATTGTCACTGGAGGTAGTAGAGGCAGAGATAATTTATGCATATAAGAGTAATTTGGATGTGCATAGAATTTAGAGCAAGTTAATGTAAATGAAACTAGTTGTATGCAGACTCTGGAGAGTCTTCTAAACCAGTATAAAGAAGTTAAGTTAAGTTATTGCTAGGGATAAGGCCTCACCAAGTATACGTTTACCAAAAAAAAAAAAAAAAAAAAAAAAAAAGTGCCAGACATGAGTTTGTGCTGTCCACTGACCAGTTTAATGTATTTTAAATAAAGTGGAAATTCAGCAGAATTAACCTTTGGTTGGAAAGGTAGTTACTGAAGACTCCATTGTACTAAGTCGCAGCCTGTGAGAGGTGGAGTGGCCAGTGCTCTTCCTTGCTGTTTTTTTACTTTCCCTAAATCATGCGCCAGGTATCCATTTTCAGCTGGGTTGACTGGAGAAGCGTTCTCCGATTAAAATCACGACCTGAATTTGTTTAGTGTTCAGACGCGATTCGAACCCAGGCGCACTTTTACCACAGAAAATAGCAAACTTCGCGCTATGAACTGAGTTAACGCGTTTCTCGTTTAATAGTTCATTGTATTCACACACAAAAATGAATTTAAAAGAAATGCCCAGATTGAGTAAAGGCAAAGGCAAACGCCGTCCATCGTAGACGATGATGGCATAATTTATTTTGCTAGCCCTATTTTTAGTAAGGATTAACTGAGCTACTTTTTATCCTCACTCTCTCGTCTCGTGCCACCCGACCCCAGTGGCAAGTCAAGGACAAGACGACTATGGGGCGACTACGAGATGCAGGGGACTCCGCATAAAGCACCCGTGAAAAAAGACGGCGGAATCCGGAGTCGAACCCACACCACCTGATCCGAGGTCGACGGCTTAACCACTTCGCTACGGAATCCCCAGATTGAGTATAGGTGGACGAAGTATCGATAATTTCAGATATGCGGATCATACAGTATTAATTGCAGATAGTACAGTACATCTGTTGAATCTATTGGACACTATAAACAGGATGAGCCTGCAATGGGAGCTGGAAATCAACATGAACAAGATTAAAATTATGATGGTCACCATCTTGAAAGAGTTGACTAAGTTGACATGCACATCAATGGAGACATTCTAGAATAAGTGTCAAGTTAGTTAAACCTTTGCCAGACAATTACGGATGATGGCATATGCAAAAGGAAGATCATAAAGAGAATTGCAATGGCGAAGAATACATTTAACCACATAAGACATACACTTCTCTCCATGCATGGCGAAGAATACATTTAACCACATAAGACATAAACTTCTCTCCATGAATGGCGAAGAATACATTTAACCACATAAGACATAAACTTCTCTCCATGAATGGCGAAGAATACATTTAACCACATAAGACTTACACTTCTCTCCATGAATGGCGAAGAATACAATTAACCACATAAGACATACACTTCTCTCCATGAATGGCGAAGAATACATTTAACCACATAAGACATACACTTCTATCCATGATAGGCGAAGAATACATTTAACCACATAAGACATACACTTCTCTCCATGCATGGCGAAGAATAGATTTAACCACATAAGACATACACTTCTCTCCATGAATGGCGAAGAATACATTTAACCACATATGACATACACTTCTCTCCATGCATGGCGAAGAATAAATTTAACCACATAAGACATACACTTCTCTCCATGAATGGCGAAGAATACATTTAACCACATAAGACATACACTTCTCTCCATGCCTGGCGAAGAATAAATTTAACCACATAAGACATACACTTCTCTCCATGCATGGCGAAGAATACATTTAACCACATAAGACATACACTTCTCTCCATGCATGGCGAAGAATACATTTAACCACATAAGACATACACTTCTCTCCATGCATGGCGAAGAATACATTTAAGCACATAAGACATACACTTCTCTCCATGAATGGCGAAGAATACATTTAACCACATAAGACATACACTTCTCTCCATGAATGGCGAAGAATACATTTAACCACATAAGACATTCACTTCTCTCCATGCATGGCGAAGAATACATTTAACCACAGAAGACATACACTTCTCTATATGAATGGCGAAGAATAAATTTAACCACATAAGACATACACTTCTCTCCATGCATGGCGAAGAATACATTTAACCACATAAGACATACACTTCTCTCCATGAATGGCGAAGAATACATTTAACCACATAAGACATACACTTCTCTCCATGCATGGCGAAGAATAAATTTAACAACATAAGACATACACTTCTCTCCATGAATGGCGAAGAATACATTTTACCACATAAGACATACACTTCTCTCCATGCATGGCAAAGAATACATTTAACCACATAAGACATACACTTCTCTCCATCCATGGCGAAGAATACATTTTTTTCAGATTTTTCATTTCCTAAAAATGAGGATCATTAAATGCTATGTGCATTCAGTATTATTGTATGGGGAAGAAACCTTGGCTCTGACAAAGAAATTGGAGAAGCGTATTTAAGCCGTTGAAATGTCGGTCTTCAGAGGACAGTCAGGATTCTTGGAAATATAGAAACACAAATAATGAGGTCCTGGAACATCTCCATGTGGAGAAGACGGTTATAAAGGACATGTAAAGCAGAAAAACTAAATATTTTGGTAAGATAAACATGGTAGTATATGTAGGTTATATTGGAGACAAGATCGGAAGACACGTGAGCTAGATTGCAGCAGGGGTATAGATGGATAGACAACATGAAGATGTCGTCGGGACACAGTTTGACTGAGTGTACCGACCTGGCACTGGACAGAGACAGCTAGAGATCCATTACCGTCAGTCTCCTATGCATATACATCACTTACCTTAACATCTTTATACTGATTTGAATAATACTGATTCTGTATACAACCACTTTCTTGGAGAGTGGTATTTACATATGTGCGAGTCTATCTTGATAGACTCAAACAGTACAGCTAAGTAGACCCGCAGCCAGTTAGGCGACATCCATAGCTGCTCTTATCAAACCACCTGGGGAAAGGTATAAATAAAATGGATATTTTTTAAATTTGAATTCTGTTCGGGCAGCGGCCGTTAAGCATACTCTTTTCGATTTCCAACTGCCAAGGATTTTTAACGTGCTCTGCACTGAACACGTGAGTCCGATTTCACTACCCAAAAATGAGGGCAATTTCTACCAGAAGATCCACGTGATAAGAAATTCATGTGACCACACCACCTTTGACACCCAAGCCGTACAACGTACATCGAGACCACTGAGTCCCTTGGTGATAATGATGATGACAGTATGTTGTACTGGAGCTGAACGCACTGTGAATGAGATGTGAACAGTAAGCGAGTCATAGCTGACTCTTTGCGTCAGCGTCAGCTGAACCAAATATATTCAAGACCGTATTCACCAATCAAGATGCAGTAACCCTGGTAGCAGGCTGAATCCATGGAGTCGTGGTGTGAGAATATGTATCGAAAAGGTAAGGTGGTCTCAAAGATATGCCGTGCTGAAACAGGATGTATCGAGCGGAAAGGCACATACGTCGCAGCCTAGCTATAAACGATACTTGCGTTTTAATTCACCCCAATCAGAGTTTCTTGGGTTCCTATCAAACGTAACGGGACATTCCATTTCGGGTTAAGGGGAGGATGAGCCAAAATAATTTTATTTCAGATAAATAATTAAAGATTGAAAAAATGTTCATTTATTCTCTCAGAATGTTTGAAACCCCCAATAGTTAAATATTGGACTATTCTGTGACATCACTACCTCAAATTCGGCCACTAAAAAGATACATTTCTTTTATTTGGGTGAATTAAGACGCAAGTACCCAATACACGTCGACACAAAATAACAGAACTCCATTGTTAGAGCAAACTACGAATAAGAGCCGGAAGATTGTTGCTCGTGACATTGACATGTAAGACTTGGCTTCCTTGCCCGAGGATAAAAAAAATAAAGTTGCAGGGCCGTCTTCTTAATCTAGGAATGACTGTGGATTGCTCATGGCTACAGACTTCAGATCTAGCGGAATAAAAAAAAACCTGAGCTGGATCCAATTATCAATACGTGGGTGTGTTTATACCTAGGATCCACTTTTGGGTGTGTTTATATAGAGATACATGTTTCTTTCTGTGTTGATTCATTTAGATTTACATATCTTTGTATTGGGTGGGGGAAGTGGGGGGGGGGGGGGGGGAGAAAAAGAAGACTAACGTCTGATCTGGGACAACATACTTATCAGGCCTGTTAGTCAGGGCCAGGCAAAATCTGCAGGCCAAGACCCTCACTTCGGCTTCCTCGTAGCCCTCGCTGAAAACGAGATGTTTTCATGGCCGCCTGTCTAACGAGGTGAGGAATCTATGTGATCCCCGTATTAGTGAGCGAAAGGCAAATGAAGTCAAGCATAGCAAAACCGCCTGGTCAACCCGGGCCAACTTCATCAGAACGCTCGAGATGTGAGGAAAGCTACGACATCCCGCCACTTTACGTCCCTTTTAGGGCGCACAAAAGACTAATCCAACTCATTGTGGGCATTCAGGACCAACAACAACAAAGTTTTGTTAGTACGCTTCAGCGTCTGCGTATCGAAGTGGTTAGAGTGCTGGTTTCTCGCTCTATATAAACTTAATTCGTTAGTACGCTCCAACGTCTGAGTATCAAAGTGGTTAGAGTGCTGGTTTTTCGCTCTATATAAACTTAATTCGTTAGTACGCTCCAGCGTCTGAGTATCGAAGTGGTTTGAGTGCTGGTTTCTCGCTCTATATAAACTTAATTCGTTAGTACGCTCCAGCGTCTGAGTATCGAAGTGGTTAGAGTGCTGGTTTCTCGCGCTATATAAACTTAATGACATCTCCACTTATGCCATTATTCAGACTACCCAGCTGCAAATTGACACCTAACTAACATTTATGAGAGGATACACAGCGAGGAAGAGCGATATTAATTTTAGATTTTTTTATGTTCTCAAGACTACTCAGCTGAAAACGAGCACTCGACTAACATTTATGCGAGGAAACGCAGCCAGAAAGAAAGCGTGTCGCCTCATGAAATCAAGCGTAGACTTAGAATTATAAAGTCTGCCACACGTCTTCGGTACTGTTTATTCCAACTAGGAAGTTTTATATACATTTTTTTTTGCAACTGTTAGAAGTTGTATGTACTGTTTATTCCAACTAAGTCACAAGTAGAATGAACTGTTTATTCCAACTAAATCACAAGTAGTATGTACTGTTTATGCCAACTTAGTCACAAGTCTTATGTACTGTTTATTCCAACTAAGTCACAAGTCGTATGTACTGTTTATTCCAACTAAGTCACAAGTAGTTTGTATTGTTTATTCCAACTAAGGCACAAGTCGTATATACACGAAATAAAATACGATTGCTGTCCCAAAAAACAGATCTAGCTCTACAGTTGATTACCAACACACAGAGATTCGCTATACACAGATCTGTAAAAAAGCAAAGACATTCCTCAAATGATCCACGAGGACGGAATGGACAGACCAACACAAAGAATACAAACCAGAAAATGACCGCATAGACACACTTGGCTGAGCTGGACAAAGATCTTCACACTCAGAACGGGACATTGGAGACTCAAAGCCCACCTCCACAGAATGGGTCTCAGAGACATCATCACGTACGATTGTGGAACATCCAAGTAAACACCAGAACATATCCTGCAGGACTCATACTTAAATAGTCCAAAGAGAGCCAGTCTAGCCCGGGGGAACATGTTAAAAAGGCTGTGCGGGCCCGGCAAAGACCTGAAACGTAGTCTCATTTGTGAACCTCACCGGGCTGGAAGCATAGCATCTGTTGACCGAAGAAGAAGAAAAAGCTGATGATTTGGCTCGCCTGTCTAAGACACACAACCAAATGTCATAACAATTTACGAGGGCGACTTGAAAAGTTTTACTTATAAGGAGATATTTTCATTATTTTGCAAGATTTACACACGACCTATACATTTTCTTAAAACTTGGAATGTCGTTTAGGTGATCTTTTATTATTGTTCAACGCAGTCACCAACACGAGCCACACAAAAACGCAAACGTCGCACAGGTTATTTCATCCCGTCAAAGAACAAAATCAGACGTACTTTTCTGAAACCAGGTACGCACAATTTCTTGCACCTCCTCGTCAGAAGCGTAATGGTGTCCGTTGAAGTGTTCCGTCAGCTGCAGAAAGAGGAAGAGGTCACAAGGTGCCATATTGGAGCCTGTACGATGAGTGCGATAAAATGTCGTCAAACTTGAAACGCTCTAATGATTTAAGAGCAGTACTCTGTCAACTATGTCTGCCTTCCGCACCAAAAAGGGTAGTGGTACAGTGGGTTCCATCCCTCTGCAACATCCAAGGCAACGAGGAGGCAGACAGACTGGCAAATGAAGGTGCAAGACGACCACAACCAGATACTAGTATGACATACGAAGAATCAAAACGGCTTATTAGAACTAGATACATGACCAAATGGGAAACCGAACATACTGGCTACACCAAAAACGATGCCTATTACCAGTTGAACAGAAGAGAGCAGGTCATGGTCTTCAGACTTCGCACTGGCCACAATAGACTGAGGTACCACCTATTCAACAAATTGAAGATAGGTGGCACTGACGAATGCCCGTGTGGTACCGATAGAATGACCGCTGAGCATTTGCTGCAAAAACTGCCCGACATACGTGGATCAGAGAGTGCAGATGTGGCCATCACCAGTGGCAACACTAGACAAGCTCTATGGCAGTGTCGACAGCCTCAGGATGACCGCTGCTTTTTTCGAAAAAATAAAGGTTGATGTCTGACTGCGTACGACGAAGAAGAAGAAGAAACTTCAAACGCTCCAATGCAGTCCCTGTTTGTCGACTCGGGATTGAGCGAGAACTGTCGTGCTGAGTAATTGCGTTCGTCAGCATGCGAGGGACCTATTTCACACACTTTCCTGTAGTCAAGCAGGGCATTGATAATGTGATGGACTGGCTCAATCGAAGTCATAAGTATTGTGGCGATATCTTTTTTGCTTGACACGAATATGTTTGTCAACACAAGCGTGGCGCTGTGCATCCATAGACGTGATCGGTCGTCCACTGAAAGCCTTGTCATGCAGGTTCGTCGTGAATGGGTTGTCGCCTTTTACAGTCCGTGCCCACTTCATGACAATAGTGACATCCACACAGGCATCACCATATACCGCAGTCATTTTTTGATGCATGTCGATGGGTACACAATCTCCCCGCCATCAGGAATTCAATCACAGCACGTTGCTTCAAACGTTTTTTCACGTAGACCGCTATGTGTCACGTTCCTGGAGCACGCCCCTAAAGTCACCTCATAAGAGATCATTGTCACATAGGTGTCATTTGGCTCTTAGCACTGCTTGTCATAGTTATGGCGCTGGAGCTAAAACATTTTAAATCGACCCAGTACTTACTGAATTGTCACTGAAATTAGGTTGCAGGGTACACAGAGTACAATTTAATCTCTAACACTCTTTCACCAACGGAAGTGCCAGCTAAGGGAGTACCTTAACATTTAGTCTAGATATTACGAAGATTACTCTGGGATTTGGGACCTAGTGCCATTGCAGCTCTCGGCCGTTTAACGCTTCGGTCCAGATGACTCAGACGTACATCAGTGCTGGACAAATCCCAGCGGATGAGGGTCTTAACGCTGAGATAAACATTGAGACATGACTTCTCTTGACTTGTCTCGTTGGAACATAGGAATACAACTTGTATTCCCCGCAGATAACATTTAAGGGAGACGGGGTTTTTTAGTTTAGAACCTTGTAGATACAGCCATGTCGTCTCACGAAAGGGTGCCAGATTGAAGCCAGGAATCGACATGCTTCAATCTACCCAGATGTAAATGCATACCTGACTCAAACATACATCGATGCTGGAAAACTCCAGCGGGAGAGGATCAAAAGGCTGAAATAAAATACTGCAACAAGACTTGACTTGTTCCCTTGGAGCATAGGAATACAAATTACATTGTTACATAGTGTGGGCTAGCGGAGCTCTTGAGTTTCGAAGGTTGTCAGAATAGTCATGCCGTCTCGTGGAAGGGTGCCGGGTTAAAAACGCTACTGTCGGCTTACTGCAGTCTACATAGATGTAAATGCAAACTTGATCTAATATTAGCGTGTGAAAAGGCACCGAGGAAGAAGACTGCTCATCCCAGCGAGAAAGCAAAGACCTAGTCCAGTGAATGAACACCCTCTGGTTGGTCAGTCCTGAGACTAATTGTAAGGTTGTGTGTGCATGTGTCTCCATTTGACCCAATCTTCTGGCTGGTCAGCTCTGACTGGTTGTAAGGTTGTGTGTGCATGTGTCTCCATTTGACCCAATTTTCTGGCTGGTCAGCTCTGACTGGTTGTAAGGTTGTGTGAGTGTGTCTCTCCATTTGAGCATATCCACTGGTTGGTCAGTCCTGAGACTGGTTTTAAGGTTATGTGAGCATTTGACCTTATCATCTGGTTGGTCAGTTCTGAGACTGGTTGTAAAGTTGTGTGAGTATGTCTCTCCATGTGACACTACCCTCTAGATGGTCAGTTCTGAGACGGGCTGTGAAGTTGTGTGAGCATGTCTCTCGATTTGACCCAATCATCTGGTTGGTCAGTCCTGAGACTGGTTGTAAAGTTCTGTGAGTATGTCTCTTCATTTGACCCTATCCTCTGGAAATCTCTTCATTTCAGCATAAGGTTCATACTTTAATGTCTCTACCTGCCTGATATATTTATGCGAGTCTTTAACGCTCATGTCCTCTTTTTCCCTAAGCCTTGCCATCTAGTATCGCCTGTAGAAGACTTTCATGACCCATATTGTCTCCCATCCAACACATTCTTCACCTTTGTAGCTTTGTAAATATTTGCCGTTCTGAGTGTACTTCGGTGAGGACATTGTTATTTGATTTTCCTTATATGCAACTCATTATTACCATTCTACGACAACACCACGTTTCGAGCGCTTACAATATCTCCTTCTTCTTTGCTAGAGTCCATGTTTCAGCACTATGCAGTAACATTGCACATATATGAGTAATATTTCCTCTTTTCCTCAGTTCTAACCCTATATGCTTTGAGGTAAGCACTTTCTGTTTTTCACTGAAGGTCTTTTTGTTGTCAACGCAATCTTTGTCGTATTATTCGTCTCATTCCGATCATTATTCTGTAATTGTGTCCCCAGAAATGTAAACTTATGTACTTGTTTGATTATGTCTCCCCTGATTTTATTTTTTTGGATTTTTTTGTTTGTTTGCTTTCGCCTTATTTTCTCCATTCCCCTAGGCGGTGTGTGTGGCACTGTGGTTTATATTATGCGCCTGTCCGCCCAGGCTATCCGACTTCAGCATGCATTTTATGCAAGGGTCTGCTTCCTCCTCCATTTTCTAAGGGGTTGCTTCCCAGGGATAACGGCCGGTGATGTGATGGCGATCGAACCCAACACCTTCGAATCGTGAGCCGTGTCACTTAACCACTAGCCTAAGCCGTTCCATATGATCTCCGTTGATGACTATATTCATTTGTCTATGTTGCTTGTCTGTTACCACAGACTTTGTCTTCAATTATTTTATTTTTATTTCAAACCCTTTGACATTGCTGATTTTCAGTCTTTAAAACGTTGCTACCGATCCTCCAACTATGGCCTCTATTTCCTCCAACGTCGATGCATTTTTGTTGTTGTTTGCGTTCGCCTTATTAATATATCCATCAAGACGGTTGCACTATGGTTTTTATTTTGCGTATTAATTTTCATATGACTTGGCTTGGCTTCGTTCTTTCTCAATCTCCCGCTACCAATCTCTAAAAGGGCTCAAGTAGCAGAGAACGGAATGCGTTGTGTCGTAGTTTACAGCTTGACTGCGATATTTGCACCTTTCGGTCCAACACATCCGACTTCCCTTTTCAATCCTTTCTCCTTAGCCAGTCTGCCCTGCTGCAGCCTGTTATCTAGGATCACCGCGTGGAGGTGTAGAAGGGTCCTGGCAGCTCTATTTCGCTGGCCCTGACGCTAGCAGTCAGCTATGGGTCGCTGACCACTGCAGCTCATGCGCTGCCAATTTTCATATCATCAACTTTGACATCCCTGTTACAACTCCGAACATC
>JAVGWX010000018.1:44180624-44243124 GCA_036924085.1 Ariolimax columbianus
AAGAAGCGGTCATAGCGTGAAATACATCCAAACATACCAGGTCTTTCAAACTGAGCTCCCACATGATTTGAACCAATTACGTTAGGGTTTTAAGCCGTGCCGAAACTCCTAGCCCAAGGAATCCCCCTCAGAGAGATAGTTGAAGAATGCCAAGTACTATATCTTTCGCAGTGTGTACGTCAGTCACAGTTAGTCTGTTTTCTTTCAATTTGTGCCTTTAAGCGTCGTGGGGAGCTTAAGTCGTCTATCCTGCGCGAAGTGCGTTGCGTTGGTCAACGTGAGCCTTTGTCGCTGTACTATCACTCTAATGTCATCTTATCCACCTACCTCGCGGCTGCCCTCTTATCCTGTAGCCAGATCTACCAGCGTTGTTAGCCATCAGTGGAAGTTGAAGATTGCATTCTCATGAGATAACCAAACCAACTTTTTTTCTGCCTGGAAATGTATTTGACACAAGACGTAGTGCCGACCATACTTCGAATGTCGTCGTTCCTCATTCTGTCTCTTCTGGTAACACCGATGACTTTCCTCAAACACTTCATTTCACAAGTCGAAATTCTGCTCTACGCGCCCTTGACAGAGGTCATGTTTGGCACTGGTAGCACAGAGACGGCATAAATACATTGTTTATCAGTTGTTGCTTTGTTGCCAAACTTATACTCGGGTGACTAAGCATGGAGACAACTGTCGATCTGTCTGCCGAAAAAATACTGCCCAAATACTTGCACTCATAGACCTGTTGCAGAGCAATATCATTTAAACTTATCTTGAATGTCCCTAGAATTCTACTGATCATCACGGTTTCTGTTTTGTTTTCGTTAATTCAGAATCAATGTTTTTATCAAATATACGAGTACAGCCATTGTTTAAAATTGATATGACTCGAAATAGTTTGGATGGTAGAGCTGAGGACTGTGGTGGCAAACTCAGGAATTCTTAGTTCACTGGTTCAAATCCAAATCACGAGAAGTTGTATTTTATTTAAATGCTGGGTGGTGAAAACTTGTTTACATTTTATTTTGAAAACTTATAAACATAATATCTTCTTCTTCTTCTTCTTCTTCTTCGTTCGTTCTCAATCTCCCACTACCAAACCCTGAAAGGGCTTAAGTAGCAGAATGTAGTCCAGAGAACGGAATGCGTTGTGTCGTATTTTGCAGCCTGGCTGCGATATTTGCACCTTTCGGTCCAACACATCCGACTTCAGCAAGCATTTTTTGAGTACCGGGTTAGCATTCCCTCTTCGACCCCTTCTCTTTAGCTAGTCTGCCCTGCTGCAGCCTATTATCCAGGATCACCACGTGGAGGTGTAGAAGGGTCTATGCCGCTATAGTTAGCTGGCCCTGACGCAAGCAGTCAGCTGACCACTGCAGCTAATTTGCTGCTCAGCATCTTGATCCCATAAACATGACATCTAAAATTGTATTTAATATTGAATATTAAGAATTAGATTTCTCAATTTGGGAACTGATTTTTTGTAAACACTGAATACTTTATGAAGTTTGTTTTTCTCTCGAATTGTTTGAGTCTTTGAATTGTAGAAAGTAAACTGAATGAGAATGAAAAGTGACTCTTATTACATAAAAATGTAGTGCTAGTATTATAAAGATTAGAAGATCTGATTTGATACTATTAATACTAATAATAATACTACTACTACTACAACTGCTATACCATCTACTACTAGTACTGCTTATCTGTTAGCAGCAGTGCCCCATCCGCACTGCGAACTGGAGTATTACTAGAGGCCTGCGGGCCGTAGAGAGCTTTCAGTGCCTCGTAAAACCGTTTGGTGTCATGACGCTCGTCGAACATCTCAATTTCGTCAGCTCTTTTGCTGAGCCAGGAGTCTTGCATCTCTCTAAGCCTGGTCTGGACAGCTTTGCGAGCAGTATTGAAGGCAGATTTTGCTGCTGGAGATGATGTGTCCCTCTGGTATTCCCTGTGCGCTTCATGTTTTGCATCGAGAAGACCCTGTATTTCCAGATCGTTCTCATCAAACCAGCGAATGCCGCAGGTGGAACTGAACCTGGCGTTGGATGAAGTCATCACTGAGGAGGAAGTCGACAGGGCAATCAGTTCACAATCTATAGGAAAAACTCCAGAAGCTGATGCAATACCAGTGGAGGTATATAAAACAGCTGGCCCATCCCTCACCAGAAGGATCACTGAACTCTTCTGTCACATGTGGGCTGAAGGAAAAATTCCGCAGGAGCTAAAGGACGCTTCAATCGTTCACCTGTACAAAAGAAAAGGCAACCGCCAGGAATGCGACAATCATCGTGGAATATCGCTACTCTCCGTAGCAGGCAAGATCCTAGCGCGCTTACTGCTAAACAGGCTCAACAAACACCTTGAACAAAGCCACCACCTCCCAGAAAGCCAATGTAGATTCAGAGCCGGAAGAGGAACTGCGGACATGATTTTTGTCGCTCGCCAAGTACAAGAGAAGTGTCGAGAACAAAAATCAGGCCTTGTACACCACATTTATTGATTTGACAAAGGCATTTGATACAGTAAACAGAGGAGGGCTGTGGAGGATAATGTCAAAGTTTGGCTGCCCCAACAAGTTCATAACAATGGTGAAACAGCTACACGAAGGCATGTGTGCTCGTGTACTGGACAGCGGTGCAATCTCTAAAACGTTTTTAGTATAAACGGACTAAAACAAGGATGTTTACTCGTCCCGGCTTTGTTCAGCATGATGTTCGCGGCCACGATGACAGACGCTTTCAGATCACTGGAGCTTGGAATACCCATAAAGTACCGCACATATGGCAAATTACTTAATCTCAGAAGAATAAAGGCCAAAACCAAAGTGGCTGGCGACATAATCAGAGAACTTGTATTTGCTGACGACTGCGCTCTAATGAGCAACTCAGAACTGAACATGCAGGTTGGAATGGACCAGTTCTCTGCCGCATGCGAAAAATTTGGCCTGACCATAAATGCCAAATAAACAGAGGTCATGTACCAACCAGCACCAGGCATGCCGTACACAAAACCAGAGACTACAGTCAGCGGGCAGACGTTGAATGCCGTAGACAAATTCACATATCTGGGCAGCACGCTGTAGAAATATGTCAGTCTAGACGATGAGGTGGCAAGCAGAATAGCAAAGGCCAGCACAGCCTTTGGTAGAATGCGCTCGATGGTCTGGGCACGTCGTGGCATCAGCGTCAAGACCAAACTCAAAGTCTACCGTGCAACCATCATTCCAACCCTACTATACGCTTGCGAGAGCTGGACTGTATACTCTGGACATGCAAGGAGGTTAAACCACTTCCACACAGGTTTCCTGAGGCGAATATTCCACATCCGATGGCAAGATCGTGTCACCCGACATCGAGGTAGTCTCGAGGGTTAACATGCCCAGCATACAGGCACTGTTAGAGAAAGCACGACTAGGATGGGCCGGACACCTCATCCGTATGTCAGACGGGCGGCTCAAAAAAAGCGTCTCTACGGCCAGCTGAGAGAGGGATGGCGCGAGAGAGGGCGCCCAAAGAAACGTTTTAAAGACGGTCTGAAGGACTCACTGAAAAGCTGCCAGATAGACATCGACACCTGGGAATGTCTTGCGCAAAACAGATCTGACTGGAGAAGCGCAGTCAAATCGGGTGTAGCTGCCGGTGAAGACGACCGTTTTGTGAAAGCCCAGAGCAGACGCGAGAAATCCCGAGCAGCCGGAACACCATCCCCTTCTACAAACCTCGTGTGCCCGATATGTAGCAGATGTTTTCGTGCCCGCATTGGCCTGTTCAGTCACATGCGCACCCACACCCAACAGGGAAATCTGTGACAAGGATGATGTCGGCGGTCCTCATCGTCAACGATGGACAGCTATTATTAGTACTGCTACTACTACTACTTCTACTACGACTGCTACTACTACTAAAATTAATATGCATTTATGTAAGTATGGAATAGCCGTACCGGCTGATGGTCTAAAATTGCTCTGGTGTTAGTTCATTATGGACGCCGCCAGGCCACGAATTTGTCTAGAATTCACACTAGACTATTTAAACTTGTGTTCACGGAAACTTGTCGTTTCCCATTTAGACTACTTAATTCGTTCATTATCGTGTGTTTTTTTCCCTTCGATTATCATGGCATGGACATCGACTAAATGAATTTAGCACTACGATTAAAATGTGTTCGTGTTTTTACCCTCTAGTGCACAAGGCTGAATATTTTGCGAGATTAACGCCCTTTGCCCTAGCTGCAGATAGTGTAGATATGCGACTATAATGGACTAGAACACATCCTCCGGGAAAGATGCCGAACACATCACTCACACGTTGAGTGATGTCCCTTCAACTTTTATCGGTTATGGGAAAGCCAATGCATACAACGATAGATGGCATCCCCCTCTCCGCTGCCTTGAGGAATACTAGTTTACGGGAAAGGCGTCGGGAGTAAAGCCTGAGGAAACATCTGCATCATGTGCTATCTCCATTAGTCTTGAAAATGTCTTGCCACTGACCAAAGGTAGCTATAAAAGAGATAGTGAGGTTGACAAAAGGAGCAGTCAACCATTTCAGCGGACGCAGCAAAAGAAAATATTGACTACATCGCTGAGCATGGATAGTTATCTTCATTACATGCGATGAACGAACATTATGTCACTACTACTACAACAACAACGTCTACTACTACTGCAACAACGTCTACTACTACAACAACAACGTCTACTACAACAAAGTCTACTACTACAACAACAACGTCTACTACTACTTACGGAGGGAGACTAACGTCTGGCCAGGCACAACATACTGATCAGACATGTAAGTCAGGGCCAGGCGCAACAAACTGATCAAATACGTTAGCCATGGCCAGGCTAAATATACTGGTTAAAACTCTCACCTCGGCTTCCTCGCAGGCCTCCCTGGAAACGGGATGGTTTCATGGCATCCTGGCTAACAAGGTGAGGGGTTAACGTGATCCCCGTAGTGGTAAGCAATACGCAGATGAAACCAAGCATAGCACAGCCGCTTGGAGGACCCCGGTCCACCTTCATAAGCACGCTTTATATGCGAGGAAAGCTACGGCAATCCGCCATTTGACGACCTTTTTAGGACGCACAAAAGAGTAATTCTTCTCATTGTGGGCTTTTAACATCAACTACTACTACATCTACTACTACTACGATTTATACTACTACTACTACTACTACTACGACTACTACTACTACTACTACTACTACTACTACTGCTACTAATACTACTACCACTGCTACTACAACAACAACAACTACTACTACTACTACTTCTACTTCTGCTATTACAGCTTCTACTACTAATACTTATGTTACTACTACTGCTACTACTACTACTACTACTACTACTACTACTACTACTACTTATGTACTACTACTATCACTACTACTGCTACTACTACTACCACTGCAGACCTGATATATGCATTTCTAATTATTTTACTGAGCAAGATGTTTGTAGTTTTGGAATAACTATGCTCATATAATAGATATACTGAGCACGCATTATTATGTAACACCTGCATGCAATCAGGGAATGACGTTTTCCAAATTGTGAATGATTAATACATTTTTTGTTTTGTTTTGAATAAATTAATGAAACTGTCTAAAGTTCATATTCTCAATGCTGAGTTGCACCTGACTAAGTAGAAGGTATCGAGAAGGGAAGGCTAGCCCGGTACCCAAAAAGCCTGCTGAAGTCGGATGTGTTGGACCGAAAAATGCAAATACCGCAGTCAAGCTGTAAACTACGACACAACTCATTCCGTTCTCCGGACAAAATGCTACTTGCAAATCCCCTTTTATGGCTTGGTAGCGTGAGTTTAAAAACGATCGGAGAAGAAGAACAAGATGGCTAAATGGGACCTGTTTAACAGGGGAAGTCATCGTGTCATGCTCTCAGTCCTTGCAACGGAAAGTACAGTGAACTGCTGCAGATGTAGAGACATCAAACCTGCAGGGGATTGTGTAGATTTACTTCCATGGATATTCTGGATTCAGGGCAACGAAAGAACCGACACCCTGGCGTCACAGGCATCAACTACAGACACACTAGATATGAATGAAGACTGCGTGGCCTAGGGATGAAACTTCCGTTTCACAATCCCAACGTACCCGGTTCGAATCACGTTCGTGTCTAGTTTGGCAGACGTACTATTCCACGTACGGAAAGTAAAGGCAGGTTACCGTACTGCACACTGGCCAACAAACTTATACCATCCAAACAAATAGGTTGACGATTGTATGAAGCGACGTTCTGCAAAGGAGATGCTACTTACTTTCCAAAACAAAAATAATAGGAGTGACATTTTGAAGTCTATCAACGATCGAAGGTTCGAGGACAACACCATAATAGATGAATAAACAATTCACAGACTACAGATCGTTGATATAGAGAAATGTTCAAGAGGTCTGGGACGCATAAGAGAACGGAGCAGAGGTATGTACAACCAACGAGCTGCATGAACCATCAGTATCCACATATTTGAGCACCTATAGGTATGTCTGGAGTGCAGTGAAGTTGAACAGAACATAACAAGACTGAGGAATAAAGATCACTTTCTCCTGAAGTTACCACCCGCTATACAAGATAGGTTTTTACTTCAAAAGTAATCAGGGTCAGGGGAAACATAAATCAAGTCAACACCTCACGTCCTCGTTTGTGTTTCGGGAAGAGTGCCTGTGTCACAGCAGTATTGTCAGCACTGTAATCCCCCATAATGGTGAGCTTACTGAAGAACATCGTATTGCCTTAAAGCCAGGAAAACCAAAGTCATTACGGCTTTGGATCTAATAGCTAGGATTGTGGGGTGAGGGAGAGAGGAAGACAGATTTATAAGATGGAGGAATGAAGCCCTAAGCGTGTGTAGACTAGTTTATTTTAAAGTCACTGCCTTACAAAGGTTTCGAACCCGTATCAGTTTAACCAAAACACCGGTATCCTAACCACTCCGTCACTAATCTATTTCGAGTTTCGACAGACGAGTAAACGCATTAATAACAGTTTCTGCGATTCACAAAATAAAAAAAAGAAGAAAAAGTGTAGGAAGACTTCCAAATCAGGCTAAAGTCTGTCTATTACTGCTTCACGATATGGTACATCCAATGCAAATAGGTCCCATTTCGTGGAACGACATTTTGAATGATTTTCCCCTTCTCGACCACAACGGCCACTCTTGTTCTAACTCTTATTGGGGGTTTGTCATCATGTCTTTTTTAACTACACGGACAGATCTATCTGCTGACATCTTGTGTTGTTTCTGACAGTTCCGACGATCTTTTAGTGCAGGTGCGCGCTATTCAACCAAAGCGAGAGTCCTTTGAGTCGTATAAAACGTTTGAGTGTTGCCCTAGGTGGGAGGAGGGGGGTATATAACTCGAACTGCTCTCGACTCTCAAGTAACGAACGAAAGGAAAGAGCGGAATTGTGGGATTCGAATTCCGCAAGTCTTAGGCGTTCCTTGATCTCAAAGCTTCTAGTCATAACGGAGACGGCCCATAAACTCCGTAAGCCTTTGTACACGATGTGCACGTGATGTAGCTCTTGACAATTGAAAACCGAAAGGAATCCGTTGTTAGCCGCTGTCCGGGCAAATATTTTAAAGGTAAAGAAGTTCGAACACAACCCTTGATATGCATGGAGAACGAGAGGAGGCAGCCCTCCATCATTCCAAGGCACAACATGCCAATTCCTAAGTTGTTTTACATTCGATTGCAATTATATACAACAAAGGATCTGTGCACGCACATTGATAGAAGAGGAGCGACTAAGGGAAAGAGAGAGAGAGAGAGAAACAGAGAGAAAGAGAGAGAGAATGAAAGACACAGAGAACGAGAAAAAGAGGGAGAGAAAGATAGGAAGAGAGAACGATTAAGAGAGACAGAGAAAGAGATTGAAAGTGTGAGAAATAGAGAAAGAAAAAGAGAAAGAGAGAGAAAACGAGATAAAAGAAAAAAAGAAAGAAATAGTGATATAGAGAGAGAGAAAGCCGTTACACCGTGGTTCATATCTCCTATTCTCTTTTGGAGTAGTTTCCTGGAGGTCTTTCTCTGTGACAGCAATGAGAATAGGACCATTACCACACTGAAAGCGTATAATAAGAGTCGACTATCAGTGAGATCTAAAACTTCTAGAGTAGAAAACTCTCCAACTCATGACATTACACATCGTCTTATTCACATAGTACTGAAGCCTCCGTGGTGTGGAGCAGTCTTGAATTTGACAGAAAAGCAGCGGTCATCCTGAGGCTGTCGCCACTGCCATAGAGCTTGTCTAGTGTTGCCACTGGTGATGGCCACATCTGCTCTCTCTGATCCTCGTATGTCGGGCAATTTTGCAGCAGTCTCCCAGCTTTCAATAATGTAGGCTGTGAATGTGATCTCTTCGTGTTAACATATTACCTGATCCATACATGTCTGCATCACACTTGGAAAAAATCACTTACATTTATCATTTTTTTTTCAAACGGTCAATAGGCTGACCGGGGTAGTTAGTGTAACATCCATATCTCAGCGGATGTTAGTGCTGAGAAAATACACCAACTATATGTTAGAAGCTGGGAGTGTAACAACTATATGTTAGCGGCTGTGAGTGTACCATCAATATGTTAGCGGCTTGAAGTGTCCCTTCTGTGATAGTACCATCTGTATGTTAGTGGTCAAGACACGATTTGTATGTTAAATGCTGTGAGAGTACCATTCATTTGTTAAAATCTGTGGGTGCACCATTTATTTGTTAACGGCTGTGAGTATACCATATGTATGTTAGTCGTGAGGGTACTATTTATAAGTTAACAGCTGTGAGTGTACCCTTTATATGTTTGCAGCTATAGTATACCATTTATATGTTCGCAGCTATAGTGTACCATTTATATGTTAGCAGCTGTGAGTATACCATTTATATGTTAACAGCTGTAAGTGTACCATTTATATGTTCGCAGCTATAGTATACCATTTATATGTTCGCAGCTATAGTGTACCATTTATATGTTAGCAGCTGTGCGAGTGCCGTTTATAACAGCTGTCAGTGTACCATTTATATGTTGGCAGCTGTGAGTGTACCATTTATATCTTAGCAGCTGTGAGTATACCATCTTTGTGGCAGTGCCCGTCAAATCTACGATATGACTAGGGTTAGCTACCCTAAACAAGCTAGCGGTACTGACTGTACCATTCACACGCTAAATGTTATGAATGTACCATCCCCTATCTAGCTGTAGTGACACTACCATCCACAATCTAATTGTACGGAATGTACGAACCACAGATACTCTAGTGACTGCACCAACCACAAGCTAGTGTAGTAGCTGTACCATCAACAAGATAATGTAATAGCTGTACCAGAACAAGCTAATGTAGTCACTGAACCAAACACAAGCTAATGTAGTAGCTGTACCAACAACAAGCTAAAGTAGTGACTGCAGCAACCACAAGCTAATGTAGTGACTGCACCAACCACAAGCTAATGTAGAGCCTGCACCAACCACAAGCTAATGTAGGGACTGCACCAACCACAAGCTAATGTAGATGTACCAACCACAAGCTCATGTAGTGACTGCACCAACCACAAGCTAATGTAGAGCCTGCACCAACCACAAGCTAATGTAGGGACTGCACCAACCACAAGCTAATGTAGATGTACCAACCACAAGCTAATGTAGTGACTGCACCAACCACAAGCTAATGTAGAGCCTGCACCAACCACAAGCTAATGTAGTGACTGCACCAACCACAAGCTAATGAAGGGACTGCACCAACCACAAGCTAATGTAGTGACTGCACCAACCACAAGCTAATGTAGTGACTGCACCAACCACAAGATAATCTACTAACTGCACCAACCACAAGCTAATGTAGGGACTGCACCAACCACAAGATAATCTACTAACTGCACCAACCACAAGCTAATGTAGTGACTGCACCAACCACAAGATAATCTACTAACTGCACCAACCACAAGCTAATGTAGATGTACCAACAACAAGCTAATGTAGTGACTGCACCAACCACAAGTTAATGTAGGGACTGCACCAACCACAAACTAATCTAGGGGCTGCACCAACCACAAGTTAATGTAGGGACTGCACCAACCACAAGTTAATGTAGGGACTGCACCAACCACAAGTTAATGTAGGGACTGCAACAACCACTAACTAATCTAGGGACTGCACCAACCACAAGTTAATGTAGTGACTGAACCAACCACAAGCTAATGTAGGGACTGCACCAACCACAAGCTAATGAAGGGACTGCACCAACCACAAGCTAATGTAGTGACTGCACCAACCACAAGCTAATGTAGTGACTGCACCAACCACAAGTTAATGTAGTGACTGCAACAACCACAAGCTAATGTAGGGACTGCACCAACCACAAGCTAATGAAGGGACTGCACCAACCACAAGTTAATGTAGTGACTGCAACAACCACAAGCTAATGAAGGGACTGCACCAACCACAAACTAATTTAGGGACTGCACCATCCACAAGCTAATGTAGTGACTGTACCAAGCATAAGCTAATGTAGTGACTGCATCAACCACAAGCTAATGTAGTGACTGCACAAACCACAAACTAATCTAGGGACTGCACCATCCACAAGCTAATGTAGTGACTGTACCAAGCAAAAGTTAACTGTACCTTCTGGGCCAGCAAAAAATTAACTGTAGTTTCATGTACCAGCTAAAAGTTAAATGTATTTTCTGTACGATCTAAAAGCTAACTGTAGTTTCTGTACCAGCTAAAAGCTAATTGTAGTTTGTGTACCAACCACAAACTAACTTTATTGACTGTACAAACCACCAACTAACTTTATTGTCTGTACCAAATACCAACTATTTATATTGACTGTACCAACCACCAACTAACTTCATTGTCTGTACCAACCAACTATCTAACTTTATTGATTATACCCACCATCAACTGGCTTTATTGACTGTACCAACCACCAACTAACTTCATTGTCTGTACCAACCAACCATCTAACTTTATTGATTATACCCACCACCAACTGGCTTTATTGACTGTACTAACCACCAACTAACTTTATTGTCTGTACCAAATACCAACTATTTATATTGACTGTACCAACCACCAACTAATTTCATTGTCTGTACCAACCAACCATCTAACTTTATTGATTATACCCACCACCAACTGGCTTTATTGACTGTACAAACCACCAACTAACTTTATTGTCTGTACCAAATACCAACTATTTATATTGACTGTACCAACCACCAACTAACTTCATTGTCTGTACCAACCAACCATCTAAGTTTATTGATTATACCCACCACCAACTGACTTTATTGACTGTACCAACCACCAACTAACTTCATTGTCTGTACCAACCAACCATCTAACTTTATTGATTATACCCACCACCAACTGGCTTTATTGACTGTACTAACCACCAACTAACTTCATTGTCTGTACCAACCAACCATCTAACTTTATTGATTATACCCACCACCAACTGGCTTTATTGAATGTACTAACCACCAACTAACTTTATTGTCTGTACCAAATACCAATTATATATATTGACTGTACCAACCACCAACTAACTTCATTGTCTGTACCAACCAACCATCTAACTTTATTGATTATACCCACCACCAACTGGCTTTATTGACTGTACCAACCACCAACTAACTTCATTGTCTGTACCAACCAACCATCTAACTTTCTTGATTATACCCACCACCAACTGGCTTTATTGACTATACTAACCACCAACTAACTTCATTGTCTGTACCAACCAACCATCTAACTTTATTGATTATACCCACCACCAACTGGCTTTATTGACTGTACTAACCACCAACTAACTTTATTGTCTGTACCAAATACCAACTATTTATATTGACTGTACCAACCACCAACTAACTTCATTGTCTGTACCAACCAACCATCTAACTTTATTGATTATACCCACCACCAACTGGTTTTATTGACTGTACCAACCATCAACTAACTTCATTGTCTGTAACAACCAACCATCTAACATTATTGATTATACCCACCACCAACTGGCTTTATTGACTGTACTAACCACCAACTAACTTTATTGTCTGTACCAAATACCAACTATTTATATTGACTGTACCAACCACCAACTAACTTCATTGTCTGTACCAACCAACCATCTAACTTTATTGATTATACCCACCACCAACTGGCTTTATTGACTGTACCAACCACCAACTAACTTCATTGTCTGTACCAACCAACCATCTAACTTTATTGATTATACCCACCACCAACTGGCTTTATTGACTGTACTAACCACGAACTAACTTCATTGTCTGTACCAACCAACCATCTAACTTTATTGATTATACCCACCACCAACTGGCTTTATTGACTGTACTAACCACCAACTAACTTCATTGTCTGTACGCACCAACCATCTAACTTTATTGATTATACCCACCACCAACTGGCTTTATTGACTGTACTAACCACCAACTAACTTTATTGTCTGTACCAAATACCAACTATTTATATTGACTGTACCAACCACTAACTAACTTCATTGTCTGTACCAACCAACCATCTAACTTTATTGATTATACCCACCACCAACTGGCTTTATTGACTGTACTAACCACCAACTAACTTCATTGTCTGTACCAACCAACCATCTAACTTTATTGATTATACCCACCACAAACTGGCTTTATTGACTGTACTAACCACCAACTAACTTCATTGTCTGTACCAACCAACCATCTAACTTTATTGATTATATCCACCACCAACTGGCTTTATTGACTGTACTAACCACCAACTAACTTCATTGTCTGTACCAACCAACCATCTAACTTTATTGATTATACCCACCACCAACTGGCTTTATTGACTGTACTAACCACCAACTAACTTTATTGTCTGTACCAAATACCAACTATTTTTATTGACTGTACCAACCACCAACTAACTTCATTGTCTGTACCAACAGCCCAACTAACTTTATTGATTATACCCACCACCAACTGGCTTTATTGACTGTACTAACCACCAACTAACTTTATTGTCTGCACCAAATACCAACTATTTATATTGACTGTACCAACCACCTACTAACTTCATTGTCTGTACCAACCAACCATCTAACTTTATTGATTATACCCACCACCAACTGGCTTTAATGACTGTACCAACCACCAACTAACTTCATTGTCTGTACCAACCAACCATCTAACTTTATTGATTATACCCACCACCAACTGGCTTTATTGACTGTACTAACCACCAACTAACTTCATTGTCTGTACCAACCAACCATCTAACTTTATTGATTATACCCACCACCAACTGGCTTTATTGACTGTACTAACCACCAACTAACTTCATTGTCTGTACCAACCAACCATCTAACTTTATTGATTATACCCACCACCAACTGGCTTTATTGACTGTACTAACCACCAACTAACTTTATTGTCTGTACCAAATACCAACTATTTATATTGACTGTACCAACCACCAACTAACTTCATTGTCTGTACCAACAGCCCAACTAACTTTATTGATTATACCCACCACCAACTGGCTTTATTGACTGACCTAACCACCAACTAACTTTATTGTCTGTACCAAATACCAACTATTTATATTGACTGTACCAACCACCAACTAACTTCTATGTCTGTACCAACCAACCATCTAACTTTATTGATTTCACCCACCACCAACTGGCTTTAATGACTGTACCAACCACCAACTAACTTCATTGTCTGTACCAACCAACTATCTAACTTTATTGATCATACCCACCACCAACTGGCTTTATTGACTGTACTAACCACCAACTAACTTCATTGTCTGTACCAACCAACCATCTAACTTTATTGATTATACCCACCACCAACTGGCTTTATTGACTGTACCAACCACCAACTAACTTCATTGTCTGTACCAACCAACCATCTAACTTTATTGATTATACCCACCACCAACTGGCTTTATTGACTGTACTAACCACGAACTAACTTCATTGTCTGTACCAACCAACCATCTAACTTTATTGATTATACCCACCACCAACTGGCTTTATTGACTGTACTAACCACCAACTAACTTCATTGTCTGTACCAACCAACCATCTAACTTTATTGATTATACCCACCACCAACTGGCTTTATTGACTGTACTAACCACCAACTAACTTTATTGTCTGTACCAAATACCAACTATTTTTATTGACTGTACCAACCACCAACTAACTTCATTGTCTGTACCAACAGCCCAACTAACTTTATTGATTATACCCACCACCAACTGGCTTTATTGACTGTACTAACCACCAACTAACTTCATTGTCTGTACCAACCAACCATCTAACTTTATTGATTATACCCACCACCAACTGGCTTTAATGACTGTACCAACCACCAACTAACTTCATTGTCTGTACCAACCAACCATCTAACTTTATTGATTATACCCACCACCAACTGGCTTTATTGACTGTACTAACCACCAACTAACTTCATTGTCTGTACCAACCAACCATCTAACTTTATTGATTATACCCATCACCGACTGGCTTTATTGACTGTACTAACCACCAACTAACTTTATTGTCTGTACCGAATACCAACTATTTATATTGACTGTACCAACCACCAACTAACTTCATTGTCTGTACCAACAGCCCAACTAACTTTATTGATTATACCCACCACCAACTGGCTTTATTGACTGTACTAACCACCAACTAACTTTATTGTCTGTACCAAATACCAACTATTTATATTGACTGTACCAACCACCAACTAACTTCTATGTCTGTACCAACCAACCATCTAACTTTATTGATTATACCCACCACCAACTGGCTTTAATGACTGTACCAACCACCAACTAACTTCATTGTCTGTACCA
The DNA here is from genome assembly GCA_036924085.1 of Ariolimax columbianus. NCBI lineage: Eukaryota > Metazoa > Mollusca > Gastropoda > Stylommatophora > Arionidae > Ariolimax > Ariolimax columbianus. The sequence goes on from JAVGWX010000018.1 coordinate 44,195,514, forward strand.
ACCAACCATCTAACTTTATTGATTATACCCCCCACCAACTGGCTTTATTGACTGTACTAACCACCAACTAACTTCATTGTCTGTACCAACCAACCATCTAACTTTATTGATTATACCCACCACCAACTGGCTTTATTGACTGTACTAACCACCAACTAACTTCATTGTCTGTACCAACCAACCATCTAACTTTATTGATTATACCCACCACCAACTGGCTTTATTGACTGTACTAACCACCAACTAACTTTATTGTCTGTACCAAATACCAACTATTTATATTGACTGTACCAACCACCAACTAACTTCATTGTCTGTACAAAACAACCATCTAACTTTATTGATTATACCCACCACCAACTGGCTTTATTGACTGTACAAACCACCAACTAAATTTATTGTCTGTACCAAATACCAACTATTTATATTGACTGTACCAACCACCAACTAACTTCATTGTCTGTACCAACCAACCATCTAACTTTATTGATTATACCCACCACCAACTGGCTTTATTGACTGTACTAACCACCAACTAACTTCATTGTCTGTACCAACCAACCATCTAACTTTATTAATTATACCCACCACCAACTGGCTTTATTGACTGTACTAACCACCAACTAACTTTATTGTCTGTACCAAATACCAACTATTTATATTGACTGTACCAACCACCAACTAACTTCATTGTCTGTACCAACAGCGCAACTAACTTTATTGATTATACCCACCACCAACTGGCTTTATTGACTGTACTAACCACCAACTAACTTTATTGTCTGTACCAAATACCAACTATTTATATTGACTGTACCAACCACCAACTAACTTCATTGTCTGTACCAACCAACCATCTAACTTTATTGATTATACCCACCACCAACTGGCTTTATTGACTGTACTAACCACCAACTAAATTCATTGTCTGTACCAACCAACCATCTAACTTTATTGATTATACCCACCACCAACTGGCTTTATTGACTGTACCAACCACCAACTAACTTCATTGTCTGTACCAACCAACCATCTAACTTTATTGATGATACCCACCACCAACTGGCTTTATTGACTGTACTAACCACGAACTAACTTCATTGTCTGTACCAACCAACCATCTAACTTTATTGATTATACCCACCACCAACTGGCTTTATTGACTGTACTAACCATCAACTAACTTCATTGTCTGTACGCACCAACCATCTAACTTTATTGATTATACCCACCACCAACTGGCTTTATTGACTGTACTAACCACCAACTAACTTTATTGTCTGTACCAAATACCAACTATTTATATTGACTGTACCAACCACTAACTAACTTCATTGTCTGTACCAACCAACCATCTAACTTTATTGATTATACCCACCACCAACTGGCTTTATTGACTGTACTAACCACCAACTAACTTCATTGTCTGTACCAACCAACCATCTAACTTTATTGATTATACCCACCACAAACTGGCTTTATTGACTGTACTAACCACCAACTAACTTCATTGTCTGTACCAACCAACCATCTAACTTTATTGATTATATCCACCACCAACTGGCTTTATTGACTGTACTAACCACCAACTAACTTCATTGTCTGTACCAACCAACCATCTAACTTTATTGATTATACCCACCACCAACTGGCTTTATTGACTGTACTAACCACCAACTAACTTTATTGTCTGTACCAAATACCAACTATTTTTATTGACTGTACCAACCACCAACTAACTTCATTGTCTGTACCAACAGCCCAACTAACTTTATTGATTATACCCACCACCAACTGGCTTTATTGACTGACCTAACCACCAACTAACTTTATTGTCTGTACCAAATACCAACTATTTATATTGACTGTACCAACCACCAACTAACTTCTATGTCTGTACCAACCAACCATCTAACTTTATTGATTTCACCCACCACCAACTGGCTTTAATGACTGTACCAACCACCAACTAACTTCATTGTCTGTACCAACCAACTATCTAACTTTATTGATCATACCCACCACCAACTGGCTTTATTGACTGTACTAACCACCAACTAACTTCATTGTCTGTACCAACCAACCATCTAACTTTATTGATTATACCCACCACCAACTGGCTTTATTGACTGTACCAACCACCAACTAACTTCATTGTCTGTACCAACCAACCATCTAACTTTATTGATTATACCCACCACCAACTGGCTTTATTGACTGTACTAACCACGAACTAACTTCATTGTCTGTACCAACCAACCATCTAACTTTATTGATTATACCCACCACCAACTGGCTTTATTGACTGTACTAACCACCAACTAACGTCATTGTCTGTACCAACCAACCATCTAACTTTATTGATTATACCCACCACCAACTGGCTTTATTGACTGTACTAACCACCAACTAACTTTATTGTCTGTACCAAATACCAACTTTTTTTATTGACTGTACCAACCACCAACTAACTTCATTGTCTGTACCAACAGCCCAACTAACTTTATTGATTATACCCACCACCAACTGGCTTTATTGACTGTACTAACCACCAACTAACTTCATTGTCTGTACCAACCAACCATCTAACTTTATTCATTATACCCACCACCAACTGGCTTTAATGACTGTACCAACCACCAACTAACTTCATTGTCTGTACCAACCAACCATCTAACTTTATTGATTATACCCACCACCAACTGGCTTTATTGACTGTACTAACCACCAACTAACTTCATTGTCTGTACCAACCAACCATCTAACTTTATTGATTATACCCATCACCGACTGGCTTTATTGACTGTACTAACCACCAACTAACTTCATTGTCTGTACCAACCAACCATCTAACTTTATTGATTATACCCACATCCAACTGGCTTTATTGACTGTACTAACCACCAACTAACTTTATTGTCTGTACCAAATACCAACTATTTATATTGACTGTACCAACCACCAACTAACTTCATTGTCTGTACCAACAGCCCAACTAACTTTATTGATTATACCCACCACCAACTGGCTTTATTGACTGTACTAACCACCAACTAACTTTATTGTCTGTACCAAATACCAACTATTTATATTGACTGTACCAACCACCAACTAACTTCTATGTCTGTACCAACCAACCATCTAACTTTATTGATTATACCCACCACCAACTGGCTTTAATGACTGTACCAACCACCAACTAACTTTATTGTCTGTACCAACCAACCATCTAACTTTATTGATTATACCCACCACCAACTGGCTTTATTGACTGTACTAACCACCAACTAACTTCATTGTCTGTACCAACCAACCATCTAACTTTATTGATTATACCCACCACCAACTGGCTTTATTGACTGTACTAACCACCAACTAACTTCATTGTCTGTACCAACCAACCATCTAACTTTATTGATTATACCCACCACCAACTGGCTTTATTGACTGTACTAACCACCAACTAACTTTATTGTCTGTACCAAATACCAACTATTTATATTGACTGTACCAACCACCAACTAACTTCATTGTCTGTACCAAACAACCATCTAACTTTATCTATTATACCCACCACCAACTGGCTTTATTGACTGTACAAACCACCAACTAAATTTATTGTCTGTACCAAATACCAACTATTTATATTGACTGTACCAACCACCAACTAACTTCATTGTCTGTACCAACCAACCATCTAACTTTATTGATTATACCCACCACCAACTGGCTTTATTGACTGTACTAACCACCAACTAACTTCATTGTCTGTACCAACCAACCATCTAACTTTATTGATTATACCCACCACCAACTGGCTTTATTGACTGTACTAACCACCAACTACCTTTATTGTCTGTACCAAATACCAACTATTTATATTGACTGTACCAACCACCAACTAACTTCATTGTCTGTACCAACAGCGCAACTAACTTTATTGATTATACCCACCACCAACTGGCTTTATTGACTGTACTAACCACCAACTAACTTTATTGTCTGTACCAAATACCAACTATTTATATTGACTGTACCAACCACCAACTAACTTCATTGTCTGTACCAACCAACCATCTAACTTTATTGATTATACCCACCACCAACTGGCTTTATTGACTGTACTAACCACCAACTAAATTCATTGTCTGTACCAACCAACCATCTAACTTTATTGATTATACCCACCACCAACTGGCTTTATTGACTGCACTAACCACCAACTAACTTTATTGTCTGTACCAACCAACTGTTGGAAGACACCTCTCTGACCGACCAGATTAACTGCCGTTCTAGCGTTTTGTTGCTCTGTTGCAATGTTGTATATAAAGTTTCAAAACATTACTGTCATCAGCGACATGTTTTGTTTTGTGAGCCACATTACGCAACCTCGAGTTTCTGGAATGTTCTTCCACTTAACTAGCATGTCATTGCACCCTTCCTTCGGCGTCTGTCGCGTTGGGTTTTGGTTCTTGCGTAATGTAGGCAGGCGTTATACATTTATTGTTACAGATTTCAGACTGCTTGCTGTTGTTGATTTCTATTTTTGATGTTTATCTGTTATTTGTGTGTGTTAATTGTCAAGGGAAGGAAGTGTATTGCAACGGTCGGCTACTCATACTTGGCGACAATCAAATTAACGTTGCCATGTTCGTAGATTACTTTTCCTCTTTTATCATCCTATTTTAAAAATAGTAACAATTCGCATGTGTCATGTGTTCTTTGTTCTTGTCTTGTTTTTCTTATTCGGCTTCTTCTGGCATTTCTTAGTCTTTTTTTTATCTGTTTTACCTTATTTTCTTTTTCGTTTTCATCTTATCTTCTTTTTTTTCTCTTCCTCTTCTTATTATTATTACTATTATTATTCTTTATCCTCTTCTTCTTCTTCGTATTTATCTTCTTCTTCTTCTTCTTCTTTTTCTTCTTCTTCTTCCTCTTTTTCTATTTAACTTCTTCTTCTTCTTATGTTTATATTCTTCTTCTTCTTATTATTATTGTTATTATTACTTTCATTTTTCTTTATCCTCCTGCTCCTCTCCTTATTTTTTTTCTCCTTTTTCTGTCTTATCTTCTTCTTCCTCTTCTGTTTTATCTTAATCTTCTTCTATTTTATCTTCTTCTTCTTCTTTCGTTTTATCCTCTCTTTCTTCTTTTGTTTTTTTATTCTGTTTCATCTTATTTTTCTTCTGTTTATCTGATTCATCTTTTTCTTCTTCTTTTTCTACTTCGTCTTCTTTTTCTTCTGCTTATTTCTTTCTTCTTCTTTATCTTGTTCTTCTTCTTCTGTTTTATCTTCTTCTTCATATTTTTCTAGATCTTGTTCGTCTTCTTCTTCTTCTTCTTCTTCTTCTTCTTCTTCTGCTCTATTTTCATCTACAACTTAGACTTTTTCTCACGTTTAATGTTTTTCGCTTATCTCATCGTTTCTTCCAAAACCATAAACAACATGTTAACCACTCATATGTTCCTACATCTGACATTTGCATGTTTTGTTTATAAACATTTTGTATTCACCTAGAGGCTATTCCACATCATAGTTTTAACTAGGTAAATAGAGTGAGAGCAAAGCACAATCCTCACGAGTTTCCTGTTCTACATGTATTAGGTGGCACCTTTAGTCGCGTCTTATGATCTGTTCATATCATTGTCATTTTCCCATTGTTGGCCCAGACTCACAAGCAAGTACACGTCTCCAATTAATTTCGTTGCTGTTTGCGAATGCCCACAATGAGTAGGTTTACTTTTTTGTGCGCCCAGAAAAGGACATGAAGAGGTGGGTTACAGTAGTTTTTCTCGCAACACGAGCGTGCTGGTGAAGGTCGACCTGGGTCCCCCAGGCGGTTGTACTATGCTTGGTTTCATCTGCTGGCCGCTCACTACTACGATAATTACGTCGATCCATCAAACCGTTAGGTCAGTCTGCCATGAAAACAGCTCGTGTCCAGGGAGCGCTACTCGGGTCTTGGCCAGTATATTTTGCCTGACTCTGACTAAGATATCTGATCAGTATATTTTGCCTGACTCTGACTAATAACATATCTGATCAGTATATTTTACTTGGCTCTGACTAACATATATGATCAGTATATTTTGCCTGACTCTGACTACGATATCTGATCAGTATATTTTGCCTGACTCTGACTAAAATATCTGATCAGTATATTTTGCCTGACTCCGACTAACATATATGATCAGTATATTTTGCCACACCCTCTGACTAACTTGTCTGTTCAGTAAATTGTGCCTGACTCTGACTAAGATATCTCATCAGTATATTTTTCCTGACTCTGACTAACATATCTGATCAGTATTTTTTGCCTGACTCTGACTAACATATCTGATCAGTATATTTTGCCTGACCAGTTGCTAGTCTTTCTCTCCTTTGACTTTGTTAACAGAGAAAGCTTTACATTTTTATACCAGTTTCTGCTGTAGTATGTTTAACTTAACTTAACTTAACCTAATTTAACATCTTTATACTGGTTTAGAAGGCTTTGACGTGTCTGTTTACAACAAATCTTATTAACAGTTCTTTGCTCTAAAATGTATGTGCTCCAATTTATTATTAAATGTATTACTTGTTCCTGCCTCCCCTACTTCCTGTGGCAATGCATTCCAGGCATTCACTACTATCAGACTTAAAATATATTTCCTAATATCAAATCTGGACCTTTTTATTATTAAATTTGTAGCTATGCTTTCTTGTTCTTGTGGGTGGTTGCATTTTGAATAACTTGTTGTAGTCTAAATGTATCCGTTTCTTTCATTATCTTTCAAACCTGAATTAATTCGAATTCTTCTTTTCTCTAAACAGGCCGTTTGTTCTGAGTCTTTCCTCATAATTGTAATTTTAGAATCCCACTATCAGTTTTGTCGATTTTAACATGCTGATGTTACTGACTTAATTGATAAACCATCGCAGCTATATTCGTAAAAAGCCAAAACTGGCATCGGGGTTGAGAGGAGGTTAACTTCTGCTCAGGCAAAACATACTGATCAGACTTGTAAGTCAGGGTCAGGAAAAACATACTGATCAGTCATGTAAGTCAGGGTCATGCAAAACATACTGATCAGACATGTACGTCAGGGTCAGGCAAAACATACTGATCAGACATGTAAGTCAGGGTCAGGCAAATATACTGATCAGATATGTAAGTCAGGATCAGGCAATTATACTGATCAGACATGTAAGTCAGGGTCAGGCAAATATACTGATCAGACATGTAAGTCAGGTTCAGGCAAATATACTGATCAGACATGTAAGTCATGGTCAGGCAAATATACTGATCAAACATATAAGTCAGGGTCAGGAAAACCATATTGATCAGACATGAAAGTCATGGTCAGGCAAAACATACTGATCAGACATGTTAGTCAGCGTCAGGGACAATATGCTGATTGAACATGTAAGTCAGGGTCAGGCAAATATACTGATCAGACATGTAAGTCAGTGTCAGACAAATATACTGATCAGACATGTACGTCAGGGTCAGGCAAATATACTGATCAGACTTGTAAGTCAGGGTCAGGCAAATATACTGATCAAACATGTAAGACAGGGTCAGGCAGATATACTGATCAGACATGTAAGTCATGGTCAGACAAATATACTGATCAAACATGTAATTCACGGTCAGGCAAATATACTGATCAAACATGTAAGTCAGGGTCAGAAAAATATACTGATCAGACATGTAATTCACGGTCAGGCAAATATAATGATCAGACATGTAAGTCATGGTCAGGCAAATATACTGATCAGACATGTAAGTCAGGGTGAGGCAAAACATACTGATCAGACATGTAAGTCAGGGTTAGACAAAACATACTGATCATACATGTAAGTCAGGGTCAGGAAAAACAAATTGATCAGACATGAAAGTCATGGTCAGGCAAAACATACTGATCAGACATGTTAGTCAGCGTCAGGGACAATATGCTGATGGAACATTTAAGTCAGTGTCAAGCAAATATACTGATCAGACATGTAAGTCATGGTCAGACAATATATACTGATCAGACATGTACGTCAGGTTCAAACAAATATACTGATCAGACATGTAATTCACGGTCAGGCAAATATAATGATCAGACATGTAAGTCAGGGTCAGGCAGATATACTGATCAGATATGTAAGTCAGGGTCATACAAATATACTGATCAGACATGTAAGTCAGGGTCAGACAAATATACTGATCAGACATGTAAGTCAGGGTCATACAAATATACTGATCAGACATGTAAGTCGGGGTCAGGCAAACATACTCACAAAGACACACAGTTCGATTTCGTCACATTTCTCCGTTGAAACTGGATGCCCTTCTACGCAGCCTGGCTATTGAGGTGGGCGGTTGACGTGATCGGAGCAGTAGTGAGCGACATGTAGATGAAGCCAAGCATAACACACCGGCCTGGAGGATCCCGGTCCATCTTCATCAGCATACTCGCGATGGAAGGAAAGCTTCGGTATCCCGCATACCAACACCCGTTTCAGAATGCACTGAAGGGTAATCTTACTTACGAAACAAAGATAGACGTTATACACGTGAATCGTTGTGATAGTTGCACATGGTTATACAAGTGAATCGTTGTGATATTTGCATATGTTTATACTTGTGAATCGTTGTGATATTTGCATATGTTTATACAAGTGAATCGTTGTGATATTTGCATATGTTTATACTTGTGAATCGCAATCGATAATTGCCATCTTCTTTGTGTAACCGCTATCGCAGAATTCTTATATTTCTGTGTAATATTCGGCGTAATTGTCTCTACTGCTTTCGGTCAAAAACAGAAGGTTAATCCACACTAAACATGTTTTGGTTTGAGTTAATGATGGGAAGTTTCTACTCTAAAGGGGTTAACCTTCTCTACCACTCGCTTCTTACGACATACCTTCAGTGTTACAGCGTCGTTATTATTGCTGTCTGTCTACCTGGGCTTTTACCCGGAAGCCACTTAACGAACAGACAGACCACCTACGTGATTCTGTCCAATCCGCTGTTGTCTCCTTACAACATTCAACATACTATTGTTAGAAATGTCCCATTAACAAACTTCTTTATTTAAATACCACCGATAATTGGGTTTATTAACATGTACTACTGAAAAAATGTTTTTTGGAATTTAAGCTGAAATTTCATTATCAAGTCTAAAACTCCAGGAAGACCACCATGGGAAGTAATTTTCTTTCTCTGGTCCCTGCTTTTAGAAAGGTTGTCTGTGATATATATATATATATATATATATATATATATATATTGTTACTCTGATCACCAGCTACTTGTAACAGAATACGACTGAAGAGAGGCATCAAAGAGGAAAGACCGATACACTTCAACGTCGACGCAATGCCAAAAGAATACGGCATTGAAATATGAGACAAATTTGAAATATTGATGGCAATGCATGAGGACATTGTAGCAGAGTCCAGGTCTTCACTAGGGTTATTCTATCTAGAAAGTTACCACACTCATCTACATCATTCACGACCACACACAGCAAATAACATGGCACGCAGCAGGTGGCATATTTATTATATCATTCTCATACAACAACTATTAAAGTGAGTGCAATGTGATTACAAACAATACAAGAAATACAATCTTAATCTAAATAGATACATGGAGTTTATAAGCCTAAGTTATTGATTTTGCTCCCAACTAATCCAACCCAGTTCTTAGCCGCACACTCCCCTTCCCTTATCTGCACCCTCAACACACTGTCAAAAACTCGTCCACACGTTCGTATTCTGTGACACTCAGATCCCCTCAGGCGGGTGATCTGGACATAATACATTCAATATATCCAACGTATACTCACATATGACCACACACTCGATCGATCTGCGTATACACACGCTCTGGAACATATATCGTTCCCTCTGTGTCTACACACACCCCACATACATCTAGATCTCACTTAGTCGATCCGTACGCTTGCGTAACTCTTCAGAACATACACCGTTCCCTCGGTGTCTACACACACCGCACATACATCTAGATCTCTCTTAGACACAATGCCCCCAACACACACCTTATAGAGTGACTGGCCAAGACTCGAAGGCGTATGCTGATTCAGTGACCCTGTCGACACACATTCGCAAAAACAGCCTATCAATCACTCTTCTATTAAGTCGGTGAGCTAAACAGACTTAGCTAAATTCTGGCTCTCTCTCTCTCTTTCTCTCTCTCTCCGTGGCCAGTCTGCTTGAGTTAAACTTTGTCTAGTATTATATTGTCTCAAGCAGTATCATGGCCAATCTGTGGGACGTCTTGACCCAGTCATTCAGCTGCAATTAGAACGCATCAATCTAACTCCTGTCACTCAAAATGTCGCATCAAGCTTTGTTGGCCTCTGTCTGTAACTCATCTCACACTACCCATATCGGAACGCCAGAGTAGTCAACACCTAGCGTCTACGTGCACCAAACATATTCTTTCCCCCAATCCCCTGTTTTCCTTTGTTGACTTAATATCGAGACGGCGAGTGACCTGGCGTAGTGTCCAGACGGAGAGTGACCTTGGCACACATTCAGGTACCTTTGTTCTTAGAGTAGCCGACCAGATCACCCCTGCCCTAAACGCTTATGCTCGGGCTGGAACTATTACGACATGTCAACCGATGAGCTGGCAACACACGTGAGAGACGTCTTATTCACAACAGCACATAATATGATACCAAAGAATGTATAGACGAAAAGAATTATATCACAGATGAGACACTGCAACTCATAGAAGAAAGATAAAGACTAAGGCAATCATGAAAAGAACGCAACAGTGACGAATAAAGAGACTGAACAAGAGAAATCAGGAGAAAGATCAGAAATGACAAGGAACAATATATAACCAACACTTGGAACAAAATAGATCTCCAACAACAAGGGAATGAAAGATAATTATTCAGAGAAATGTGAAAATTGCGGGCGAATTCAAGCCTTCACTACAATCAATCAACCGGAACACTGACGGGAGAATTCAAGCCTTCATACAAGCAATCAACCAGAACACTGGCGGGAGACTTCAAGCCTTCACTACAAGCAATCAACCAGAACACTGGCGGGAGAATTCAAGCCTTTACTACAAGCAATCAACCAGAACACTGGCGGGAGAATTCAAGCCTTCACTACAAGCAATCAACCAGAACACTGACGGGAGAATTCAAGCCTTCACTACAAGCAATCAACCAGAACACTGACGGGAGAATTCAAGCCTTTACTACAATCAATCAACCAGAACACTGGCGGGAAAATTCAAGCCTTCACTACAAGCAATCAACCAGAACACTGACGGGAGAATTCAAGCCTTCACTACAAGCAATCAACGACAAAAATGGCAATGTGATGACAGAGAGCAACGATATACTTGCAAGATGGAAGGAGTAGAGTCGTGAGATGTATGAATTAAAGATGGAAGGAGTACTGTATGGAGATGTATGAAGGAAAGATAAAAGGATTACTGTAACGAGGTGTATGAAGGAAAGATGATAACTTTGTGCTGATCGCATGGCCTCATGTGCCGGCGACGCATCTTTCAAATGTCTGCCCTATCAAATGTCGATGGTACGTGACATGCCTACCATGTTTGTAACGGGTAACGGGGAATCAGGGTTCGATTCCGGAGAGGGAGCATGAGAAACGGCTACCACATCCAAGGAAGGCAGCAGGCGCGCAACTTACCCACTCCCGGCACGGGGAGGTAGTGACGAAAAATAACAATACGGGACTCTTTCGAGGCCCCGTAATTGGAATGAGTACACTTTAAACCCTTTAACGAGGATCTATTGAAGGGCAAGTCTGGTGCCAGCAGCCGCGGTAATTCCAGCTCCAATAGCGTATATTAAAGTTGTTGCAGTTAAAAAGCTCGTAGTTGGATCTCAGGCGCAGGTGGGCGGTCCGGCTCGCGCCGGTTCACTGCCCGTTGTCTCCTGCCCTACCGTCTGCCGTGTTCAAAGCAGGACTCGGGGTCTGAATAATGGTGCATGGAATAATGGAATAGGACCTCGGTTCTAATTTGTTGGTTTTCGGAACTGGAGGTAATGATTAACAGGGACAAACGGGGGCATTCGTATTGCGGCGTTACAGGTGAAATTCTTGGATCGCCGCAAGACGAGCTACTGCGAAAGCATTTGTCAAGAATGTTTTCATTAATCAAGAACGAAAGACAGAGGCGCGAAGACGATCAGATACCGTCGTAGTTCTGACCATAGACGATGCCGACTAGCGATCCGCAGGAGTTGCTTCGATGACTCTGCGGGCAGCTTCCGGGAAACCAAAGTGTTTGGGTTCCGGGGGAAGTATGGTTGCAAAGCTGAAACTTAAAGGAATTGACGGAAGGGCACCACCAGGAGTGGAGCCTGCGGCTTAATTTGACTCAACACGGCCAACACTGAAATGACTGACATGCCGAGACCACTTTCCTTGGGTCTAATATGGAACTGGTGCTGGATTTAGACCCTCAGAAATCTGGGGTTATGCCTTCTCTGGCTCGGTTGGTCTGCATCCAGTGTTTAAAAAAGGAATTGACGGAAGAGCACCAACAGGAGTGGAGCCTGCGGCTTAATTTGACTCAAGACACAAACACTGTAGAACGACTGACAAATCGAGAGCACTTTCGTTTGGTCTAATAGTGAACGTGTGCTGGTATTAGACCCACGGAAGGCAGGTAAGCTCTCTAACCTTCTTATGAAGGATCGCTACGGAAACCGTGCCTTAACACCGCGGAAACCGCAGGCTCCAGATACCTGGTCACGGACAAACAAAAGCCCTCGATTAATTCGTCCTGGCCAAAAAATGAACGGATGCTGGAAATAGACCATCGGAAGACAGGTCAGTTTAACCCTACAAATGACAGGGCGTTGCTACGGAAATCCTGCTCAACTCGAGAGGAACCGCAGATATTTGGTTCACGTACCAGACTGATAAGCCATTGGCGCGAGGCTACCATGTGAGGGATAACGGCCGGATGCCTGTTAGCCGGAATCCCGCCCAAATTCTCAGCACCCCTGAAATGGGAGGCTTCGATATGGTCGGGACCTGGGGATCGCGCCTCAACCCTACCAGGTCGAGCCACAGAAAGAGGTCTCTTCCATCCGCTGATCAAAGCGGGCGGATAGCTGCTCGATAGTCACCCTATACGGCGATGGGGTGCGAAACCACAAACATAAGACTTAGTTCCTGGTCGGGGTATCGAAAACAGTAGAGCAGCCACATCACTGTGAACTGTCGAGACTCACTCCTTGACCACGAGATATGTCCGCAAACCAGGCGAACAACATCTCCGTGACATTACCAGGCTTGTCCCCTGGTTAAATGCACTTCTGCTTCGATATCTACCTCTATACGCTATCAGCCATACCAATGGACGCAGAAGAGATGCAGACCAGCGGACATTGCACACCTGCCCCACTGTGTCAACTTCCCAGGTGGCGGGGAATGCTAGGCGTACCATCCCTGCATAGAAGCCAAGAAAATAAAGGGAGCAAAGAGATACCCCACTCACATGCAAATGCTACGTTTCTGGCAGGACGTGACGATCCTGGGGTACAGACACACTGGACTGCCTCTCTTCCGGGTAAACCAGTCCATATCATATATCATCTCACATATCATCACCGCACCCTATAGACACGAGTAGTGAAGACTCGTTAGTCTGGTAAAAACAACTTCTATAAGAGAGACAACTCTGATCATAAACAACTGCTGCCTTGCAGTGGAATGCGGAGGGAGTCATTAACAAAAAACTTTCCCTAACACATCACCTGCATGAAGGTAAGATTGACGTGGCATGTATCCAGGAAACGCACCTCAACAATAATCATAAATTCTCATTCAGAGGATACCAGACCTTCCGTCTCGATAGAGAAGGCCACAAAGGAGGGGTCCTGATCCTGACCAGAAACTGCATACCGAGTAGCGCGGTACCTGTCAGTCACACCGAACAAGCAGAAATTGTAGGAGTTGACATAATGGCTCAAGAGACGAAGCTCCGCATTTTCAATCTGTACGGACCAATAAATAGAGACCTATCGCTCTCGAGTATGGAGGTCAGAGACTCCAACTGCATAGTAGAGATGGAGAGATGGGGATTCCCTGACACAGACAACAGAGGTGACGAAGTGGAAGATTGGGAGATAGATACAAATCTCTCCCTAATCAATAGGCCGGAGGATAGCCCTAGTTTCTATTCTAGAACATGGCGTACCACCTCGACTCCAGATTTGGCCTTATCCACACATGACATACACCATAAAATAAACCGCCAGGTGCTAAACCAACTGGCAGGTAGCGACCACAGGCTGATCAGGCTAGACATTGATATGGAAGTAGGCCCACAGGAAACAAAACCGCTCCCACGTTGGAATTTCAAACGAGCTGACTGGGACAGATTTGCAATCCTGACAGATGGGCTATGTGAAACCATAAACGCACGAAACAACAAAATAAAGCCCATGTTGGAAAGCCTAAGCAAGGCAATAATGCAAGCCGCCACTGAAACCATCCCAAGAGGAGCTAGGAAAAACTATAAGCTCTTCTGGAATGATGAGTTGCAGAAAGCGGAAGATGCAGTAACAAATGCTAGGAACATGGCAGAGCAAGAACAATCTATGGAGGCAAACATCGCCCTCAAAGCCGCCACGGCAAATTACAAATACACTCTCAAGCAAACAGCAAGAGAAAGCTGGAAAAACAAAACGGAAAGCCTAAACCTGGACAATAAAAGGAACAAGCTATGGAAGCTAGTCAGAGCCATGAACGACGAAACCCCGTCAAACAAACAAATTACCATCAAGCAGGGCGAAAACTTTCTCACCGGTAAGAAACCCGCAAACGGTTTTGTCGATCACTATGCCAGAGCAAACCACATCGAGGTCCCTGCAGATAGGCATACAGACATTAGTGAAGAGCTAAAGGGGCACGACAACATCAATACGGCACCTGAAGAGGACATGATGGCCAAATTAACAAAGAGCGAAATGGAAGAGGCTATGAGAACATTAAAGAAAAGGAAATCTCCCGGAAAAGACGGGATAACAAACGAAATGCTGATGGAGCTAAGCCAAACAACGAAGAGGAAACTGCTATCGGTCCTGAACCAAAGCTGGAAAAGGGGAATTGTACCCCAGGCATGGAAAGACGCATTACTGGTACCAGTACCAAAAAAAAGGAAAGGACAAAACAGATCCAAATGGATACAGGCCCATCAGCCTACTGAGCTGTGTCGGCAAGCAGATGGAACGTATGATAAACACCAGACTGATGTGGCATCTGGAAGAAAAACAAATACTAATTCCACAGCAAGCCGGCTTTAGAAAGCACAGATCCACTGAGGACCAGGTCATCCTCATAGCCCAGGAAATAGAACATGCCTACCAGGCACAGAAACACACAGTAGCTGTTTGGGTGGATCTGGAAAAGGCATTTGACAAAGTCTGGAAAGACGGACTTAGAGTCAAGCTAAGAAGAAGTGATGTTTGTGGGAAAATGTACAAGTGGATCAACCACTACCTCAAACAAAGAACGGCCAGAGTCCAAGTACAAGGGCAGATGAGCAAAAAGGTGACACTCGAGCAGGGAGTAACCCAAGGGGGAGTATTGTCACCCACACTCTTCCTGGTATATATAAACGACATTACAGAGAATATACCAAGGAGAGTCCATAGCTCAATGTTTGCAGACGATCTGGCTATGTGGACCTCTGAAAAGAATCTCACCATAGCAAGAAATCGGATGCAGCAGGCCCTAACATCGCTGGAAGAGTGGGCGAACTCATGGCTGGTCAAAATAAACGAGGAGAAAACCACATGCACAATATTCTCGCTTTCAATAAAACCCCAAAATACCAAATTAAGTTTAAATGGCAAATTCCTGCAGCCAAACGACAACCCAACCTATCTGGGAGTCATATTTGATCGGCGCATGACATGGAAAAGTCAGATCGAGAGAAACCGAATGAGAGCCAGAGAAAGACTGGCAATCATGAGGAAACTTGCTGGCACAAGCTGGGGAGCAGACGAAAGCATACTTAAGAAACTGTACACTGGAAGAGTGAGACCAGTTCTCGAGTATGGCATTGCGGCATGGACAACAGCAGCAAAGGCGAACTTCGATAAAGTTAACAAACTTCAAAACCAAGCCATGAGAGTTATAACAGGAGGCATGAAGTCAACGCCAATTGTAGAACTTGAAAAGATTACAAAACTGCAATCCATGACCGATAGAAGAGAATGCAGAGCCCAGCTGCAGTCAGAGAAACTCCGAAGACTGACTGACCATCCAATGCACCAGAGACTAAACAATTTCGGAAATGGGAAACTAAAGCGGAGAAACTTTGCAGAAATAGCCAAAGCAAAGATGCACGAAGATCCCATAAACGCACTAACAACACCAAAACCCATCACTACTGTACGAAAACCTACCTGGAGGCAGGATATATTTCCAGAGGTGGTAGAAAATAAACCAGGTATTGGAAACAAAAACTGCCAGACTGAAAAAGAAAGGAGAGATACTACCCTAAGCTTTATATCGAAAAGTTACCCAAGCATGGACTGGACCCATGCATACACCGACGGTTCTGTAACAAACACTACACAGAACGGAGGGGCAGGAGCATTCCTGAAGCTACCAAATGGCAGACAAATAACACTGTCATTCGCTACTGGTAAGTACACAAGCAATTTCAGAGCGGAGGCAGAGGCACTGCGGGCGGCAGTGGAAGAAATGGTGACACACAAAGAAAATGAATGTCATATAGTCCTGCTTACAGATGCTCTCGCCATAGTCACAGCGCTAAAAAGCCAGAAAAACACTGAGCTTAATGACTTAAGAGCAGCACTCTGCAAACTGTGCTAGCAGTCCGCACCAAAAAGGGTAGTGGTACAGTGGGTCCCATCACACTGCAACATCTAAGGCAACGAGGAGGCAGACAGACTGGCAATAGAAGGTGCAAGACTACCACAAACAGATACTAGTATGACGTACGAAGAGTCAAAACGGCCTATCAAAGCCAGATACATGACCAAATGGGAAACCGAACATACTGGTTACACCAAAAACGAGGCCTATTACCAGTTGAACCGAAGAGAGCAGGTCGTTGTCTTCAGACTTCGCACTGGCCACAACAGACTGAGGTACCACCTATTCAACAAATTGAAGATAGGTGGTACCGACGAATGCCCGTGCGGTACCTGTAAAATGACCGCTGAACATCTGCTGCAGAACTGCCCGACATACGAGGATCAGAGAGAGCAGATGTGGCCATCACCAGTGGAACTGCAAGAAAAGCTCTATGGCAGTGGCGACAGCCTCAGGATGACCGCCGCTTTTTTCGAGAAAATAATGGTTACTGTCTGACTGCGTACGATGAAGAAGAAGAAGTATGAAGGAAAGATGGAAGGAGTACTGTAGGGAGATGTATGAAGGAAAGATGGAAGGAGTACTGTAGGGAGATGTATGGAGGAAAGATGGAAGGAGTACTGTAGGGAGATGTATGGAGGAAAGATGGAAGGAGTACTGTAGGGAGATGTATGGAGGAAAGATGGAAGGAGTACTGTAGGGAGATGTATGGAGGAAAGATGGAAGGAGTACTGTAGGGAGATGTATGGAGGAAAGATGGAAGGAGTACTGTAGGGAGATGTATGAAGGAAAGATGGAAGGAGTACTGTAGGGAGATGTATGAAGGAAAGATGGAAGGAGTACTGTAGGGAGATGTATGGAGGAAAGATGGAAGGAGTACTGTAGGGAGATGTATGAAGGAAAGATGGAAGGAGTACTGTAGGGAGATGTATGGAGGAAAGATGGAAGGAGTACTGTAACGAGATGTATGAAGACAACACAAAGTATAACGACTTGATTACAAGTGATGAAGGGAGAGAGCCAGAAACCACATTGGACTTGGTTCGTGCGGCAATAAAGGCACTGAAGAAAGGGAAGCCACCAGGATGTGACGAAATACCAACTGAACTAATACAGATAGGAGGAGATGAATGCATCTGCATGTACCACAGATTATCTACGAAGATCTGGTGCAGGTCAGAATGGCCCACAACATGGAGAAGATCAGCATATATATCCCCATACCAAAGAAAGAAAATCTAAAATTATGTACCAACTACCGCACTATTGCTCTTATAAGCCATGTCAGCAAGATCGTATTATGTATAATCATGAAGTGACTGGAAACAAGTTAACGTATGAAATACACGAAACGCAGGCAGGATTCAGACAAGGCAGAGGCACACGAGATTATGTCTTCAATATGGGACACATCTTCGAGAAGTGTAGAGAGTACAATGCAAACCTCTAAATGTGCTTCATAGATTACACAAATGCTTTCTACTGGGTACAACATCAGCAACTGTTGCAAATAATGAAGGACATGGGTTTTGTAACACACCTGAAACATCTAATAGAAACACTCTACAGTTGACAACAAGCCGGTGTTAGAACCAATGAAGGTACAGCAGATTGGTTTGAGATTCACAAGAGAGTCAGACGATGGTGCATACTTTAAACTTATTTATTTAACATCTACGCAGAAAACGTCATGCGAAAGGTAAAAACAGATGACAGCTAGAAAAGTTTTGATCCATTCACAACAGGAGGGAAGGATATTCCATAACTAAGATATGCAGATGACACAGTCATGCTGTTAAACAGCACCAATGGCCTGGAACAACTGTTCATGTCCGTTCAGAAGCACAGTGAAGCTCAGAGCCTTTTCCTGAACATTAAGAAAATGAAGAAAATGCCCATGACATAACAGGACCACAATCCCAGATTGCTATTAAAAATGAAGAAATCGAAAATGTCACACATTTTGAAAACCTTGCCTCTACGTTATCCAAAGACGGAGACTGCTTAAATGAAATTAGAAAGTGTTTGGCCATGGCGATGCAGACGCTAAACAACGTGCACAATGTATGGCATAATGCTAACAATCAACTGAAATTTAAGATCCTGAGAACATTCATATTTCCCGTGGCAATGTACAGGTGCGAGACATGGACTATGACACAAGTAGCAAAGAAGAAGAATTGAATCGCTCGAAACAAAATGTTACAGAAATATCAAAAAAATTCTTTGCATAACGAAAGTGACAAATAAAACCATCCTAGAAGACCTGAATGTTGAAGAAAACTGGCTCATAAACAATGGTATGTTTCGGAAATTGAATTTTTTCGGCCACGTCAAACGTTATGATGGACTGGGAAGAACGGTCATGGAGGGCATGGTACATGGAAGGCGACGAAGGGGTCGACCAAGACAAAGGTGGATACAAGATATCAAGGATACTCCAAACATGAACATGGAGCAGGGGGGGAATATCAACTGCAGACCGAGATTCATATCCACTGACTGTGATGAGAGCGACGTTCTACAAAGGACATGCTACAATTGATATATATATATATATATATATATCTGTATGTGTGTGTAAAGTAAAGTCAATTAAGTAACATGTTCGCATGCACACACACACGCACACACGCACACGCACAGACACACACACACAGACACACACAGACACATGCACACACACACGCACACACACAGACACACAGAGAGAGAGAGAGAGAGTAAAATACAGAGAAACAAGTGACATCTTAGATTGCTTATAACGTGGCAACCTGAGTCCAAATAACCATATGCAATATAAGCGAGTAGCACGACAATGTACGCAATTTTACTGCGCTCAGTTTATAGCTGCTATCAATTTCGAATGCCGAGGATTTCCAACCTATACATTTCAGGTAGGCCGGGCTGATCTTTCCAAAGTCTAATCAACACAAAATTGGTTTGGCTGAAAACCGACCATCTTATTAAAAACACTTGGGCACATTAATTAATTTAATTGGGAAGATAATTTCTGACATGATTCTGTAATTACACAACGATCTGTTTCCATTTTTTTCAACCCTTCTTTACACAAGCGTTGGCAAAGCTAAGGATAACAGATTCTATGTAAATCTTAGCTGGCAACAACGTATTAATATTAGTGATACAATTCTGCCTCAATTTTTAGGCGTCAAATGTAGGTACTAACTATGTTTGTCCGCACTATCTGCCTCAGCGTTGCGTTTCGGATTCGATCACGGATTATCTTTCCGGCTTCACTGCTGACACAGGACACTTAACTTAACGTTTTTATGCTGGTTTAGAAGACCCCGCAGAGACTGTATACAACCAGTTTCATTCACATCGCCTTGCTTTAAATGATATGCGCATCCAATGTATTCTTAAATGAATTAACTGTCCCTGCCTCTTCTACCTGCCGTGGCAATGAATTCCAAGCATTCACCACTCGCTGACTAAAAGTATATTTCCTAATATCTAATCTGGACCTCTCTTTAGTCAACTTGTAGCTATGCCCTCTTTAATTCACAGCTTTGTATGTGTTTCTAGAAAAGACCACGAGTGACATTGGTAACACAATGTAGGAATAAAGTTGCATTTATCAGCCTCTTCTTACTTGCTAGAAGCACTCTAGGGCGTTTTAAAATCGAAACAATTTGATAGTATAAATAGTTCCTGTCAAGATGGCGCAGTATACAATAAATTTTGTATTAGCTGTCGGAGCATTTACGAAAAGCAAATATAATGTAAGACTTACAGGAACTACGACAGGTCTAGCCATCTGACAGGAGGTTTACAACTGTTTTATTAAAATAGGCAAATAACTAGTTAGGAGATAAAATAGGTGAGCAGACACATCCTTATCTACATTCTTCAACCTTATACTCCTTCCAATCGGAACATACACTGTTAACATCAACACATCTTTGTTTGTAAGTAATGAAAGGGAGGTTTCAGGGGTCTCGAGGTAAGGTGTCTACCTCGAGTGCGGGTCAAGGGTTCGATTCACGATGGAAACCATGATATTTTTCACGTGGGTATTCTGGTAAAAATTCCCTTAATCTCTAGTTAGGGAGATCGAACTCCTGTGTTCAGTGTCGAGCAAGTTAAAAATTCCTTGGCAGTTTGAACTCGAAAAGAGTCGGCTTAACGGCCGCTGCCTGGACCAAAAATCAACTTAAAAATGTACCCACATTATTTGTATCTTCCCCCAGGCATAGTAAGCTGCAGGAAGTTGTAAAATACTTAGTAGATATAGCTGAATAATTCAGCTACCAGGTACAAGACATTACCATACCTCTTTTAATACCAAGATTCCGAGTTCCAAGTATGAAAAGTTTATATTTTAAAAACTATAGGAATAACAGCAGAGTATATACATAGGCCAGTAACATCCATTTTCTATGACTATCAATAAGTGTATTGTTCAATGCAGGATGTCACACTCGCTCCATGGCTCCTGGTTTTACCTCATAACTGGTAAACCAATGAACGTACGATGCACACCTTCGTGTGTAAGAAACATAATCAGCTGAAAGCAAATTTTGCAAGTGGTCACCTTTAGCTTCAAGGCATGCCTGGAAACGCCTCTTCGTGTTACGGAAGGTATTTACCAACGTACCAGGTTTTACATACCAATTTGTTTTCTTGCAGTTTCATTAAATTCCTTGATTTGTTGCTAAATACTTCCCCATTTATTCATGCCCAGTAGGAAGAAATCAGTTGGAGTAAAGTCGAACGATCTTGGTGGTCAAAGTCACTTAGAAATAACACTATCTTTAAAGAAACAAACCATTTCAACCATCTTGACATTTCAGATGTAGCATATGCCTTCACACTGCTGGAAATAGACAATACGTCGTTCCTCGAGTTTAGAGTATGGCCATATAAAATTAAATTGAATTACGTTCATTTGTTTACAAGTTGAAGGAAAAATCGGGGGCGGGCAGCGAGTGAGACAGCGAGTGTATGTGTGGGTGTGTACTTACAGACACACACACATACACAACACACAAACACATTCCCACTCTTGCAAGATTTAAAATGAACTAGTTAAGTTTCTCACACACTTAGGTATGTCCATGTCAAACTTTATTGAATTCCGTTCATTGTTTAAAAGTTATAGGGAATACCAGGGACCGAACGTTCATTGTTTAAAAGTTATAGGGAACACCAGGGTCCGATAGCGAGTGAGACTCGCGTGCATCTGCGTTTTGCACACGTCATCAAAATTTGACTGAACTACTTTCACTAGCGTCTGTCGTAACAGGAACACCGGATTAATCATATTGTTGTTGTCCCAATATGGATATTTTTGTCACAACCCGGATGGCTTTGTCACAATGTGGATGTCTTTGTCACAACCCGGATGGCTTTGTCACAATGTGGATGGTTTTGTCACAATGTGGATGGCTTTGTCAAAATGTTAATGGCTTTGTCACAATGTGGATGGCATTGTCAAAATGTGGATTGCGTTGTCACAATGTGGATGGCTTTCTCACAATGTGAATGACTTTTTCACTATCTGGATGGCTTTCTCACAATGTGAATGACTTTTTCACTATGTGGATGGCTTTGTCCCAATTTAGATGACTTTCATCTTATGACAAAACTTTGTAAATATCTTGAACATTATTATTGTGCCAATCGTTGTGAACATAGAGATGTGGTTTTAGTCATGCTACTTTCCAACCTGTTAGATGCCCCATGCCCGCTGCCTTGGATATACATATCTACAGGAAAGGCTTCGGGAGTAAACCCTAGGGAAAACTTTGCAACCTGTGCCATCTTCAGTTGTCTTGATAATGTCTTGCCACTGGCCAAAGGTAGTTCAGGACGAAAGAGTGAGGTGGATATATCGCACAAATCTCTCCCCCTTTAATCTATATCACCGAGCAAGTCATCCATTTCAGCGCACAGATCGAAATGAAAAAATTGTCCAGACAACTGAACAAAGAGAGTAGTTTTTCATCACACATTAGGGACGAACAACAACAACATGCATGACATTGAAAACACACTGTACAACCTACACGAACCATGAGATTCACTTGGGGAAAGCTGTTGCTTTTGCTACTCCGTTACATCCGCTACGACTCGTTCTCCGATCTCGATTCGTCTCGATTCTCTCCAATTCAGAACTATATTATAATCCTATGGGAACACGAACGTATATCCGGAAGGACGTTATCCGAGCGGCGGTTAAACTGCGCATGACTGTTTTCCCTTGTCGATAGATTTGATCAGATAAATAGTTCAGTTTTGTTTCTGTATTTACAATTTACATTTTGTCATAATAACATTATTTCGACTAGTTAGTTGCCCATTTGCAAGCAATGATGGGGGTATCATCAGACGGTTTTGTCTTGATGATGTAGCCTGCGCTGTATTTGGATTTTAGTAAGGAAGTAACTGTGCTGGTCATCAACCTCACTTTCTGGTCCCGAACTACATTAGGCCAGTGGCAAGATGATAAGTCGAAACGACTGGAGATAATTAAGATACAGGCACTCTAGTCTCATCTCCTGTGAATACAGCAAACAATTGTGTACATTTTATTTTACCATACATGTAACTGAAATGTTGACTGAACTTAGCAAAAGTTTTCCGTATTGCCAGCTGGAAACTCCCAAATCGAATTGGCAACGCCGCGTTATCCTTTATTTGTGGGGTCGATAATTGCGGTACTATAGAACAACAATATATAAAGTCGTGTTTCAATTTGTCCATGCCAATATATATATAAGATGCCAATGATTGGATTGTAGAGTGGTCATTAAAAACCATGTAGACTGTCGGGAGACATGAGAAACGTATGTTGTGAAAAGTGCCACTGGCGCCAACTACAAACGTGTCTGCCCCATTACGAACACACAAGCAAAATGAGAGCGTGAAGCATGTATTCGTAAGAAGGTTAAATATGACACAGGTGTTCATGTAATCTAAACATAATTAAAATGTTTACAAATTTAAAATACTCACGAAAGTACTGACGAGTACGAAATTACATCGCGTTATAAACAATTTCACGCGATAATAGATCGCGTTGTAACGAGATTTTACGGTATGTATGCATTTTAGAAATAGAATATAATAAAATAGAACATTGCTTGCCTTCATTAGATTGATAAGCCACACGAGGTCCATCAAACACTACAGCTAAACATGTCAGACAGTGCAGAAACAAAACATAACAGATTACATACAGCAGCGATGGTGTCTGTGGTTGTCATCGACAGCGATGGACAGTTATGTATGTATGTATGTATGTATGTATGTATGTATGTATGTATGTAATGTAATGTAATGTAATGTAATGTAATGTTATGTTATGTTATGTTATGTTATGTTATGTTATGTTATGTTATGTTATGTTATGTTATGTTATGTTATGTTATGTTATGTTATGTTATGTTATGTTATGTTGTGTTGTGTTGTGTTGTGTTGTGTTGTGTTGTGTTGTGTTGTGTTGTGTTGTGTTGTGTTGTGTTGTGTTGTGTTGTGTTGTGTTGTGTTCTGATGTGATGTGATGTGATGTGTTGTGTTGTGTTGTGTTGTGTTGTGTAATGTATCTTATACATGTTATGCATGCATGTATGTTATGTATGTTATGTCTTATATGAATGTTATGTATGTATGCATGTATGTATGTATGTATGTATTTGCTGTACATATTAAAAAGCACTAGTACTGAGGCACACATACATTGGTGCAGCCTTTGAGAAACACTGATGTTATTATAACAGGATGCAAACAGTGAGAGCCACGATCATTTTCTCTCCCTCTCTCCCTCTCTGTGTGCCTCTCTGTCTGTCTTTCTTTGTCCACCCCCTCTCTCTGCCGGACAATTATTTGAAAGAAAATCAATGTCAAAATGAAGCGCAATAGCCTAAGGACGCTTCGCCACGACATACTCTCTAGAATACTTCTGGTTTCCAAGACAAGATGAGTGCTCGGCTTAGCAAACCCCATAACAACGTCATGCCTAATCATACGATTTATGGTTCTCTAAGCTAACTAGCTATATGTGAGGGATGTGATAACCAGTTCTTAGATTATCGTGTAGATTTTGGTAAGTTATCTTGTATGTTATGTAATGTTGTGTTATGTTATATTAGTTTATGCAATGGTGTACTGTTATATAAGCTATGTTATGTTACGGTATTATAAACCATAAGGCAGTGTGACGTAACATAGTGACCAAGATGGCCGTGCCTTTTTGTGTACTCCAGGAAAGAAGGTCGTCAATAAACTTTTCGGTTTTTCTTGAGTTATAAATTTGATATGATTCGAGCTTTAAATAGAGAAGTTGGACACATCCTACTGGTGTGTAGGATGACTGAAAGCGTGTTATTACCAGTGTCTGTGTATTTCGTTATCTAGAGACAAGCCGGACTATTGCGTTTATCATTTTTCCCCTGTGACATTTATATGAACAAAGCCGTTATGTGGATTTGACGGTTGTCTACTGAAACGCTGATTATCTTGTCTGTGATACTTGCCATCCTTATATTGTGTGACATGCCGTAGTCAAGATGGCGCTAACGGATTACGAGCAATGAACGATTAGTTGTTATTCAGTGGCCATTGATAAAATGTATGTGACCTGTATCATTGGTTCACTCATACCAGAACAATTTGGCTGGATTCCCTTCGCTGACTTCCGTGGGTTTCAGGCAAACCTGTTTAATCATAGTGCGCTTGTGTCTATGTGGGTAGCTGTGAATATGTGGGACATAATTTATTTCTTTTCCTGTAACATTTGTAGAGATTTAGTTCTGGTCATCCTACATTCCCAACCTTTTGGATGTCAAACCCCCGCTGTCTTGCGGGATACCTGTTTACGGGAAAGGCTACGGGAATAAACCCTCAGGACAAAAATCTGCATTCTGTGCTATTTCAAATCGCGTGATAATGTCTTGCTACTGGCTAAAGGTAGCTCAGGACGAGAGAGTGCAGTTGACAAATTGCGCAAAACTTACTTTATTCAAATCACCGCACAAGTTACCCTTTCATCCACTTCAGCAGACAGCAGCTGGAAGAAGATGGTCGACACGGCTGAACAGAGGATGATGAACGAGGCTATGTTGCGTTACGTTATAACTAAGATATATGTTATGTTATGCTTTGCTAAGTTGTGAAATGTTGTTCGATGGTATCATTGCTTACGTTATTTTATGTTAGACTATGTTTTGTTTAAGCGATGTTCTGTCATGTTGTGATATGTTGTTTTATTAAATGTTATGATTCTTTATATCATGTTTTTTGTTATGTTCTGCTATGTTTTGTTATTTTGTGATATGTTGTGCTATCTTTTGATATTTTATTTTGTATCAGGGTACATTATGTTGTAATATGGTATATAATGAAACATTTTGTTATGTTATGTTATGATATGTTATGATATGTATTATATTGCCATGTTGTGATATGCTATGTTATTATATTTTATGGTATGTAATGATGTGTTATGTTATGTTTCGATATGTTGATTTAAATCATGGTACGTTTTTTCATATTATATGCTGCAGAATCCTGGGGGTTGGGCGGCAAGACAAGATCACCAACGCAGATCTGTTACAGACACTGTCACAATATTTTCCATGCTTAGTCGTCGAACGCGCCTATGGCTGGGACACATTCAGAGGATGGATGAGGGCAAGATATACCAAAATATCGTCTCTATGGGGAATTACAGTTGGGGAAAAGTTTTCGGGGCTGGCCACTACTTCGGTACAAGGATTTATGCAAGCGGCGTATGAATAATGCGGGCATCGATTTGGACGCAATTGATCGTGTTAGAATGGAAGGGCAGGGTTAAAGACGGAATACCGACAAAGGAGATACTGGTTGCTGATAGGCTAAAGACAGCGTTTAAAAAGACACGTGACACCATGTGATGCCCCAAAAGGTCCTGACTTTCTTTGCACACACTGTGGAAGACGCTTCTCTGCTCGGATTGGTCTTGCGAGTGACATTCGCTACCGTCATGGACTGTCGTTGCATACCTTTTTTTCGAAGCAGAATTACTATCGTCTGACAAGACGGAAAGAGTTAATCATTATATGTTATGAAATGTTATAAAATGTGTTTATAACGTATGATATCTTATGGTATAATACTATGACATGTTTTGTTATGCCATGTTGTGAAATGGCCTGTTATGCTATGTTATTGTTTTTATTATTTTGTGAAATGTTATGACATGTTTACGTTAATATATGTGATTTTAAGAAAATTTAAAAATTATCAATTATATTACATAACTAGGCATACACACACACGCACGCGCATACACTAGGACACAGAAAGACGATAGAATGATACGGCGTTTTGCTAAACAGAAACGCTGAACGGAAACGCTAATCCGGTCAGGCACAATTTACTGACCAGGACATCGCATCTGGACCAGGCGTAATACTACACATCTCTTCCATGTAAACTTCCCCTGACATAGTCTGTCTAACGAGATGTGGATAGACGTAATCCCCGTAGAATTGGGTAAAATAGAAAAGGAAACTACGTTACGGCTAATGTGCTTTCATAAGGGCCAACGTCTTACAACACTATCGAGCTAGCGAATCATAATGGAGTACAGGGGACGGAGTGGGCTTGTGGTTAAGTGACACGGCTCACGACCAGAAGGTGCTGGGTTCGATCCCATCGTTACCCCGGGGAAGCAAACCCTTAGAAAATGCAGGAAGAAGTAGACCCTTACATAAAATGCATGCTAAAGTCGGACGGCATTGAGCCAACAGGCGCAAAATATAAGCCACAATGAATTTACGCAGCCTTGGAGATTAGAGAAATAAGGCGAAAGCAAATATTTTTTTTTTAAATGGAGTACAGTATTGCCACATCAAGCAGTTGGGTGAAACAGAGATACGAACTATGGTAAAGAAGCTCAATCACACTATAGAGATGTCATTTATGCCTGAGGACTGGCTTCATAGCTATCTGTGCCATTGTCTAAGCCTGATATGGTCTCCACGCTTCTCAGCAGGTACCGGGCGTACGATGTGTATCAGAATTTTCAGTCAAAGCAAAAAACAGTCGCTGTAGCAATCGACCTGAAAGACGCATACACCCGTGTCCATTTTGGAACTCTAATTACACGTCTGAAACAGTGGTTTAAACCCGTGGCAGGTTAGTTATATTTCAGCTGTCCTGATGGAAAGAACAGTTGCGCTACGTATGGGATCGTGGACATCAGAACCGAGGCAAATATGTCCAGGGCTTCCTCAATGGTGTCCGCTCTGACCGGTGCTGTTCACCATCTACACAGTACAAGTAGACAACATTAAGCCCACAGGGGCAGGACGAACGTTGACATTTGCCGATGACATCCTACCGTACTGGCTCAGACAGGCAAGAGTTGGCCAAAGACATCCATGAAACCTTGCAAGCAATCTCACAGTGGTATGGCAACTCAAGCTCCACCATCAATCCGAACTAGGCCTGCTTGATGTGGTGCTCTTTGAATAATTCCATTATAAAGACTGAACTCCCGGGTATCAAATTTGAGAGATTCACCATTGACAGGTGTAACAGGTTGAAATACCTCGGAGTGACATTGGATCGCAGTCTCTCTTATTATTGGCATGTTGACCAGACCGTACAAAAATGTAACCGACGGTTAAAAACACCATAGACTATGCTGCTGCCGACTTGGAACAACGCCTCCTGTTCATCCTATTTCGTCAGGTCCTGTTGTCGGTAATCGATTACGGACTCAGGTAAAAGGAATGAAAGCCACATAGTCCTGCTTACAGATGCACTGGTCGTAGTCACAGCACTAAAAAGCCAGAAAAATACTGAACTTAATGATTTAAGAGCAGTACTCTGTCAACTATGCCAGAAGGCCGCACCAAAAAGAGTAGTGGTGCAGTGGGTCCCATCTCACTGCAACATCCAAGGCAACGAGGAGGCAGACAGACTGGCAAAAGAAGGTGCAAAACTACCACAACCCGTAACTAGTATGACATACAAAGAGTCAAAACGGCTTATCAGAGCTAGATACATGACCAAATGGGAAACCGAACATACTGGTTACACCTAAAACGATGCCTATAACCAGTTGAACAGAAAAGAGCAGGTCGTGGTCTTCAGACTTCGCACTGGCCACAATAGACTCAGGTACCACCTATTCAACAAATTGAAGATAGGTGGCACCGACGAATGCCCGC
The DNA here is from genome assembly GCA_036924085.1 of Ariolimax columbianus. NCBI lineage: Eukaryota > Metazoa > Mollusca > Gastropoda > Stylommatophora > Arionidae > Ariolimax > Ariolimax columbianus. Next base: position 44,224,554 of record JAVGWX010000018.1, read on the forward strand.
GTGGTACCGGGAAAATGACCGCTGAGCATTTGCTGCAAAACTGCCCGACATACGAGGATCAGAGAGAGCAGATGTGGCCATCACCAGTGGCAACACTAGACAAGCTCTATGGCAGTGTCGACAGCCTCAGGATGACGGCTGCTTTTTTCGAAAAAATAATGGTTACTGTCTGACTGCGTACGAAGAAGAAGATGAAGATTACGGACTGGGCATCCTCACGCTATCAAGAACACAGTGTAAAAAATGGAACGCATCCAGAATGAAGGTATGCGACTGATTCTGGGTTGCACTAGAGATACCCCGATTGTGATATTGTGATTGTTATCGGCGACATCCCGCAATACGCTGGTACAAGGCAAAGCCTATCTGCGTGTCAGGACAGAGACGTTGCACACTCTGTATAGTAGTATCTCAGACATCAATGGATCAAGAATCAAGAGAAGGGCGTCATGGATGACACAGGCTGATAAAACTATCGGACACGTCACACCAGCTGGTTCGATATCCAAAGGGGAAGAATGGGTCCACACTGGTGATAGAATGATAGAGTATCAGAGAGTCATCAGAACCTTTCGGCGTGGTCTACTGGTTAAGTGACATGGCTCAAAACCGAAGGTGCTGGGTTCGTTCCCCATCACAGCACCGGCCGTTACACCTGGGAAGCAAACCCTTAGAAAATGCAGGAGGAAGTAGACCCTTACATATAATACATGCCGAAATCGAATGTACTGGGCCAAGAAACGCAAAATAAAAACTGTAGTGCAACGCAAACCACCTTGGGGAATAGAGAAATAAGGCGAACGCAAAAAAAAATTAAATAATCATAACCTTATTCAAGGAATGCAGAGAATGGAGCAAGAGAGAGCAGAGCACGGGGGAATCAGCTGATAACTGAGAGTATGCAGGACAGTGATGCTGTCATATACACTGACGGTTCAGTGCTGCGCAGTGGAACATCAGGTTGGGGCTTCCAGTCTAGAGCGAGATGACAGGTCCTCTCTGAGCGCAGTACGGCATGCATGTCAACAACCTCCGGTTTGAGAATTAAGATGGATGCAGTGACCTCAGCGTTTAGATGGATATCTGAGACTTCTTTAACAAGGGCAATCACCGTGACAGACGCGCAAGCCATACTTCAGTAGGTACAGAAGGAATGGCTTAGATACGAGTGGATAGCAGCCGTTGCGGCCTCAAATCTCCAGGGGTTGACTGTCCTGATCATGATGGGGTTCAGAACAATGATAGAGCTGGCATATTGGCTTTACAAGCTCCCATAATATGCACGTTATTGATGGATAGGAGTGACATTTTGAAATTAATCAATGACCACCTGTTGGATGAGGACACCGCAATAGATGAAGCAACAATCTACATGCTGAAAGGATACAAGCAGAGAAGGGCGAATGAGAGGATGGAGTAAGAGAGTGTTCAGCCAGCGAGCTTCAGGGACCATCAGCATCTAGACTCTGCGCCATTTGCTGAGATATACTGAGCACATATGGCTAAGCCCGGAGTGCAGTGATGTTGATTCTTAAAAACAGTAACGGATAAGCGATAGCGGCCAAATACAGAAAGACCGAATGGTAATATGGGTTGAGAAAAAAAAGAAGAAGACAGACATATAAAAGTAGATGAGATGAGGATTAGGAAAAGGTATTGAAGATATTGATGCCATGCAACTGGAGGCAACCCATGCGGGACACCAGTTTGTCCACAAGTGTGAATCGATACCGACCGTGCTATTGTAATGTAACGATAGTCCTATAGAAGAACATTTGTGATTATGGGCTTGTGAAATTATGTTACGAGGAAATGCTGTTGTACGATTGGCGACCATGTCAATTCCTTGTTTGTTTTACCTTCCTTTACTGTGCCAGGAACTTGAAATCAATCGTGTGTCGTGAATGGAGAACGCACCAGATAGCACAGCAGAAGTGTGTACAATTAAGTCGACGTATCTATGAATTATTTTATGTAGCCAAATTTAGAATCTGTTATGGTTGCTTCGTTTCCAGTTACATGGAATTCTGAACTCCACTGAATTTCCGGTTTACATTTTTTTATTTTTATTTATCGCCGTTCTCAAGTTCTTATATCTATTCACATTGTATTTCTCGAAAGATATATGCACGCAGAAGAATAAATATGTTGTTCATACACATTGGTTGTTGATACGGGCTCTCGTCGTTCGGTCCAGTGCCATGTAATGGTATCTGGTCGTGGTTGGTGATTGTTGTTTAGTGTAATACAAAGTGTTTCTTTAGTCTGGATTCGGAGAAAGACGCATTTTCTTAACATCGGTGAGGTCCGAGAACTCAAAAAGATGGTATTCAACAGTTTCGTAAGGGTGTGTACACAGTTGACACCTGGGAGTATGTTGTTGTTGCATGATGTAGTGGTGCGTGTTCAGTAGGATGTGTTGGGTTCTATTCAGATGCTTGTTTAGTGGGATGTGTTGGGTTCTGTTCAGATGCTTGTTTAGTGGGATGTGTTGGGTTCTGTTCAGATGCTTGTTTAGTGGGATGTGTTGGGTTCTGTTCAGATGCTTGTTTAGTGGGATGTGTTGGGTTCTGTTCAGATGCTTGTTTAGTGGGATGTGTTGGGTTCTGTTCAGATGCTTGTTTAGTGGGATGTGTTGGGTTCTGTTCAGATGCTTGTTTAGTGGAATGTGTTGGGTTCTGTTCAGATGCTTGTTTAGTGGGATGTGTTGGGTTCTGTTCAGAGGCTTGTTTAGTGGGATGTGTTCGGTTCTGTTCAGATGCTTGTTTAGTAGGATGTGTTGGGTTCTGTTCAGATGCTTGTTTAGTGGGATGTGTTGGGTTCTGTAGATGTGCTTGTTTAGTGGGATGTGTTGGGTTCTGTTCAGATGCTTGTTTAGTGGGATGTGTTGGGTTCTGTTCAGATGCTTGTTTAGTGGGATGTGTTGGGTTCTGTTCAGATGCTTGTTTAGTGGGATGTGTTGGGTTCTGTTCAGATGCTTGTTTAGTGGGATGTGTTGGGTTCTGTAGACGTGCTTGTTTAGTGGGATGTGTTGGGTTCTGTTCAGATGCTTGTTTAGTGGGATGTGTTGGGTTCTGTTCAGATGCTTGTATAGTGGGATGTGTTGGGTTCTGTTCAGATGCTTGTTTAGTGGGATGTGTTGGGTTCTGTTCAGATGCTTGTTTAGTGGGATGTGTTGGGTTCTGTAGACGTGCTTGTTTAGTGGCATGTGTTGGGTTCTGTAGATGTGCTTGTTTAGTGGGATGTGTTATGCTCTGTAGATGCGCTTGTTTAGTGGGATGTGTTATGCTCTGTAGACGTGATTGGTCAGTGGGGATCGAAAAGAAAAACATTGCTTAATGCCAAGTAGCCAAACGTTGCTTGAATGAATGCCTGCCCTTTCCTTTGAGTACCATGATCGTTGTTGCTGTGTTCACATTTAAACATGTTATTATTATTGGTTCAACTTTTCAGAACTCGCTTGTGCAGACTTCATCTTATTCATCCATAACGGAAACTAGTGGGAAACAAGAATGTGACATTGAACATATACCATTCTTGTTAGTTCCAATAGAGGAAAGAAGACCAACTGTTGGTCAGGCAAAATATACTGGTCAGAATACTATAATGAAGCAAAGACACTCATAAAACAATGCATGGGGACGGAATGGAGACAATAGCACAAACAATACAAGCCAGAGAATAACAGTATAGGCAAATCTGGCAGATATGGGTGGACAAAGATTTCCAGACTCAAAAAGGGACATTGCAGACTCAAGCTCGCCTCCACAGGCTGTTTCTTAGAGACTCCGTTACATGCGATCGCATGATTCCATCACCTAGATTTTCCACTTCAACATCGTTGACATTAAATAATCATAATATTAATATCGACCTGTCCATGAAATCTCTATGTGCATCAAATTCACATTCATTTGACGAGAGTGAATTGTCCACCTCCAAACTACGTTTCACTCTCATCATTCCTTATTTCTGTCACTTCACCTCTTTTTCTTTGTGTAAGCTATGCTATTTAAAAACTTGTTAGTGTCTTTTTCTCATAGCTCTAACATTGTCTTCTATGGGACAAACCTTGAATTAGTTTACTGGAGTCTCTAACAACTTCATACCCCGACAGTAGTGTAACTACTATGGGACAAACCTTGACTTAGTTTACTGGAGTCTCTAACAACTTCATACCCCGACAGTAGTGTAACTACTATGGGACAAACCTGTACCTAATAACTGATTACCTTTGTTGTTAAGATGGCACCTGAATTCAATGCAATGAATGATGCTGATGTATGTTATACTCACACATATCCAGGACAGTAAGACAACAACATGTCGAAAGGTTTCAGATCTCTTATCCTGATAGAAGTAACGATGCGTACATCTATCTCTGTATGTAATTATGTTTCAGATCTCTTATCCTGATAGAAGTAACGATGCGTACATCTATCTCTGTATGTAATTATGTTTCAGATCTCTTATCCTGATAGAAGTAACGATGCGTACATCTATCTCTGTATGTAATTATGTGGTAGAGCGGTTTGAATACGGTTAAGATACCGGTATGTCTACTACAGGGAAATAAGTTCAAAACGTCGTAATGTTGATGTTTTTTACTAGTTGTAAATTTTTTTTAAATTCATAGCTTGCACCGCTACGAATGCAGGACCAAACGACCTTTAGTTCAGTTTAGTTAAGCTCAAGTACCATCTCCACAGGTAAAGTCGCGTGGAATAGATCTCCAAAGTAATGTTTCTTGCCTTGATGGCTCACTCAACCAGGATTATGGCTATCAATATTTATATGTTGTCCTCTTGCTTATATCGTTGCTTACCTCTGCTACTTTCCTAGCAAGTATTGTTTTCAGCACAGTGTTATTTATTTGATTGTGACCAAAATATTGTTACTGCCAGACTCTGATTTCGTTCATCAATTCTCGCGATAAATAACGGTGTTACAAGCTGCACGCAGTGAGAGTAAAGTCATTACTGTTTGGACCAATTAGTAGGTACGAGGACTCCGCGAGGGGAAGATCATATACAAGATGGCCCATCGCCACCTCTAATATATATTGCCTGCTTCAAAAGCTGGCATGAGTGGATGTTCTGGCATGTTGGATTACGCCCGGGTCACGCGCCCGAATTAGAACAGCCGGCGATGATGAAGCGTGATGTAAATGCTGTCTAGGCCTGTGTGTAGTGTAACCAACGTTTGGGTCCCGATCGTTCAAGCAGCTGCCGAGAATACGCCTTTGGCTGGGCATGCGAATGGCTAAAATGCGCTTCTGGTCACGCTTCTGGTAAATGATTCCAAGCCATACAACAGGATGAGAATGGTCATGGTTTTGTAATGCCCTGCTGCATTACCAGTACGAGCATTCGCTTGATGCTGACTCGATGCAGGAGTTTCATAGAGGCGGCGGCTGTTCTAATAATGTCCAAGGTACTACTTCCTTCGGTGTTTTTCGCAGCTGCCCATGTAAATGAAGTCCTCGGTGTTCACATAGTTGACGTCAACAAAGATTTATACCATTGTTGGGTTGAGACCAAGGTTTTGGATATTGGGTTTCGGTAATGGCAAGTGAAAGTCCACTCGTTACGCGGTTTCCTCAAAGTTCTACATTGTTTTTATAAGCTCCTCGCGGTGGGGGCTGGTATGACTACGTTGTCTGTATTGTCAAAGTCTGTCAGAGGCAGCTGTCTGATGTCGACTCCCGGGTGTTGAATTTCTATCTGACCGAGGACCCAGTCCGTTGGGCGGCAGAATAATACCGCGGCGAGAACACACCCCCTGACAGACACCAAATGAAGCTGTAAATCTGTTGGATATCCATGCGAACTCTCACTCCAGTGCTACACCGGTGCTGCCCAATCAGCCATTGCAGCGGGTTGGTAACACTGCCCTGCTTTACGAAGTTCTCAGGATACCCTAGTAATGATAGTTTAACACATGTTAACTTATATTTCCTGCAAGAGCCTTTTCAAAAATATAATAACGTACATTATACTTTACCTCCTCATCCAGGTTGCAGAGGCTTGTTTGTGATTGAGTTTGGACTGCCTTTCAGTGTGACCTGAACCCGGACAGCATTTGGAAGCCATAACGCGCCGGAAACCGTCAGAGATGTTACTTTGCAATGCCCGTCCAAAAGCATATTCAACACATACATAATTTACACTGACAGCAACTTTAAACAGGTAAATAATATACGTTTTGATCATCCTCCCTATACTTTGCTGTTTAGTTCATGTCAGAAAATCGTTCCAATTTTTCTGAAACACTGCTCCAAAGCAATTATGTGATCATATTGTTTTAAGTTGTTCTTTTTGAAAATACCAATGAAATTATTCATTTTTCGCAAACATTATATTGTAGCGAGTTTAAGTGACTCTTCTTGTGTGCTGTGTTGTACTGATAAACAATGTAATGGTTCATCCTGGGTGTAATGCAGTGCAAGATTTATCATCATGATCATCACACCAGAAGCGCAAAGTCGATCTCCATCTCGTTGGCCAAGATGTTGAAACGCATTCTGTTTTCTTTGCACGATGTGGACGTTGTATGTGTGGTTTCCTCACATCCCGAGCGTGCTGACGAAGGTTGCTCGGGGTCCTCCAGGCGGTTGTGCTATGCTCGGCTTCATCTACGTGCTGCTCACCACAAAAGGGATCACGTCAATCCCTCACATTGATAGCCAGGCTTCCATGACAACTTCCCATGTCCAGGGAGGACTACGAGGAAGCCGATGTGAGGGTTTTGGCCAGTACGTTTTACCTGACCCTGACTAACATATCTGATCAGTATATATTACCTGACCCTGACTAACGTGTCTGATCATAAAAGTTTGCCTGACCAGACGTTAGTCTCCCTCCCCGAGAGGCAGGTTCATGTCATGAAAATATATGTAGACTGATTTACTTATTACTTACTTACTTACTTTCCGTGTCCAAACACCATGTCACACAGTATCCGTCCAGTGTTCAGTAACTTGAACTGCCTTTTCGTTCGCCTCCATCATGTCGTTCATGTCACAGGTTTCAGGGAGGTTGAGGCAGATCATCAGATGATCTTGGTCCTGAACTGCGCCGCATTCACATGTGTCGACATCTGAGTATCCCCATTTCTTCAAGTTCACTCTGCATCTTGAGACACCAGTTCGAAGCCTGTTCATTGCCTTCCATACAGCGTAGGGCAGGTGGTGTCCAGGCGCAACCTCTTCCTTGAGCTCTATCCAATGATCCTGCATTGTTTGGCGCCACCTCTCGATGCGTTGAACTTCCGGGCTTGTATTATTAGGCTATAGACACCCCATGAGGAAGTTTAACGATTTCCAAAATAAACTTATCCATGCCACCCGAAGAGTAAGATCCGAAATCACTGCCCATATATTACATCATTAAATACAACGTTCACGTCCCACATACGCACACACGCACGCACCACGAACTCACGCACGCACACACACACGCACTACCTTGAGGAGATCGGACACTTTACCTACCTTGATGCTTATTATAGATCTGTTTGCAGGTGTCTTTAGTTTTTCCGACAGCGTTACCCAAGTCTGTTAGGTCACGAAGAAAAAGATCACAATCATTCCTCAGATGTTAAGTATGACGGAAAGAATTATTAAACATGATAACATGTCAGTGATGGTAAAACTGTACAGTACAAAAATTAAGGAGGCTGCGTGGCCTAGGGGTGAAATTCGCTCGATTTTCTCAATCCCAACGTTCCAGGCTCGATTCCCACTTGTGTCCAGTTTGGCAGACACTGGGTTTTTTCTCGGGTTAATGTTCCTCCACGTACGAAAAGTAATGACAACCTATCGTACTACACACTTGCCAAGAAACTTATAACAGCAAAATAGGTGGCGTGGCGGTTGTAAGAAGCTACGTTCTGTAAAAGGACACGCGATTTACTACAGTGCAAATCATTAGTTAGATCTAGATGAAGTTCCATGTCCAGGTGTGGAGTTATTACCGTAAAGGGGATATAAACATGCTGGAAAGGATACACAAAAAGCCATAAAGCTGATAGTGGGATTCCAGAATTACATTTATGAAGAAAGACTCGAAAAAAACTCGAAAAACCAAGAATTCGAAGTGGTTTATTAGATATGTACAAAACAACGGAAATGATAAATTAGACTATAACAAGTTGTTATTCAAAATACATCCGCCTATAAGAACAACAGGACACAGTCACAAGTTAAAAAAAAGGTCCAGATTAGATTTTAAGAAATATTTATCTAGTCAGAGAATTATAAATACTTAGAATGCATTGTCAATGAAATAGCGGAGAATGGGTAAATTAATGGATTCAAGAGTAGACTGGAGGCGCACATATATCTTTAGATCAATGAATGTAAAAGAAACCGGTTGTATGCAGGCTGCCGTCTTCTAAACCAGTATAAAAACGTCGTTCAGATTTCGTAGTTGGAATATTGCTTACAATTCCACTAATAGTGGCTCCCCTCTCATTGTACAATTACTGGAAACGAGAAAGCTGATGCACTATGCAAAGCATGTGGAAAAATGGAACTATACATCCATTAAGTGCCATATAAGTAGGCCAAACCCATCAGGCACGAATCAAGGCCTAGATTTAGTGGACTCAACCCCTGACACGATGTATTACCAGTCGAGAAAGCCAGCTCACTGTCGACTTGGCAACACGTGCCACAAGAAAAAGTATTCCAATAGGAAATCCACGCACACAAAAATAATGTCGCCTTCATGATAGTAAGAGAAACAAAGAAGACACTGATACAAATGGGACAAATATTACTCATAATAATAAGAGCAAGAAATATTACTCATAATAATAAGAGCAAGAAATATTACTCATAATAATAAGAGCAAGAAATATTACTCATAATAATAAGAACAAGAAATATTACTTATAATAATAAGAGCAAGAAATATTACTCATAATAATAAGAGCAAGAAATATTACTCATAATAATAAGAGCAAGATTGAATTCAATAGGGATGAAGACCACAATAAGACAATGGCGTATCGTCGCAAACAATGTTGATTAAAATAGTAAATACGATTTGTATTGCATGCGCCAAAAAAACAAAAAAAATGTTAAAAAAGCTTCCATCTGAAATATGATAACCATGGAGATCTAATTGCGAAATGTTGGAACAGACAACAAACGAGACGAGTTGATTAGGAGCAAAAACAGCACGGGAAACAGAAATGGAAATGACTTTGTTAACTTTTTCGACTTTAACGACCTGATTATTGAAGCCACTATCTTCCTACACAGAAATGTACGCCAGCTCACTTGTTGTTCATCATTTGAGCTACTTAAAACCAAATTTGTCCGTTTCACAAGATATCACAAATGGAAAAAACTGTTTACAGGTCCTGATGATAAAGACAAGAACAGACGGAGGGTTTGACTACTACTTGCTCTTTACAACTGTCTCAATAACATTGAAAACTTTTGAACAAGTCAGAAATAAAACACAAAAAATATCCTCCAGAATAAAAACACAAAGGTAATGCTCAGAAGAACATATTTGAAATCCTTGCTAATCTTATACACCAAACTGTAGACATCCACTGGATATACACTTGAGGAAACAATTTGGAACACATGTACAGTAGTTCTTGAGAACCGCAGTAAGCAGTACAAGGAATTGCTCACAGAAACATTATAGAAGCAAAGAGGATCAAAAAGATAAGATCTGTGCATGTGACAAAGTATAAAGGATAAGCCTGCGTACATATTACTAGGAGCTAAGGAAAAGAGTAATGGAGCTAAGCAAGACAGTAATGGAGCTAATACAGAGAGTAATCGAGCTAAGGAAGAGAGTAATGGCTCTAAGCAAGAGAGTAATCGGGCTAAACAAGACAGTAATGGAACTAAGCAAGACAGTAATGGAGCTAAGCAAGAGAGTGATGGAGCTAAGGCAGTCGGTAATGGAGCTAAGCAAGAGAGTAATGAAGCTAAGCCAGACAGTAATGAAGCTAAGCAAGACAGTAATGGAGCTAAACCAGACAGTAAATGAGCTAAACCAGACCGAAATAGAGCTAAGCCAGACAGTAAAAAGAGTACCGGGCAGATAAGAGACGACATAAAGAAAATATGGCCGATAAGGTGAGAAGGTCGCTGAGACATACAATTCGCTATATAAGATAATAATAATAATAGCTGTCCATCGTTGTCGATGAGGACCGTCGACATCATCCTTGTCACAGATTTCCCTGTTGGGTGTGGGTGCGCATGTGGCTGACAGGCCAATGCGAGCACGAAAACATCTGCTACATATCGGGAACACGAGATTTGTAGAATGGGATGGTGTTCCCGCTGCTCGGGATTTCCGCGTCTCGCGTCTGCTCTGGGCTTTCACAACACGGTCGTCTTTACTGGCAGCTACACCCGATTTGAATGCGCTTCTCCAGTCAGATCTGTTTTGCGCAAGACATTCCCAGGTGTCGATGTCTATCTGACAACTTTTTAGTGAGTTCTTCAGACCGTCTTTAAAACGTTTCTTTGGGCGCCGTCCCTCTCTCAGCTCACCGTAGAGAAGCTTCTTTGGGAGCCGCTCGTCTGACATGCGGACGAGGTGTCCGGCCCATCCTAGTCGTGCTTTTTCTAGCAGTGCATGGATGCTGGGCATGTTAGCCCTCGAGAGAACCCCGATGTCAGTGACACGATCTTGCCATCGGATGTGGAATATTCGCCTCAGGCAACCTGTGTGGAAGTGGTTTAACCTCCTTGCATGTCCAGAGTATACAGTCCAGCTTTCGCAAGCGTATTGTAGGGTTGGAATGATGGTTGCACGGTATGCTTTGAATTTGGTCTTGACGCTGATGCCACGACGTGCCCAGACCATCGAGCGCATTCTACCAAAGGCTGTGCTGGCCTTTGCTATTCTGCTTGCCACCTCATCGTGTAGGCTGACAGATCTCGACAGCGTGCTGCCCAGATATGTGAATTTGTCTACGGCATTCAACGTCTGCCCGCTGACTGTAGTCTCTGGTTTTGTGTACGGCATGCCTGGTGCTGGATGGTACATGACCTCTGTTTTTTTTTGGCATTTATGGTCAGGCCATAATTTTTGAATGAGGCAGAGAACTGGTCCATTCCAACCTGCATGTTCAGTTCTGAGTTGCTCATTAGAGCGCAGTCGTCAGCAAATACAAGTTCCCTGATTATGTCGCCAGCCACTTTGGGTTTGGCCTTCATTCTTCTGGAATTGAGTAATTTGCCATCTGTGAGATACTTTATGGATATTCCAAGCTCCAATGATCTGAAGGCGTCTGTCATCGTGGCCGCGAACATCATGCTGAACAAAGTCGGGGCGAGTACACATCCTTGTTTTACTCCGTTTGATACTAGAAACGTTTTAGAGATTGCACCGCTGTCCAGTACACGAGCACACATGCCTTTGTGTAGCTGTTTTACCATTGTTATGAACTTGTTGGGGCAGCCAAACTTAGACATTATCATCCACCGCCCTCCTCTGTTAACTGTATCAAATGCCTTTGTCAAATCAATAAATGTGGTGTACAAGGCCTGATTTTGTTCTCGACATTTCTCTTGTACTTGACGAGCGGCAAAAATCATGTCCACTGTTCCTCTTCCAGCTCTGAATCCACATTGGCTTTCTGGGGTTTGGTGGCTTTGTTCAAGGTGTTTGTTGAGCCTGTTTAGCAGTAAGCGAGCTAGGATCTTGCCTGCTACAGAGAGTAGCGATATTCCACGATGATTGTCGCATTCCTGACGGTTGCCTTTTCTTTTGTACAGGTGAACGATTGAGGCGTCCTTTAGCTCCTGCGGAATTTTTCCTTCCGCCCACATGTGACAGAAGAGTTCAGTGATCCTTCTGGTGAGGGATGGGCTAGCTGTCTTATATACCTCTGCTGGTATTGCATCAGCTACTTAAGCTTTTCCTATAGATAGTGAACTAATTGCCCTGTCGACTTCCTCCTCAGTAATGACTTCATCCAACGCCAGGTTCAGTTCCACCTGCGGCATTCGCCGGATGGCCTCTTCATTTATGGACGATGGGTGGTTTAGTATTTTGCAGAAGTGGTCTGCCCATCTGTCTAGAATCTGAACCTTATCTATTAGCAGTACACCATCCGCACTGCGAACTGGAGTATTACTAGAGGGCTGCGGGCCGTAGGGAGCTTTCAGTGCCTCATAAAACCGTTTGGTGTCATGACGCTCGGCGAACATCTCAATTTCGTCAGCTCTTAAGCTGAGCCAGGAGTCTTGTATCTCTCTAAGCCTGGTCTGGACAGCTTTGCGAGCAGTATTGAAGGCAGCTTTTGCTGCCGGAGATGGTGTGTCCCTCTGGTATTCCCTGTGCGCTTCATGTTTTGCATCGACAAGGCCCTGTATTTCTAGGTCGTTCTCATCAAACCAGTCCTTATGCTTGCGCGTGAATGGGCCAATGTGTTTAACAACTGTATCGTAGAGTGTGTTTCTCAATGATGCCCAGTTCTCTTCGATGTCGTTCTTTTCAAAACGAAGCTTAGAAAGTCTACCCTCAAGCTCTTCCTGGAAGCCTCCTCTCGTGGGTTCGTATTTCAGCTGAGAGACATTTAGCCTCCTCGATGGTTTCTTTCCCTGGGGGCGCATTTTGAGCTGGATCTTGAAGTTAAGCTTGGCAATGACAAGTCGATGGTCGGTCCAACATTCTGCACCACACATGCTCTTCGTTACCATAGCATCGACTCGATCCCTACGTCTGATGATAATGTAGTCAATGAGGTGCCAGTGTCGGGACTTTGGGTGCATCCATGTGGTTCTATTTCGGACAGGAAGTCGGAAAGCTGTGTTTGTAATGAGTAGTTCATTTGCGGCATGTTCTCAGAAGGAGCAGTCCGTTACTATTGCATTTTCCGATACCATGTCTGCCAATGGTCTGTGCCAACTCTAGCGTTAAAATCACCGAGGATGACCAATTTGTCAGATTTGGGGACTGCAGCGATGAGCGCCTCTAGGTCCTCATAAAACTTATCTTTTGTTTCCTGAGGATTTGTCATTGTGGGTGCGTATGCACTATAAGTGTTGCATGGCGCCCTCCTATTAGGGGGAGACGCAGTGTAATCAGGCGGTCATTAATTCCTCTGGGCATGCTTGTGAGCTTGTCGACCATGTTGGTCTTGATGGCAAAGCCAACTCCAGCTTCACGGCGTTCTTCTTTGCTGCGGCCGCTCCAGAAGAAAGTAAAACCAGCGCCTTCTTCTGTGATCTGCCCTTCCTCTGCCAGTCGTGTCTCGCTCAGGGCAGCTATACATATGTTGTATCTAGCCAGTTCCCTGGCGATCAGTGATGTCTGTCGTTCGGGTCTGTTTGCTTTGGTGTTGTCCAGTAGCGTGCGGACATTCCATGTTGCAAGCGTGATGGGTAGTTTTCGTGATCGCTTTCTGCCTGTTCCGCCGCTGCAGTTTGGGGGTCCTGCCAGTTGCGAGCTGCTAGTCAGGGTGAGATCTGTAGGGTGATGTCGTGAGTTGCGCAATGTGTTTATAGTGAGGCAGATGTGCGCAGGATTTTCCTCACTCTCTCGTCCGGACTCAACATGTTCTAGAGGCAAGACATTGTCAAGACTTCTAGTGAAGGGTTCGGTATGGTGTGCCTCATTTTCTCTGTAGTCCTTCCCTTCTCTTTATCGCTGGGGTGGAGCTTTGAGGTATCTGTTTCTGAGTGCATTTGTTTGTGTATTCTTCTTCCACCTCTTGTTCCTCTGCTCTTTCACCTTGATTGTATACTTGTAAGTTCCGATGCCTTCTCGGTTAAGTGCATTTTAAGTATATATCTTAAGTGATGGTGAAAAAGATGGCGCTGGACATGGTCGCAGTCGATTTCCCTCTTGATAAAACGGTGTTTTGTTTGTGTTTTCTATGATAACTCTCGGACTTTTAACGTGATTCCTGGATATTTTTTTTTTTGCGATGGGGATCGAACCCAGCACCTTTTGGTTGTGAGCCGTGCCACTTAACCACTAGGCCACGCCGTCCCCGATTCCTGGATATAAATGTGCCGACTTGTGAATTAAGCATACTAATGTTAAAGAAATGATGCAACGAAGTATATAACAGTGTATTTTTAGTAGTGAAAGGTAGACTAATGTGTACAGTTTCGATGGGACAAAGCGTGGCCGAAACTTGCCCCGGTCAAAAGCTAGTGTCGCTCCGTGCTGTATCGTGACCCAGATAACGAAGCATGAACACTGAAACGAAGGAGGTCATCCTGACATCGTCAAACATACGGTACTTCAAAAAGAAGCTAATCACGCTTCGATCAGCACACTACGTCCCTTCAAACTCAGATCTACATCTGTTGCGTGTGCTATATAAGATAACTGTGATAATAAACTTCTCCTTCTTCTTTGTTCATTCTCAAACTTCCCTACCGGATCAAGATGCTGAGCAATTCATGAGCTGCAGCCGCCAGAGACCCATAGCTGACTGGTAGCGTCAGGACCAGTGATCGAGAGCTGCCAAGATCCGTCAACACCTCCACGCGGTGATCCTGGATAACAAGCTGCAACAGAGCAGACTGGCTAAAGAGAAAGGATCAAAAAGGGAAGGCTAACCCGGTACTAAAAAAATGGCTTGCTGAAGTTGGATGTGTCGGACCTAAAGTTGCAATTATCACAGTCAAGCTGTAAACTACGACACAACGCATTCCTTTCTCTGGACTACATTCTAATACTTGCAAAACCGGTTCGGGGCTTGGTAGTGAGTGATTGAGAACGAATAAAATCAAGCTATACTCCCCTACCCAAGCCATGAAGAGGACTTTTGCAAGTAGCAGGATGTAGTCCAGGGAACGGAATGCATTGTGTCGTAGTTTACATATTGGCTGAGATGTTTGCATCTTTCGGTTTGACATGCAACTTTAGCATGATATTCTTGGGTATCGCGTGAGCCTTCCCTTTCCGATACCTTCCCGTTAGTCAATCTTCCTTGTTGTAGATCAAAATCGGTGCTCGGCATCCAATAAGGCGGTGGTCAGGCCTATCCTGCTAATAATATCTAGGTAACTACCTCCGTCGGAGTTCTGGCTGCTGCCCAGAAAATTGATTTATACGGCTAAAGAATAAAGGCCAAGCAAGGTGCAGACTAGGATTTGTATTTCACATCCCGATAGAAAAAAAACTTTACTGTACCGAAGACGTTATCGCGTGCTCTGTTTTGGTAGTCAACCCACTTCTCTAAATATGGGTTCACATTTATTTCAATTAGGACAATCAGAATAAGGTTTACTGTATCTCTCGGCAATGGGTGACACAGTTTGTACATTATGTATTTGCTTGGACTCTCTCTGCTCGTTTTCCATTAACGTCATCTGAGATCGACCAATACCGTCTCGCTCGCTCATCTAACGGATTACTCTATTATGTGTGAACTTTGCACTGCTGACATTTCATGCATCACTGTCTCGCAGACTGTGGGTGTATGTGTGTGTGTGTATGTGGGAGTATGCGTGTGTGTATGTGGGTTGTATGCGTGTGTGTGTGTGTGTGTGTGTGTGTGCATGTATAGCTTCACTACTTTACCGACAGCGTGCTTTCAAAAATCGCTCTAGAAGATCGTTCTTAATATATTCATGGTACACAATTGCTGATGTGAATGAGTTAATAAACCATTTTCTTTCCAGGGGATACTGAAGAAATTTGAGTGGGCAAAAATGTGTAGGTGTACATTATTAAGCGTTCACGGGGGGCGTGTCATGAGTGGGTGTGTGTACGTGTGTGTCTGTCTATCACTCCATTTATCTGTCTATTTCAATGGAAAGATGTATTTAGAAATGGTGTGAAAATGATACAGACGAGTAAATCGGTGTGTGTGTGATTTTGTGATTACTTAGAGTGAGTGAGAGAGAGAGAGAGAGAGAAAGAGAGAGAGAGAGGAAAAGAAAGAGCAGCGTAATAAATGTATGCCAGAGAGAGTGTGAGAGTGAAAGAGGATCGGACACAGAGAGAGTGACACATCGTATGATCGCTGTGAGAGACTTGGAAGTGAAAGGATGGTGTGGGAAAATGTGTGAAAACGTATTGTGTGTGCGTGCGTGCGTACGTGCGTACGGGGGGGGGGGGGGGGGAGTTCGCGAACTCGTGGTGTGTTTGTGTATGTGTGTATGTCTTATGGTGGACGTGTGTTTGTGTGTGTGTGTTTCGATGGGCTTGTACGTGTATGTGTGTCTTAAGGTGGAAGTGTGTTTGTGTGTAAATGTGTTTGTGTGTGTCTGTGTCTTTTGGGGTGGCGTGGGTTTATGTTTGTGTGTGTGTCTGTGGGTGGGGGTGTGTGTATGGGTATGTGTGTGTTTGTGTATCTTAGGGTGGGCTAGTGTCTTAGGGTGGGGGGGGGGGGGGGCGTGTGTTTGTGTATCTTAGGGTGGGCTAGTGTCTTAGGGTTGGGGGGGGGCGTGAGTTTGTGTGTGTATATGTGTGTGTGTTTTGGTTTGCGCGTGTGTGGTGATGTGTGTGTTTGTGTGTGTGTGTGTAGATACAGCAATAAAGGAAACATATGCCAAAGAAGCAATAAAGGAAACATATGCCAAAGAACAGATGTACACATTTGTATGTGTGTGTGTGTGTATGTGCGAGAGTGGATGTGCGATTCCTAAAAAAGAGAGCAAGAGACCCAGAAAAAGAACAAGAATGTAGGAGAAAGATCAAGAAAGATAGGGATAGCGATTAAAGAAATGGTTTTTAAATGTGTGTGTAAATGAATGAATGGTCGTATAAGCTAGCGAATGATCTGGCGAGTGCGTGAGAGGGTATATGTGTGTTCATGTTTATGTTTGTGCAGAGTATATGGGCAGAGAGGAACAGCAAACCAATACAAATGTACAGATACGCTTATGTGTGTGTATGTGAGAGAAAGAGAGAGAGAGAGAGAGAGCGAGAGAGAGAGAGAGAGACAGAGTGACAGAGAGAGAGACAGAAAGATAAAGAGAGAATGAATACAGGTATTGAGAGAGACATATAAATAATGAAAGAGCAGAGGAAATGTTGGAAGAAACAGAGGAAATTAATAGAACCTATCCACTCTTCTGTGCATGTCTTAAAGGATGACTGAGGAGAGATGTCTTTCTAACTGAATGATAGCATGAAGATATCTAACGATGTGGTAGTGCTTCAGCAAACTACAAATTTGGTGCATGGTCATTTGAAGTTGTGATCCTATGCTTCTGTTGCGGTCAAACCGGACAGATGGTGATTATAATGTTTCCAAGCAAGTTCGGTTGTCATATTTTATCAGCACTATTGTCTGTTGTCAAATATTTTTATGAGCAATATTTTCTGTTGTCACATGTTTTTATCAGTAATATTTTCTGCTGTCAAATCTTTTTATCAGATTTATTTTCTATTGCTAAATCATTTTATCAGTACTATTTTCTGTTGTCACATCCTTCTATCAATAGTGTTGTCTGTTGTAATTTTTTTTTTTATCATCAATGTTGTCTGCTCTCAAACAGTTTCATCAGAACTTTTGTCTTTTGTCAAATCATTCAATTAGCTGCGATGTCTGTTATAAAATCTTGTTATCAGCACTATTTTCTGTTGCCAAATCTATTTATCAGCACTATTTTCTGTTGTAAAATCTATTTATCAGCACTATTTTCTGTTGTAAAATCTATTTATCAGCACAATTTTCTGTTGTAAAATCTATTTATCAGCACAATTTTATGTTGTCAAATCTATTTATCAGCACAATTTTATGTTGTCAAATCTTTTTATCAGCACAATTTTCTGTTGTCAAATGTTTTTATCAGCACTATTTTCTGTTCTCTCTACCTTATTTCACGTTTAATCTGTTGTCACGCCTTTTTTCAGCAGTCTTGTCTGGTCTCACTACCTTATTTCATCACTTTAATCTGTTGTCACACCTTTCCTCCGAAGTGTTGTCTGTATTCACTACCTTATTTCACCACTTTAGTCTGTTGTCACATTTTTTCTTCAGCTATTTTGTCTGTTTTTATAGTTCTTCTCATTCTGTCTGTTGTTACAACTTTTCTTTAGCTATTTAATTTTATAGTTCTTCTCATTCTGTCTGCTCTCACATTATTTTTCTCCTGTGTGTTGTCTGTGCATGCATCAATTTTTCAGCAGTTCAGTCTGTTTTAACACTTTAAAAATCAGTACTTAATGTTGTCACATTTATTTTTAGCAATATTGTCTGTTGTCACATTTATTCTTAAGCAATTTAGTTTTCTGTCACATGTGTTTATCTACAGTATTGCCTCATCATGTTTTCTCTGATAGAATAGTTTCAATATTTTAGCAAAACTGTCATCTTTAGAAAGGCAAGACTGGCAAGAAAGAACTGCCGTATTGCAGGCAGACTCAGGACAGTCAAAGAGAATGTATCCGTTATTATTGGAAAGGTAAGCCGATTACGTCCAACCCAACATGGCGTAGAAATCAGGTCAATTGGTAGCAAGAAGACTATCATTATGGTGCTACTTTTTCCTCACAGCCTACTAGTCATAAATTAGGCCATCCTTCCTAGACTGAGTTACATTCCAAGCTCTCAAAGTTTATTTCAAATTTTATTTCATTGTCGTTGTGTTCGGTTTTGTGATTGCGATTTAATCAGG